>OZ022581.1:21375724-21463224 GCA_963669155.1 Arbacia lixula
ATTCGTGAGAGTTCAACCGAGGTAAGAAACATCGATGTTAATTCTGGTGTGTGTGAATGCCTCTATCGATTACCCAGACTGTCACTTCATGAATGAGCTAGTTAGTTCACCCCACCAACAAATACCTCTTCCAACATATCGCACACTCATGAATGTGTTTGATATTGATCGTGTTGCTCTTTCTTTCTTACATGATAGATTTAGAGCTGACCACAACAATAGGACGCTTAAACGCGCCACGGGGAGCATTACAAGTACACATGTAGATCACCAGAAGTAGGTGATTGACATGCAGGTTAAAGTATTACATGTGTGTGCAACTGTGCATGTATGTGTGTATGTATGTATGTATGTATGTATGTATGTATGTGTGTATGTATGTATGTATGTGTACCTATTACATAAAGGTGAACAAAAGCAGGTTCAAGTGCAGATTTATACACCATATGTATGTGTATGTATGTACCGGTGTGAAGGTTTCTATGAAAGAGGTGAATGAAAAGTATACAGTTTATGTACTGTAACTATGTGCGTATGTTTGTGTGTATGATATGTGTGGGTGTCAGTCTTTGAGCCACACTGAGGTCGCCAGCTGCCGTAAATTGGTCTCAAACTGAGAGATGGGCTTTCCGCACAGTATGACATACAATACAGATGAATATGAAAGGCTGTATGTGTGCGTATGTGTGTATGTACATCATGCGTGTTGTGTGGGTGTGCAAATTTGTGTGTGTGTTATCTGTGTGTGTGTATTATGTGTGGTTATGTGTGTGGTTAATTGTATTTAATTTTCATTGCAATACTTTGAGTTAAGGCTATGATTTATGTAATAATGGTGTTAGAATGAAATCAAAATAACGATTACTGAAAAAAAAAATGTGCATGTGTGTATTGTCTGTGTGTGTCTGTGTGTGTTTGTCTGTCTGTCTGTATGTGTGTATGATTACGTAAGTGTCTACTGGTATGTATGCAAGTATATACATATGAATGTTTGGAGCACATATGTATGTAAGTACGATCTGCCAGCATGTTCATGTATAAGCACTTGTTTGGCTCTTTTTCAGGAAAGTGTGTATTAAAAGTCTAAAATCGTACATAGAGCATTCATTTTACATAAAAATATTAGGTACTGGTACATATTTGCGACCAAGATGTCGGATTCTCCCTGAAATATATCTTTATCGTCATTTTAAGTCTTTATGCAATACCTGCAAATTTTCTTACTGCATTCATAGAAAATAAAATCTCTCACTACCTAAACATAGATTGAAGATACCCTGTCACAAACTTGCATGCTATGCCACAACTCTCCTATATCCATGATAATATGTCCCCATGCATCGCAAGGAATATCAGTGCTATTTATAATCATAATTTTTTAATGATGTATCCGTATCTGTAAGGTATATTACACGTCATGTGCGTATGGCATTCAGCTTCATAAAACAATGAGGACAAAGGGAATAATTGCCAAAAGGACACACACTGTCCAATTCCTGATCATAAAATGGAACTAGGGCCACTTGCTGTCATATCAGTGTACTGACTGCCCTTCTTTGACAAAAGGATGCAAGTAATAAAAGACTAACCAAAGACAAACGAAGCAACTAACCAAAGAGTTTTCATGTAAATGAGAGCCAAACATATCAGTCACATGCACTGGAATCAGTGCAGCACGATATCATATGAGACATAATATATTGCAACAAGATTGATGTATCTTCTCCACATTGTATCTATTTGTTGGGAATGCTGAATACAATCTACGAGTACCAATAACACAGATTTGAGTGATATGTCACTTGCTTCCTTTTGTCAAAGTAAGGCTGTTAACATCACTGATATCCCTGCTTGGGCTATAATCTATGAATACTAGCAAATGTATTATGTGTAACTTTGGTGCCTCGTAATATCGCTTCAGAAGAAGATCACACAGAATGATGTCAAGCATTGATAGCTCTTTCAGTTCATCAATAAAAAGTGTCAGACATAACCAAAAACCTAATCTCATTTTGAATGAGTCAATTTTAAATTTCCAAGATGGGAGTATTGAATCCCAGATATTTTTCATGGAAAAGGCATATTTTTTTAAGAAAGGACAGATAAGTAGATAGCTGCCTTTAGTCACTCTTTGGTCAATATAGCAGCCCTTATTCCATCAATATTATTGATATTATATATATTATCATCAATATCAATATAATGTGTCATATACATTACAAGAACTAACAACGCAATTACATTTGACTGGACAAGGTCACTTCAGAATTGACAAAATTGGAATATTGAATTGCAAAACCCGCTTCATGGAAATACGTCTCTTGACGAGCAAGGGAGGACGATGATGAAGCGACTGCGAAAGTACTTCAATAACTACATTCAATCGAGATAGTCATACAAATGCAACTTAGCTCCATACTCTGCATTCTCCCTCATTTCGCATCTCACTCTAAAACTATTAAAAACAGAATGCACCCTTAATTTATTTTCAGGACAGCATCCCAAATTAGGTGCTCCTTGTACATGATTACAATATATCCTTGTCAAAAGTAAGAAGTAGAGTGAATAATTGGATTTGATTGACTTCAATCAAGCTTTGTTTTGCTAAGATATGGTTATCAGTAAATACTAAGCCCTGTCAATTTTGCTATTGCACAATTGAACAGATTTTCCTGTGAAAGCAAACCACATTATGACAAGATCTTTTCATTTGCATAGTGTTAATTTTCTAGAAATGGATGTAAAGATATCCATTGAAACAAACTCACAGTTCTATATTTGTTTTATATTTCTGTGAAAAGCTTTCCGGTCAAACAAACATTGTTCCAGCTTTCTTTCAATGTGAAGGAAGTAATTTTCTCTTAGAATTGCATGAGAAGATCTCCAGTATTAGACAGAGACACAATTATATTTTCATTTGAATTTTATCCTTTTTAAAAAAATATATATCAAACACACTGTTTCACACTATTTCCATGTAAATGGTTAATTTTCATTGCATAATGAAAAAAAATCCCATAGAAAAACAACACATTTTCTTTTGCAAGGTTGATAAATCACCAATTATTGTGTCAAAACACTTGGTCCTGGGAATTGGTTTGAATAAAAAAAAATGGGCAAAATATTAAGGATAAAACACAAACATATGAGGAAAAATTATACATTTACATTCTTACTCTCACCAAATCCTCATCGCAACCCTTCAAGGACAACTCCTATATTTTTTTTTCATGTCTCCTTTATGCATGAACACTTTACTTGCATATGACATACAATGGCACATATTCAGGAATACAGAGACTGCAAAACAGCGTGTCGAGCAAGTCTGCAGTGTCAAAAATATCTGTATGTGGAGAATATGGCATCAACAGTACTCAATCATCATGATAAGTCTACAGTAAAAAAAAAAAAACAATTAGATCCGAGTAGGCTGTAAGAAGCACATGCCCCTCTATCATTTTTGAAAATCACACACTCAACATAGCAATACAACAATAACCAAGACCATTAAGTCTGCACCCCCCTCCATTTTCTGATGTAATGCATTAATGTTTAACCAGCCCAGCATTCGAATCAAACTACTTTATTATAAAATGCATCAATTATAAATGCATTCAATGATGAATATCAAAATCTTTTATAAAAAGATTAAAAAAAAACACCTCTCATGATTGGATGATTCCTGACCTGCTCACATGTTCTCAGATGGTCAGACCGAACATTTTCTCGAGGTTGCCGAACGGGAATTCGATGAAGAGCGCCATCAAGACTGCTGCGGCGTAGGACAGCACAAGGTAGCCGATGTAGTACACAGGCTGTAGACATGAGGAGGATGGGTAAAAAGATATGTAATACAGTCAAACCTGTGTAGAAAGGCCACTCAAGGGTGGTAAGACATGTGGTCTTAATGAGCAAGGGGTCTTTATGTACAGGTTACTTAATACAGGGCCCCGTTCAATGAAGATTTGCGATTGAGCTGAATCGATTGCAAGTTCAATCCTCTATCTCTAATGTACACATTTACAAGTGATTTCAATCGCAAGTCAAGCTCATTTTTACTTCTGTATAAGACAGGACTCTAACTTTGTTAAAAATGGTAGCAAAGGTAGCATTAGGCAGTCAACTCATCCCCTTAGACACACACACACACACACACACACACACACACACACACACACACTCACAATGTCTATGGCCAATTTGTTTAGTTTGCAGCCCACCTTCCCTGAATCTTTCGTAAAATATCAAAATCAACTTACAATTCTTAACTCGTTATAAAAATCACTGTCTCTCATACTCCATACATTCAAATGTATGTTGGATACTATACGGTATGTGTTAGCACTACCACCCCCCCCCTCATCCCCCCCCCCCCCCCAACTCTTACACCCTCAAAAGTGTGCTTGTTTACACAATGTGAATGGGGAAGAACTCATTGAGCACTTAGGGGTTAACGGGTCTGAATCACACACCACACATCGCCGTCGACAATCAATAACGCCATTTTGGCCGGAGGGGGTGTGTGGGCTGGTTAATAGGAAACCCCCACGGATAGTAAGGCACTTATGTACCACCCAGCAGATCGACCACGCACCTCATCACAGGGCACGCTGTAGTGTCTGAGTAGGGGGGGGGGGGGGGTGGAGAGTTAGTTAACTCTTTGGGAGCCAGACAAACTGCAGCTCTATGGGATTTGTGTGCACTGATCGAAGAAATAATTCACACGTTGCACGTTGAAGGGATAGCTCACCCAGAAAGTAAGGTGGTTCAAATGAAAGGAGACACATTAAAGAAACATATTAGTGAAAGTCTGACGAAAAGCCGTGAAAGGATAAGAAAGTTATGATCTTTTGAAAGTTCAATTTTGTGATGTCACGTGCGAGGTGCTCTCCCATAATGCTGTGTGCTGTATGATTCCATAAATTGCTCTTTTTCTGTTTTTGATGAAGGAATTGTTTTTGTTCATACAGGTATATAGGTAAAAACATACTTTTAATGGTGTATCAAATGTGCAGGAAAAATAAAATTGTACACAACATATGTGAGAGCACCTCATTTCTGCATTTATTGTAACCAACTTAATTTCAGGGTGAACTATCCCTTTACTGTTTCACTGTACAAAATAAAGCTCGTCTACAGCGCTAAAGAGTCGGACAGATCAAGAGCATGGGGCGATTGCTGAGTGAATGAAGGTAAGGTTACCACTGTTGTACACATGCTAGTGATCATGATCAAGAAAACACTGTTCAATATATTTACAGTTATATCCTTCATCAATATATTCCAGGTCGTTGATTGGTTGAAAGTGTGTCACATGACCACAAATAGTTTAACCATTTGCAAAAGAGAGAGAAAGAATGAAGAGAAAGACTATTTTTGTGACGTCAGAGGGAAAAATGGGAGACTATTTTGTGACATCATTACAAAAATAGTCGGCTCTTTCCCCGTCTCAATATTGATTCATCTCTTGTAAATGTGCGACCCACAAAATCTACATAATACATTTATTTTCAGCTACTTTTTTGCATTTTAAGCGGAAAACCATTAAGTGCTCTTGGGGAAGTCCCGCGGTGTTGCGGCGGAAGCGCAAATTTAATTTCTTTTGGTTTGCTCAAAGTGCAGGGAAACAAAATAAATGAATGGCTCCTCTGTATATTTAACGTTGTAGAGGTTGGAGCATGGACACTAACTTGTGGTCCATCATAAGCGTCTAATTAATAAACAAAGAATATATCAATGAAGGATATAAACAAATATTTCATGATCTTATTCGGAATCTTTGTGGAATCTATTGGTCCCCTCTGTGAAGTGGAGGGCATGGGGTACTCGGGAGCTAATAGATTCCACAAGATTCCTCATGATCATGAAATAAATGTATTCTATCATCATTACTGATATCGCTAACACGAGTATGACCAGCTGCATGTATCAACCGTCACTTCTTGATACCTGAAGTACCTATTGTTCGCAAATCGCACCATAAGCCCCGTACATTCATCATAATATTGCAAAAGTTACTAAAGCCCTTCAGTAAGCAATTTATCTAACCAACATCAAAACCCTGTCTCGAACAAGAACAAAGGTGAAAAAAAAAAAAAATAGGAAACAAGGAGGGAGCAAATACTGCATCATACGAGTGCCTCCCTTTCTTCCTCAATCATGTATCAGCAAAATTGCCACCAACATATTTCGCAGATAGGTGGCCACTATGAGCAAGATTATATATGAAAAATTTATTTCCAAAGGAAGCTACATTTCCTAAAAACTACAGGTTTCTTAATTTGACTTTGCAACACGCGCATATGGGAAACTGCACTTAGAATGTGATAATACTTGGTCTTGCTTGTTTGATGAGTTTTGAATTTTCACTCCATCAAAAGCTTTAAAGGGATAGTTCATCCTGAAATTAAGTTGGTTTCAATAAAAGCAGAAATATGAAAGAAACATATTAGTGAGGGTTTGATGAAAATCTGTCAAAGAATGAGAAAGTACTTTTAACATTATAATTTTGTGCATCATGTGCGAGGTGCTCTCCCATATATTGTAGACATTGGGGGAAAAATATGCATCCTTTTACCTGTGCATTTGATACATTTACATCATTAGAAACAGATTTTTGTTAAACCTCCACTCATATGCTCCTTTAATATTTCTGCTTTTGTTGAAATCAACCCAATTTCAGGGTGAACAATCCCTTTAATTCTTCTCATTGTGCTAATACTAATAACACAATTTCCCAGGAAGTGGATTTAACCCCTTTTGGAAACAAGCTCTTCACATGCAAAATAATGGAGGGGAAAGAGAAGTCTACCTGAGTCCAGAGCGTTGCCATGACGGCCACCTTGAGGTTTCCCAGGAAGACGAAGATGACGATGGGATGGAGGAGGTAGGCCGAGTAGGTCACGCGACTCAGGGGCAGCCAGGCGCTCCACGATAACAGGTCGTTCACCCAACCTGTCAGAAAAATTAAGTTCAAAGCAAGATGAGAAACACTGACTGATCGAAGCAGATGGTGGATCTAGCAAATGATGATTGAACATTCCATATGGTGAGATGTTAATTATAAGTAAAATAGAGTGATATACAACACATAGCGCTTGGAATTTCAGAAACAGACTTTGGTGAACTGACTGAACACCTTATAAACAATGGAGCCTGTCAAAGTGAGTAGATCTAGTCATATACAAGGTCATAACACAAGGTCATAACACAAGGTCATAACACAAGGTCACACACAAGGTCACACACAAGGTTGCATCATACCTCCATATCCTTCCTTGCAGGCAAACACCAGCCAGGCCAGCGCTATGCCCCAGGCGAAGCGGCTGAACATCTCATAAACGATGGAGCCCCCCAGGGTTAGGTGCCCATGGTGCCCACCGTACAGGCCGTAGACGCAGGCCATGCCGATAGCTGTGGCCGCCGCCCAACCAAGCGTCACTAGAAGCTGGATAGAACATCACATACAAGATGATCATAATCCCTTCTTATCATTTTGGCAACACTTCATTCTATCAATAATAATGATAATCCATTCTTAACCCTTTACGTGCCAAGCAAAATTCTGCTCTATAGGATTTGTATGTAAAACTTGTACATTACATGCAAAAATATCACATAAAGATAGTGTGTCTCTATTGCAAAAGTCATGAAAGCCTAGCATGGATCAGCATCATATATCCTAAGGATAATATATATGTTATCTGACAGTTATAGCTTCACAGACCTTTTTGGAAAGGGGAAGAGAAGGAGAGGAGAGAAAGAATAGTGATAGAAAGCGGGAAGGAGAGAGAGAGCAAATGGAGAGAAGAGGAGATGAGATGATACAAAAATTAGCCCCATTCATATACAGCAATTATCATAGCACTGCTATTATTACCGATTCATGTCGGTAAGAAAGTTTCCAGCGAGTCTTTTAAAAAACTGTTCATATTCACCAAAAAAGCCGCAATATACTGTGCTGATTTGGAGAGCTGGACTCTCTCCACACCCCTAGCTAGAGCAAACAAGTACTGGTGACATGTTCCGTTCAGGCATACGAGCGAAGCGATTAGCAAACCACATGCCAGAGCGCGATGCACAAAGCACATTATTTACAGCTATTTTGCGGAGGCACTTTATAAGATTCGCTTATCGCAATATTGCAGTATTATTACTAGGTCTCGATACGCAAAATAAGCGGACAAAAGGAGGACGAAAATACCGCATAATTTTATGATTTCCGTTAATATATGCAGCTATCGGTAACGCATCGACAAACTTGCCGGAAATGTTAGGCTAATTTTGCGGATAGGTGGTGCATATGAACGGGGTTATAGAAAGCGGGAAGGAGAGAGAGAGAGCAAACGGAGAGAAGAGGAGATGGGATGAAACACAGTGAAAGAGAAGAGGAGAATGGAGAGGAGAGAGGGGATGGGGTGCCCTTTCCTACATGTACTTACAGGGTGAAGTTTGATCTTCCGATCGCCCTGGCGGTACATCAGGTAGCCCTGGAGCATGCCGACGAGGTAGGGCGGAATGCGACAGTAGGGCTTGGAGTAAATCACTGAAGAATAGTCTGCAGTTGCTGGAGGGTACCCCTGTATGGGTCTGCATCAAGGAACAGAAAAGACAGAAATCAATGCACGCAATAGACCACTTTTGATGTTCAGAGGTCACAAAATGAACAGAATTAGATACCTAAAGAATGCCAACAGAGATTTCTCCTGGAGCTAAGTTTTCTGAGTCATGTTCCTAATTTGTTATCAATATATTCCCTACTAGCCTGCCTTCCAGTCTGTTGGGTATTTTTTTACACCAAACCATTCAATAAAGGTGTCTGGCTGATATCAATAATGATGATAATAACTAGAGCAATTCGACTGCCACGCAGTCGATAAATATGCCTCCGCCTCTTTGCTATTCTCAGAAAATGTGTATGTTTGGTGGGCAATGTACCATTGCTCCTATGTGAAATGAAAATATCACATTCTCTGTTTTTCCAAGTTTAGCCAAGTTTGGCAATGTTCATTGACTTTTGACCTCTTACTTCTTTGACTTCCAATCTAACCAGTCTGTCTAAATCCATCCTTGTATCAAGTTTGTTTAAAGTTGAATTAAGAAGGGCGCGAATTCCCGTAAATTTTGGTTATACACACTTTATATAGTTCATATAGGCTGTTCAAACAGAGAGCATATCAGAAAACTCATTTGAACGCTCAATATTCTGGTTTGAAAGTCGATATAAATTAGCCTGTTTAGAGTCCCCGATAAGCCTTGGACGCATAGGTACACGCTGAGCGTGACGTCACGGACGGGATTTGGGTAATATCCAGTGTCTGGTATCAATACAAAAATCAGTGCAGAAAGAGAGAGAAGATTTTACCAATGTTTTTCAAAGGAAGCCATATCAAACAATTACAAATCATATATACAAATCTTTACTCTCCCTATGTAGAAAAAAGTATAAATAACGGTTTTCAAGTCTTAAATTGTGAAGTAAGATTGCAAACGATGAGTTATTAGTCAATATTTTCACTTGATTTTCTTATTTTCTACAACTTGAGAATACTAGCGTAAAGTATTCTCGCCACCCAGCTCATACACACTCGAGCGCGCTGCTTGCTTGAACTTGTCCAGTATACTGCATGCTATGCGTATGGGCGCTCGTGTGTGTGTGTGTGTGCATGCTTGCAGCCAGCGCACGTGTACTCTATATTTATGTTGTGACGTGATCGCGAGAAACTTGTGCATGTTGGCTTTCTTTAGCTTTGACTTTCGTTGTGCATAATTAGCTTTCTTTCGATCTCGATCTCGCTGTTGACAAAATATTAGTACCCAATAATGGAGCCATTTAGTGTAGAGTTGGAGCAAAATGACCTTTATATGGACTTTGAAGACTTTATGGAAGATGATGAAGCTGAAGGAGGTGATGAAGGAGAAGAAAGCACGAACGAAGATGATGATGAAAGCTGGGAAGATGTCTCTTCAACAAGTGACGATGATGGGGAAATTGGAGAGCAAGGGGTGGTCGATCCAGTTGAAGTTCCCCCTGCTGCAGGCGGGGAAGTAAACGAAGAACCGGTAGCACCTGGGGTCCCACAGCCATATTGCATCATTTTGAGGGTGTTTACATACGTTGGAGAATAAATACGACCACATATCTGCGTAGAGCATTTTCTATTTCACAAGTTCTCGCACACATATAATCACCAACTGATTGCCAGATGCACTGATTATTACATTGAATTTACAATTTTGTCTCTCATCCGCGGTGTTGAAGTCGAAAGACAAGGCAGTAAAATCGCTTCAAATGAGAAATATTGGAACACTAGAGACACATCATTGACTATATGACATTGCTTAATTCTCATTTATTTTTAAAAATCATTCACATAAAACCATAACAATAGAAGAAAAGTTCTGACGTGAAAGTAAATTCATTCATAATTGTACTAGCGTGTATGTCTATGCACACAATATACTGCACTGCTCGCTTTGTTTACTTTCTCACTGTGACCCAAATCCCGTCCGTGACGTCACAGTGCTCGAACAATAGTCTCGAGTACTCATCGCCGGAGCGATCAGAGAAAATATGGTGAGGGATAAATCGTCTAAATTTAATATTCTAAGCTTATTTTAGGGGGTTAAAAGGTCTCTCATAGGTAAGCTAGTGTCATAAGGATGATATTAATGCAAATATCTCATTATTTGGGATCGTCTTCTTAATTCAACTTTAAAATTAGCCAATTTTGGATGAAGTTCATTGACCTTTGACCTTTCAGGAATTTTACCCAAACTGCACCAGTCTACCTCCATGATGTGATACATCTCTGTACTATGTTTGGTTTGAATTGAATCATTAGTATTGGATTCAATGTGAAAAATATCTATTTGGGGGCAATTTTTAGCCAATTTTGGCAAAGTTCATTGACTTTTGATCTCTGACCTTTGAGAAATTTCACCAAAAATGTCATCAGTCTACCCCCAAGTGGTGATCCATCTTTGCACCATGTTTGGTTGGTATTGCACCATTGGATTTGGATATATTTTGAAAATTATCACTTTGGGGGCAATTTTTAGCTAATTTTTGGCAAAGTTCATTGACCTTTGACCTTTGAACTCTCAGGAGTTTTACCCAAACTTTCATCAGTCTACCTCCATGAAATGATACATCTCTATACCATGTTTGGTTCGAACTGCGCCATTGGATTTGGATTTGGGTTTATTGCAAAAAATATACATTTTTGCAAAGTTCATTGACCTTTGACCTCTGACCTTCCAGCAATTTCACCAACAATGTCACCAGTCTACCCCCAAGTAGTGATCCATCGTTTCACTATGTTTGGTTGGAATTACACCATTGGATTTGGATTTATTGTGAAAAATTTAAAGTTTAGGGTAATTTCTAGCCAATTTTGGCAAAGTTCATTGACCTTTGACCTCTGAACTTTCAGGAATTCTACCAAAAATGTCACCAGTCTATCCCTAAGTAGTGATCTATTTTTGTACCACGTTTAATGAGAATTGCATCCTTGGATTTGGATTTATTGTGAAAAAGGTCAATTTTTGGCAAATTTTCACAAATTTCATTGACCTTTGACCTCTGACCTTTCAGGAATTTTACCAAAAATGTCACCAGTCTATCCCCAAGTAGTGATCCATCTTTGTACCATGTTTAATGAGAATTGCATCCTTGGATTTGGATTTATTGTGAAAAAGGTCAATTTTGGGCAATTTTTACAAAGTTCATTGACCTTTGACCTTTGACCTCAATCAGATTTGACCCCAATTTTACACACTTCTTTAGTTTCATGCAATACATACATGTACCAAGTTTAAAGCAAATCTGCTTAACGGTTCTCAAGATATTGCCTGAACGGATTCGGGACGGACGGACGGACGGACGGACTTACGGACGGACGGACGGACGGACGGACGGACGGACAACCCGAAAACATTATGCCTCCGGCCACTTCGTGGCGGAGGCATAAAAATACTACTACTACTACTACTACTACTACTACTAGTACTACTAGTACTACTAGTACTACTACTACTACTACTACTACTACTACTACTACTACTACTACTCCTACTCCTACTACTACTACTGCTACTACTACTACTACTACTACTGCTACTGCTACTGCTACTACTAATACTACTACTCCTACTACTACTACTACTACTCCTACTACTACTACTACTACTACTACTACTACTACTACTGCTGCTACTACTACTACTCATAACAATAATTATGAAAATAATGTCAATAACAATAATCATCAATGCTAGATGAGGATAGGAATAATCAGTACTCACGTTTGGTTGGGTCCAAACTTGAAGATTCCCACCAAAGCACCGGTCACTCCAAAGCTTGAGGCCAGCAGGGCTCCGATCAGAGTCAACCCAACCCATGGCTTGCTGCGTGGGGGGAAGGGCAATAAACAAATTATACTCGGGGGATGTTTCATGAAGATGTTTGTAAGTTACGCATGACTTTAAGCACGACTGGTGACCTGTTCTTGAGATACCCCAATCATTGAGAATCTGATTTGGCACCCAAGAGCAGGTCACCACTCATGTGTAAAGCCATGCGCAAATTTTTGGTGAAACACCCCCCAGGACTCAGGGCAAGTTAGCCCTCACAAGGCACATCAGAGCACCCATGAACAACAATAGAGCTCCTATGACAAATTCATCCTCCCTTATGCTAGGTTCACACTGCCGATCAGATCAAGTCGATCAAGTTCGATCAAGCCCGATCACCCATTTTACCCAGACCAATCTCGACTAAATGATTGATCGTCTTTCAACACGATCCCTTCCGGACCGCTATTCGATCGTTTACGACCTACACCCGACCATTTACGATTCCTCTAGTTCATCTCCTCGACCAGCATATCGATCTCCACTCGAACATACCGATCTCTTCTCAATCAATACACGATCGATACATGGTAAGTACTCGATCTGTACCAGACCGCGTAGACCAACTCGACGTCTACACGATTTCTACACGATTTTAATTCGAGCAGATCGGCATATTCGCACAGTGAGCGAAGAATTGGTTGGCGACAGCTATTCATTTCGTTGTAGGCGACAGAGCTACGTACTGTAGGTGTTTTTACACATTGACGTAGGGTGTGTGTATGGGGGGGGGGGGTGCCTTTGATATTGCGCCCCTTGAACGTTTGTAACATGTACATACCACGAACTCATCATCGACAAGTCGTGTCTGATTTTGGAGTATGGAATTTGGAACAGAGTTGAGAGGTTTTCATGAAAAAGGAAATCAACCATATTGACAGACGCTCTTAAAATACTTGCAAGACTCGGGAAATTCTTACCCCTGCCCCGCCCCCTCCACAATTGTCCATGCTGCAGGCTATATAATGAAACTGTTCATACTAAAAAGAGCGCAAGTTCAGCTCCATACGATCATTTGTATGAGCTGTAATTTCGTAATTATCAATGTTATTACACTTGTTATGTAACCGTTATGGGCAATAGTACTTGCAGTAACTGTATAGTAAAATTTGTAGTAGACATCATAGTTGTATAAGTAGTAGTAGTAGTAGTAATAGTAGTAGTCCCAGGACGAAAAACTAGTAGAAACCAGTAGAGAAAAACGATTAGAATTTCTACTGGTTTCTACTGGAAATTTTTTACTGGTTTGAATATGGAAAGTGAAATGATTTCCAGTAGAAACCATTAGAACATTCAAGTAGAATACCTACTGGGACCATTAGGAGACCT
Organism: Arbacia lixula; assembly: GCA_963669155.1. Lineage (NCBI taxonomy): Eukaryota > Metazoa > Echinodermata > Echinoidea > Arbacioida > Arbaciidae > Arbacia > Arbacia lixula. The sequence goes on from OZ022581.1 coordinate 21,389,468, forward strand.
GTAGGAATCAAAATTAAAATATTGATGTAATACATGTATTGATTTAAAAGTATATTAGGGTTATCCAAATTTCCAAAGTAAGGCACATATTGTTTAAGACTAACTCTATCCTATCCTATACTTATCCCTATCTTATATCTATCCTAATTCCTCTCATTATTTCACACACTTTTATAGTAGTACGGTTATTAGGCACATAATATATTGGTTACTACAATCTTAAGAAAAGCATTTTTTGTTGTTATCATTCTTGTCTTCACTTAAGTAGGTGGCATTCACTATTCTATTTTTAAACTTGAAATCATTAATTTGTAAAATTCCTTTTATCTGGTTATGTGGAGGTTATCCATATAAAAGTACAAAATTATGACTCATGAATACATTCATGAATATTCATGAGCATCTCTATTTCTATTGGTTTCTTTTGGTTTCTACTGGTCTCCAATACCAGTAGAATTCACTGGTCTCTAATGGTTTCTACTGGATTGACTTTGTATTTTTCACACTCCTTTTCAAACCATTAGATCTTACTGGTTTATATTGGTTTCTACTGGTCTCCAATACCAATAGAATTCACTGACCCAATCTCTAATTGTTTCTACTGGTTTGACTTTGTATTTTTCACACTCCATTTGAAACCATTAGATCTCACTGGTTTATATTGGTTTCTACTGTTTTGACTTTGATTTTTCCACACTCCTTTTCAAACCATTACATCTCACTGGTTTCTGCTGGTCTTCAATACCATTAAACTTTACTTTTTCTACTGGTTTTTACTGGTTTCTACTGGTTTGATTCTGCAGTTCTTCATCAGACCAGTAGACTCTACTGGTGTATGAAAAACCAGTAGAAACCAGTAGGCGCTCTCTACTGGTTTCTATAGGAATTTCGACATGGGGTAGTAGTAGGAGTAGTAGGGGAGAGCGAGGTAAATACGGACATAACATTTCAAACTTCTGTATTAGCACAACGAGTAGTCCCATCATCAAATAGACATCGTATCATGTACCTGGGCGGTATTCCCTCATTATGGCATAGATAATGGCAAACAGCGTTAATTCTTTTGCAAGTTATTTAAAAAAAAAAAAAGTACTGTCATAGATGTCCGCTATTCCCCGACCAAAAGTGGGGAATTACGGACATGTGGTGAGGTAAATACGGACGGAGGATAAGGTTTACTGTTTCGAGCCTTGCCTTATTAAGCTACCCCCTCCCAACGCTTAAGCAATCAAAGCAGACACTAACTATTCTCTTATCTTGCCTTCAGTGAAGTTTCTTAGTCCAAACTTATGCATTGAGATTATGTACAATAGGTTTATTATTTCATCTGGATATTATTGATCCATTTGTACAAGTTTAAATTGCCCCTGTCATCAAAATATATGTTGACTTCTGTTGATGAAACTTAATGTATATAACAAAATCACTAACTGTTCAATGGAAATATGTGTCCTATATTTTAAAATAATTTTTCTATATTTTTTCTCAGCACTGACAAGCCCCGCCTCCAAAATATCCTCAAACTCAAGATTCCCCCTGTGACATCCCCAAAGGTAGAAATTAGCAGGATAATAGACATAATTTATGCACAAACTAAACATTGCAATGACCACTTGTGCTTATAATAGCATCACATACATGACATAGCAAGCACATGACATAACTGCATAAGGAAACGATTATTCCCATATGAAAGGTTGTTAGATGGTATTGTGTGAAGACATGTGATGATCTTGTGGGCAGGTGGAGGTAGTCATTACAATGTTAGTTTGTGCATAAATTCTGCTTATTATCCTGCTAATTTCTACCTTTGATGATGTCACAGGGGGAATCTTGAGTTGGAGGATATTTTGGAGGCGGGGCTAATCAGTGCTGAGAAAAAATAAGGAAAAATCATTTTAAAATATAGGACACATATTTCCACTGAACAGACGTGTGCTCGACGAGTTGCGTTTGGATCGATCGACTGCGGTCGAAAAGTACTCGGGATGTGATCGAGTGTGGTCTGGTGTCGGTCGAAACGTAATCGAGTTCAGTCGAGTAGAGATCGATAGCAGTCGTGTAGCGTTGACACAACAGTCGAGTCATTCATGAAACGGACAATTCCTGGATCGAAATGATCGGGAACCAATCGTGTAGTATTCGAGCATAAATCGAGATGATCGGGAACTAACTGGTTGGAAAATTCCATCCCGACCGAACAAGATTTCTATACGACCGTTTCCCGATCAACTCGACCTCTTCTCGATCGCTACCCGAACTGTTGGCGCTCGGGCTTCCTACTCGATAATTTTTGACTGTCAAAAATTATCGAGAAGGAAGCAGGAGCGATGCCGATCAAGGTAGACTAACCCCGAATACCCTTGCCGAGCGAACGCGATCAGGCCAAAATAGCTTGATCGGGATTGATCGAGTTGATCTGATCGGCAGTGTGAACCTAGCATTATAGAGTATAATGTACAAGGGGTTTGTTTAATGAAATCAGGCGGGTGTTTCACCAAGCTGTTCGTAAGTTACGAACGACTGGTGATTCCTTCTTGTGCTAAATGCGATACCACACTTTGTTCATTGAGAATCTGATTTAGCACAAGAAGGGATCACCAGTCGTTCGTAAAGTCGTTCGTAACTTACGAACAGCTTGTTGAAACACCCCACAGGCTTGAAAATTACCGTAGCTGTCGCATATAGCTTTTGTGATGTTTTCCCTGGGATGAGGGCACAGAACTCTACACGTGACACATTAAACAATATTTTGGTTAGAATTTATATCCCAGCACTGCGATCACGTGGATACAGTTTGCCTCTGCTGCTCACTGGCTGCAGCTTGGCGCAAGGGCTTTCCCACTGCGGATCACATCTTTTCTTTTCCAAATGCCAAATGTCAAGGCGGGATATCGCTTCGCAAGGGTCAACAAAACAGAAGGATGGCAGTTTGGCAAACAGCAGCAGTTAACCACCTCCACATAAACATAGCTTAAGCCTTCTTATAAAGTAAAAATACCTTAAATTACATTCTTAACCCGTTCTTTATTGAGCCTGCGTATTTGCGGGCCGGCTTTTATCAACTCGGATACACAGCAGCGCCACTCTCTCATAATTTGCTGTATGGAAGCAGACAGGCTATAAATAAACTGTAAATTCCACATAGGGCACACTCAAGTCACATCCCTTTTGGTTACTACAGTTCCATGGCAAATTTTGACATCCTAATTGGACCAGGGTTCCGAAGCCCAAAACTGTTCTAAGGATAGTTCACCCTGAAGATAAGTTGGTTTCAATAAAAGCAGAAACATGAAAGAAACATATAAAGTGAAGATTTGAAGAAATTCTGTAAAAGGATAAGAAACTTATGATCTTTTGAAATTTTAATTTTGTGACGTCATGTGCGAGGTGCTCTCCCATATGTTGTGTGCAGTATAATTCCCTTAAGTGCTCTTTTTCTGTTTTTGACAATGTAATGATTTGTTTTCATACAGGTATGTGTGTAAAAACGTAATTCTAATGATGTATCAAATGCACAGGTAAAAGGGTGCATATCAATACATGAAATCATACAGCACACAACATATGGGAGAGCACCTCGCATGTGACGTCACACAATCACAACTTTAACAGATCATAACTTTCTTATCTTTTGACAGATTTTCGTAAAACCTTCACTATTTTGCTTATTTTATGTGTCTGCTTTTAGTGAAACAAACTTACCTGTAATTTCAGGATGAACTATCCTTTTAACCATCAGCAATGGATGAAACGATTGCGTTCACTGTACAAACATGTCAGACAGTTTTCCCCCATCTGAACGGGACGTGATACTCACCGATAGAGAGGGATCAAGATGAGGGGACTGATGACGAAGAACTGCATGTCATTGGCCAGATACCACACCCAGCCAATGCACTGTAAGAACACAAAAAAGAATGGGTGGGGACGCATTAAAGCTTATCAGCTCGTATCAATTCTATTTATATTTCTTCGTCAATTATCATGTATACTGTGGATGTTTTGTGATGGCATTATTTCCATCTTTCAATTTCCCTTTAGTTCCTTTCTCTTTCTTTTCATTAACTCTCTCTCTCTCTTCTGCTTCCTTCACTTTTTTATCTGCACACCCTGAACTTTAATTGTAATGCTTTATATCTCATGACGGATGTATTTTTTTGTGAATATCGTCTTTATCTACAATGTCAGAGAATGTATTTTTAGTCCAATTGCATTTTGAAATGATGGTTAAAAATAAACAAACAATGGACATGTTTAAGGAGTAACCAATCAATCATCTTTGAAGTAGACGGCACAGCTCTTAATTCTTATTACCACACAAACAACTTCTTGCGGTAGAATATCACAAACACAACAATTCTACATAAGGCACATCAATGCTTCTCAGTCCCATAGATAATACACTATGTCGTGATCACCATGTGACTATCAATGCATGGTACTGAGATGGTTAACTATACATGGGATTTCATAGATATGTTACAGAGAGGGCTAAAAATGTGTGCACAAACCTCACTTGCGAAGCTTCGAGGGTAGAAGTTGTTGATATAGAGGATGTTGGTCCACCAGTAATTGATGCATGTATCCACATTCTGGAAGGATTTATAGACTGGGCCTTCCCCTACGTAAGGCTTAATGTACATCCAGATCAGGGTCGTTACCAGGATAGCTGGGGTCAGTCTAGGGGGAGGGGTCAAAAGGCGGACTTCCTTTATCAATCATCATCAGAGCTACCACCATTGAACTTCAACGAGCAGGGAAGTTTCAAGAGAAATCAGGGAGATGTCTATCAAGTGCATACAACCTAACAGCAATGATATATCAATAATCAGGGAGATTGGGAGATGTGATGAAATCCATTTCAGTAAATATTGATACTTTCAGGAAGGGAAGTCTCCTGTAAAATCAGGGAGACTTGGCTGCTCTGAATCATGTATGCTCTACAATTTACATCATTTCTCCCTTTGCTGTCATTTTTCATTCTTGTCATTTACTCTTTCTACCTCACTCTCTCTCATTTTCTTTCTGCATCAATTTTCTCACTTTTTATCTTTAATAGTAGTGGGATGGATCGGAAGGGGAAAGGGTGGAAATAGGTAATATTAGCTCTCATCAATTGATTTTCTACATCGATTAAAGGCAGAATCATTGTATCTCGTTTATTTTCTTCACTCCTTCTCTCTCTCTCTCTCTCTCTCTCTCTCACTCTCTCTCTCTCTCTCTCTCTCTCTCGCTCTCTCTCTCACTCTCTCTCTCTCTCTCTCTCTCTCTCGCTCTCTCTCTCACTCTCTCTCTCTCCCTCTCTCTCTCTCTCTCGCTCTCTCTCTCACTCTCTCTCTCTCTCTCACTCTCTCTCTCTCTCTCTCTCTCTCTCTCTCTCTCTCGCTCTCTCTCTCTCACTCTCTCTCTCTCTCTCTCTCTCTCTTCTCTGCACTGAACCACTACACCATGATAGTGTAAATGCTTACCTCCAGTATCTATGAAAGTAGAACCAGCCCCAGGGGATGCGCCCCTCCTTCTTGGCCATCTTCTTTAGGGTAATATAGGTCAGCAGAAGGCCGCTACAATGATGACAAAAAAAAATGAAGACATACATGAATTGCCACTCCCAGTAGATCTAAATGTAATTTTAAGGAATTTCTATTCAACAAAATATTTGTGTCATTCCAGTTGACTTGATAAAATGATGATCCTTGCAAGATGATAATCTGTATGGGTTTGTGTGTATTTGTGTTTATGTTTTTGTTTGTTTTATATTAATACGTTGATGTTTATGTTATTTCCATCATGACCTGTCATAAATATACATCATTTAAAATATACTTTATCATTTATGTATTTGTGTGTTTTCGTTTTGGTCATTCTGTAAACATGATAGAGGTGCCTCCTAAATTCCCAAGTCCTGTGCTTTCTGATTTCATTTCAATATGTGTATATGTTATGTTTTTGTCCTTGATGAAAATAAAGTGGAACTCTAAGTTGAAACAAAAACACAATTTTTAGCGCCTGTGTGGTTAAGTGTACATTGCGAAAAGGGAACCTGACTGTATCTAAGAAATACAGAATTATCTCACCTTTAAAGTGAAGAGGGGGATTAAAGTACAATAGATGGTGTTATATTCCACATACTAAGAATGTTCCTATATGATTGGTCAAGAGTTGATCACGTGATGAGGCGTAGTTTTTCCTATCAGATCAACTGAGAATAAAAGTTCGTTACACTCTAGGTAATAGTACTTTTTGGTTTCGCTGATCTCTTCACTCCTCACAGTCCCAATGCGTGATTAATATTTTGAGTACGCGCGAAATAAAAGTCGTTACACTCGGACTATCACTTGACATCTAACGCGTCCTAATGCGCGTCCTAATACGCGTCCTAATGCACGTCCTAATGCGCGTCCTAACGCGTGTTCCCCATGGCAGCGGCTCGGGGTTATGGAGATAAGTTAACATTACCTTTTTGCGTCAAATTCACATTTTTGGTATAGATAGTTGGTTTCAGATGTGGAATATAGAGCAAATAATCAACTTTTGGTTTCAAGCAATGAGACGAGCTATCACTTCCTCGGCGATCTGAATGTATACGCTATCTTTCCTCAGCTGCGCTTCGGAAAGATAGCTACATCCAGATCGCCTCGGAAGTGATAGTTCGTCCCATCACCCTCACCAACGCTGATTATTTGCTTATTATATCCCTCATTAATATATTCCAGTACATTGATTGGTGAAAGGTGTGTCACATGACCATAAATAGTTCGAATATTGGCAAGACAGAGAGAGCGAATGAAGCTCAGAGAGAAGAAAAAGACTATTTCATGACGTCAAAGGGAAAAAGACACTATTTTGTCACGTCATTACAAATTTAAAATAGTCGCCCTTTTCCCTCTCTCGATATCGGTTCATCCCATGTAAAAGCGCGTCAAGCAAAATTTACACGATACATTTCTTTCCAGCTGCTTCAAACAATTTAAGTTAACCTGAAATCTTTAACATCAACAGCGATCTCATCTTTTGAGCAAAAACTATGAGTGGTCCACACTTGAAGTTTTGTGCCACAAGGACATACAAAAAAACATTAAAGTTTTAATTTTATAGCAGCAAAGGCTTCTTTATTGCATGAGTACTTCCTATTTTTCAAAAAGTATAGCTCCTTGTTGCTCAAACTACAAGCTATTGTTGTCTTAGCACATCATGAGAACACTACTAAAGAGGGTTCTTTTTAAAACTTAAAGTAATAAACATTACCAGTGAGACATGAGAATACAGCAAAATCTGAGGAAGAAGAACTGTCAATGGAGAAGAAGGGTCCTTGTTTCTAAAACTACAAGCTTTTGTTCTTTTAGCACATCATGAGAATGCTACCCGGTACTTAAAGCTTTTAAAACTCAAAGTATTAAATAAACACTATGAGTGTACCTTGAGAACATAGCTATTGCCTACCTGAGGAAGAAGAAACTGTCAACGGAGAAGAAGGCATTGATGATAACTTGGAATCCAAAGCTTTGATACCAATCAAGGGCAATTGGTAGATTTGCTGCAGTGGCGGTAAAAGATATATAAATATTGATTTGTGGATGGATACTGCAGTTCTAGAGATATGCATCCTGTATGTAATATAATGATGATTATGATAGTCAGTCTATTAAAAGCACATCACAGCGGGAGGCTATAACTGTTGAATAAGAGATACATCAAATTAGAGAGAACCTACATTTCAGCACAAGATGAAACAGTCTTTGTTGTTTACTGATATGTGTATGATTATCTTTATAATCAATTTCTGAAAATGAAGTATCTAAGTTGAAATAATGATTAAATCTTCAATTTAGCAACGCACTGTAAAGTTTTAAATCACTCTTAAGCTTTTCAAATTGGCACAAACATTGCTCTAGATTGTATTTTGTTGATGGGGTATTAATTTACAATGGAATGCACATTCTGTCTGATGGTAAAATCTTCTAAAGAAAATGTTGCCAATTTGAAAGCTAAATAAAGATCAGTCTTGATCTAACACATCCTTAACTTTTAAAGTGCCATGGGTGTATTTTGTCACCAGTCATGCACTCAAATCCCATAGAGCAGCATTTGATCTGGCATGGGAAGGGTTACTTGTAATAGACGGGTGGGACTCACTCACCGACCATGCTGGTTGTCATGGGGAAGAAGAAGGAGTGGCCTAAGATGACCCATGCCATGCTGAGCACCCGCAGGCCGTTCAGACAGGCGATGCCTCGGTCTCCGCCCGCACTGGTGCTCATCAGCTTGGTTAGGTTGCGGTTGAAGGCAAATGCCAGCAGAAATTGCTGCCACAGAGCTGCAGGAGAGAGGGAACCAAAATGGAGTCCCATTTGCAAAAGTCATCCATTTGTTTTGTGCACTTTTAACCCAGGAGGGTGTTTCATGAACGTTGTCAGCACTGACCAAATGGTCAGTGTTGACAACTTCAGTGAAATCCTTGGTTTTGATTGGATGAGAGGCACTAGCCTCTGAATATTACTCTGGTAACTGTCAGAGAAAGACAGCTTGTCAGACGAAAAATGTTCATGAAACGCCCTCCTGCTCTATAAATCTCTTTAACCTAATGCTTATTCAATAAAAAAAAATAATGTACACAAAGACATGTGATACAGATGATACCAATCACATGCCTTGTTACAAATACCCAATGAAATTTGGGCATCATTACCAAGCTTGGGAGGCTCTGGCTGCAGCACAAGCTGAGCTCTGTCATCCTGCGTCTCAAGAGCTGCATCGTCAAGGAGACCGTCAGAGGCCCCGCCCCCATTGGGGACTTTCTGAATGGAGGGGACGTTGGTAAAGACGACCAGATTCTTGGACTTCCGCTGATTGTACTTCAGGAACACATCGTACGCAGCTCCGAGCAACATCAGCGAGAAAATGATGGCTAGCAGCAGTCTGCAGAGGGAGACATTTAATAACACATTTACCATGTGTTTGTCGATATTCCTGTGTCTGTACATTACTGTTGAAAGAGCCTATTTACTGTTTAAACCATATTCTTAACCGTATTCTTGGGGGAGGGGGTCCCCCCCCCTACTCCCCACCCCACCCCACCCCACCCCCCCCCCCCCCCCCCACACACACACACACACACACCTGTACGAAATGTGTGACTGAAGCGCAACCGCGGCACATCATTACTTTTTCTTTTGAAGTGTCTTGCAACAATTGAGTCAAAGTTTGACAAAAGTGGACACTCCGTTCAGAGGTTACGCAATATCATATCATCGCATGTCAGACCAAAATCTGATAAAAGTGTACAAAATACTGATTCTTCTATATTGCTCTATATCACTGTCAATTGTGCTTTCCAGGCCTTTTCCTTGATCACATTGTTCTTGAAACTTATCAAAATACATACAAGTACCTGAAGCAAAAAAGAAATCATAAAATCTATGAAAAAAAATTTGAAAAGATACATTAGAATTTTAGAATACATAAGAAATTTGTTACAAGTACATAAGATTGACTTTACCATTTCAAGTTTTTTTAACCATGATATTGTTGATTATGCAACTCGGCATATGAGAAAAAATTTTACCTTCATGCCACCTTTTCTTTAATGAAATATAAATGAATTGATGAAATATGCATTTAATTTCAATAAATTATGATTTACACATAATACAATATTTTTTTCACAAAAAAAAGTATGCAGGAGCGCTCTTAACATGTTCATTTATCTACATGCAAAATTTTGTGTCGATACAATCTTAGGGGGGGGGGGCTCAAAATGACATACCCCCCCCCCCCCCATTCAAAACCTGCTCTAAAAAAAAACAGTCAGAATAGGGTTAAACATCCCTACACATACTACATGGCAGGTGTATGTATGTACTTACACTGTTCCTATGAAGCCGGCGCTGTAGGGGGGGTGGTACTTGGGGGCGCAGGAAACTGCAGATTCTTGGCCTATGGGCTCCACAGGAAAATTAGTGGCATCTGGATTGTGAAGAGACAGCACATACTGTAATCAAATGAAATCATTGGCCCAAATTTTGCTCTTCAGATAAGATGTGAAATGGGGGTCCTGTGTATAGGAGAGCCCCACTCTTTGCATGTTAAAGACCCCACTTCACCTCTTGATTCAGAGCAAAGTGAAACCTGATGGAGTGGACAGAAAGCCTGTACTGGAAAACGAGCGATTGATGCTAACCCTTCATGGTTTAACCCAGAAGGCTGTACAGCTTAGAAACCGTATCAAATGGGTATCAAGAGTGCCATATGAAATAATATAATATTGGCACAAAGTTACCAAAGAGGAAAAATAACCATAGATTTAAACCTTCATAGGTTAAATTACACATAAACCCCACGTTATCTACTCCAAAAGGGGGCTCGGCTGAAATTCAACCTTAACCTCTTTGAGACCAAGCAAACGAATAAGGATTTTCTTTTTTATGTAGTGTGCAGTTGAGGCCAGAAATTTACATACATCCAGGTAATTCAAAGAAAAGTTGACACTTGCCAAACATCATTAAAGTTACTGTATCTTACAAGATGGATTTGTGATATCAAACAAATGAGTACATGTATGTCATGCCCCCTCATCACATTGCTTTGTCATCAGGAGCTGAAAAATATTTAGGTATCATTTTTCCAAAAAAAATCTTCATATTCTAGACAAATTAAAAATAAAAACTTGACACAAATATTTCATATTTGTGCTGGTTACTTCTCAACACAAACATTTCAGAATTACACTTTTTTGTTCAGTCTTGACATATCATGATAAAAAATGTAATATAGACCATAGATTTGACATTCATATTTCTATGAAATGATGTTTCAAAATATAATAACAAACAATAGAATACATTTGGCACGAATATTACTTTGTTTTCTTTAAAGAAAATTCCACCTGAAATATATCAATTTAATTCCAATGGTATCCCAATCATGTGAAAGAGCTTAATACGCTCTTTCATTTGATCCCAAATTGGTCATGGTAGTATTTATATTTCTGAAGATATTTTTTACGATGTTTGGCAAGCAAACAAATTTCATTGAATTCCACGGGTGTATGTAAACTTTTGGCCTCAACTGTACAGCTTTTTCAAAACTTTTCAAAGCAAAATAAAGGTGCAATGATAACAAAATCTTGAAATTGAGATGTCGGGCAGAAAAAGAAACAGTGACAGAAGGAGGAAAAAAGAGGAAGAAAGGGAGGAGTTAATTAATATATAAAGATATATATAACAAATGAAGGAGAAAAAAAAACCCAATTTACTTACTGAACAGGTAATTCAATTCATGCTGTACGTCATCTTCAGTGCATTCATCAGGAACACAAACACCCCACGTAAGCACCGCAGGGGGAACAGCCACCTGTCAATTAAACAGAAAACACAAGAATGTTACACGCTTCAAACACCTTAAAGGACCCTAAAGCCACACCCCTTTAGTTACTGCAGTTCCATGGTACATTTTGACATCCTAACTGGACCAGGGTTCACAAAGCATGAAAATCTAACAGTAAGTAAAGGGTTAAATTGACATCAGAGCCATGTTGCATTTAGGTTTTCAATCATTGTTACTTACCATCAATGGTAACTACCATGGCAGCAGATGGAATAATGAGAGCTCATTGGCTATTGCCATGCCAGTTACCACCTATATGCAACACGGCCCTGAGAAAATATTCAAGATTATATTCCCATTTTGGCAGCCATTGCTGCCATTTCTATGATTTAAAATGCTTACCTTGAAGATCGCTGATCCATTTACATTGAAGAAAACAGCACAGTAGCGGAACGGCTCTCCGTTAAAAGGGGCAACTGGGACCTTTATCGAGCGACACTCATCAAAATGTCCCAGCCATCGGAAGTTGTACTGCAGAATGCCTGCCTCTGGCTTCCCAAACGCATCTAGAACTGTAACAATAAAAGAAAGGATAATCAACTTGCAAGCTTTCCAATGCAAGTAATGCAAGATCTGATTCTAAATCAGTCTAAACTATTCAGTCTAAACTATTTAATGTTGACCATTTGTGTACCACACAAACTGCTGTTCTAAGGGCTATTGTGTGTATTATGTGTGCAAAAATGCACATTCATTGCCTTGCTGTTACGGAAAGTAACGCCAAAAGAGTAGCAGCAAAACAGAGACTATAATACATTGTAAAAAAAAAAAGCAGTAAAACAGAGACTATAAAACATTGTAAAAAAAAAACTTAAAAACTACGCACAGGGTTAATATGCAGTATTTCAGAGTCTAATAACAATCAAAGAGCATTGAAGACACTTTTGCATCAACATGACTCTTAAAAGTGGTAGCCAGTAAATAATCACAATGAATGGCCACACCTTGTGTAAAAGATTTTATTTCACTGGCGAAATTCTGGCAGTGGACCCGTTTTGTTATGTAAGGGCTCTTCCTATTTGTATTTTTTTTAAAAATAAGTATGGGTGCTATTCCTCCAATTTAAGTGGCTATCATTCTGCTTTTCAAGCAAATCTTTTCAAGTCCTGAAATGATCAAACCCCACACAGACAGGTACATTTTTTTTAAGTATGATGACAGAATACTTTTTTCCACAACTTAGTTTGCTATCATTTTGCTATTCAATAATGACTTTTTTAGTACTGATATGGAGGGTGTGGGAGAGCTGCAATTGGCCCCTCCCCCCCCCCCCCCCCCCCCCACTTTCCTCCATTTTCCTCCCATTCCCTCACCCCTCTCCTTTGGAGGTTGTTTGAGTTTCAGCTCGATTTAGATTGTAACAACTGAGTGGGAAAAATGTTTTTTGATTTATGTAAACTGTGTGGTTTTGGGGTTGAGTGGAAATGTTGAGACATCAGGCAACTGAGCGTACATCTAGAATTTTGTGATTGCCAGTCTTCTTCCAGGAAGACGGGTGTTTTGTAACTTATTTGCAGTATTTCTTTGTTCTTGTTTGTTTCTTGACAGGGGTATACAAATTAATGAGCGTAATGTGCTGCAAATAAGCTTTCCAGCGATACCCAAGTCCAAAATTGAGTAGTATTTCATGAAATTCTTAAATGCACAAACACACACACACACAAACACAGAATTATTGCTCTTACCATAAGTGCGGAGGGTGCTCCAGCCTTCACCTTGACCAAACAGGATAATGTCCAGTGCGTTTCTGCACACCGAAGACACGTTCCCTACCGCACGGGGGCTCGGCACCGTCAGAGTACGCCCGTCCTCCACAACCTTCTCCAAGACTTTCGGGGTGATGGCCAAAGAGGGAGGGACGACGGTTGTCAAGGCAACCAGGAGAAGAGGCACAACCAGGGCCATGGGTTTGGATGACATGATTGAGTTGGAGACTGTGTGAGGCTCTGCGGAAGATGTGGCATTGGGAGAGAGGAGTGAAATCTTCTGGGCACTGTTGCATAAAAAAGTTTTCTACCAATGGCAATATCTATGGAAACCTCAATTCGTAGGCTGTCAAGTGATATTACCATGGTAGTTACTATTGATTCAGAGTTACCATTAAATATAAGTTTTATGCAATGGGGCCCTGGTGATGATTGTAAACCATTCATGATCGCACCATTGGTTTAAGAGTGGACTGAGTAGGGAAATTGATAAAACGTAGGTACATGCATACAGGTAAAATACTCTCTGTGGCCTATACAGGTAAAATGACATTTATACAATTTTACATGCAACACATGTTAACAATACAATAATAATAATGGTATTGAACTGGATTGAATTTATTTTCCGATGAAGAATGAACAATTCATAAATGTAAATCAACATTGAAGGTAAACACATGGCTGGATGACCCCACTCAGCTGTGCAAACACGACATATGTAGCTGGGGGGTACTGTACATGACATGTAACTATCTGAAGAACAATGGTTGTACATGGACAGAAAAGGTACTGTTTCAACAGAAAGGGACAAAGTACATGGATCAAAGCAGCATGGTACAAAAAAGATGGTCAATATATAATATCCATCACAATGTTTAACTTTTCGACCAAGGTCTACAACAAGGGTCAAACAACTTCAATTCACAAAGAATATCCACTGGTAGTGACCATCAATTGTCCACTGGTAGTGACCATCGACTGACCGCTGGTAGTGACCATCGACTGACCACAAGAAGTAGGCTGCTTTGTTGTTATACAGTGGACATGCACATTGCACACACACTGCTGCGAACAGTTCCACCCCCTTCCTCTCAGGTGATTGATGAGTAAACAAGCGTCTACTAATTACTCTAGCCAGGAACCAAAATGGTATGATACTATCGTAGGGAGTGATTTGACTTTGACCCCTAAGTAGTTGACTTACTGATATGAAGTGCACAAGCTAATACCAGCGTGTACATTACACATACATACTATTTGTTTGTCATGCATAGGAATTAAACATGTACATGTACATTATCATGTGTAATCATGGGTTACTGGTGTGTTGTATGTGAAACTTTCTGTCTTCTGTCTGTCTGTCTCTCTAGTCTCTTTCACTCTATCGATCCTCACTCTTTCATATATCTTTTTCTCTGATTGCATGTTACTTTTTTATCAACTTCCCACTCCTCGGCTATCTTGCTCTCTCTCTCTCTCTCTCTCTCTCTCTCTCTCTCTCTCTCTCTCTCTCTCTCTCACTCTCTCTTCCCTCCCCTTGCCATTCTCAATTTCTATCGCTTTTTTTCTCCCACACTACCGGGTTTGCACTACCCCCTTCTCTCTCATTTTATCTCAGTCTCTCCCTCTCCCTTTCTCCTGTTCTCTCTTAAAAGTCTATAATACTTGTTTTTCTCTTTCTGCACATCTTTTCTCTACCCCTTTTATATATCTCTCTATGTTTCACTCTCTGTCTCTCATCATTCTATCCCCACTGTCTATATATATATAGAGTTGTTTCCTGCTCCTTCAGTCTCTCTCTCTTTCAATCTGTCTCTGTTATCTTACATTTTACCTCTCATTCTTTGTCTTTCTTTTCTCCCCCTCTCTCGATCCCTCTCTATATCCCTCTTTATGTTTCCCTCACACTCAAACTCTCTGTAGTTTTGATTGAGCTCAATCTGTTTCTATCCCTCCCTTTCCTCTCTCAGACATTTTGTTCATATATCTCTACCTCCCACCCCCTTTCTCTCCCTCTTTGTCCCCCCCCCCCGCCTTCTTTTTTTTCTCTCTCTCTTTCTTTCTCTCTCTCTCTCTCTCTCTCTCTCTCTCTCTCTCTCTCTCTCCCTACCTTACGTCTATCTGTCTGCAGTAAAGCCTGATGTATCAACCCTTGCCAATGACTGCAATCAAGATGGACAAATGCAAATAGCTGACAATTAAACTTGATCTTGTGCTCATCTGTATTCTACTGCCAATATAAACGTAAAAATGGCGGACAAATGAACACCCATTTGTCCAAAGGATGACACTAATTCCCAGAAACAGCTACCTGGTACCTAGATACATGCAGCACTGTGTCAATGAGTGTGTTCCATTTGTGGGCTGGTACATAATGTGTACCTTCCGACTCAAGCAAAGCACAACGGTTCCCCACAAGGACATAATGTATTGGAAATGTTTCACTTATTGAGCTCGAAAAAATGTTTGGTAAAGTTCAGATCAAAAGAACCAAGTGAAACTTCCGCACCTGCATTTACGACCTGACACTATGACATTTACAATGGTTGCACATTGGCAGTTGATGAATTGCTTTAAAACTCCCTTAAAGTAGAAGTACAGCTCGTAGACCGTCTTTGATCGTGTATATATGTGCTACAATCACGGAAGTGGTTTAGAGATATACATGTAAGCAGAAGTGCACATGGTAAGAGTCAAATCACAGTGCGCAGATGGTAATGTAGACTATGTAATTGTTTTTACACAAAAGGTCAGAAACCTGTCAGAATGTGTAGTGAGCTATGATGTACAATGATGTATCGAGCATATCCAAGCCTAGCCCCAGGACTGCTCCCGCGAAGCAGGAGAGTCCTGAGGGCTTGCCTTCATTTTTCCTGCGTGTCAGGTCCGACTACGATGTATTCGACCCTCGCATATGAATGAATTACTCATTTGAAATACATTCATCACATATGAATGACTCACTGTATCAAATGTATACTTGCACTCTAAAAATGTTCAACAATTTTGAGCAATATTACATTATTTCCTCATCACATATCTCCCTTTCTCCTTTTCTCTCTATAATACTTGTTTTTCTCTTTCTGCACATCTTTTCTCTACCCCTTTTATATACATGTATCTCTCTATATTTCATTCTCTGTCTCTCATCCTTTTATCCCAACTCTCTCTACAGTTGTTTCCCGCTTTTTCAGTCTCTCTCTCTCTCAATCTGTCTCTGTTATATTACATTTTTACCTCTCATTCTTTGTCTTTCTTTTCTCCCCCTCTCTCGATCCCTTTCTATATCTCTCTTTATGTTAGAATCACACTCAAACTCTCTGTAGTTTTGATTGAGCTCAATCTGTCTCTATCCCTCCCTTTCTTCTCTCAGACATTTTGTTTATACATTTCTCTCCCTCCCCCCTTTCTCTCCCTCTTTGTCTCCCCCCCCCCCCTCTCTTTCTCTCTCTCTCTCTCTCTCTCTCTCTCTCTCCCTCTCTCTCTCTCCCTCTCTCTCCCTCCCTTACGTCTATTTGTCCACAGTAAAGCCTGATGTCTCAACCCTCGCCAATGACTGCAATCAAGATGGACAAATGCAAATAGCTGACAATTAAACTTGATCTTGTGCTCATCAGTATTCTGCTGCCAAAAGGATATAAACATAAAAATGGCGGACAAATGAACACCCATTTGTCCAAAGGATGACACTAATTCCCAGAAACAGCTACCTGGTACCTAGATACATGCAGCACTGTGTCAATGAGTGTGTTCCATTTGTGGGCTGGTACATAATGTGTACCTTCCGACTTAAGCAAAGCACAATGACATAATGTATTGGAAATGTTTTCCTTATTGAGCTCGAAAAAATGTTTGGTAAAGTTCAGATCAAAAGAACCAAGTGAAACTTCCGCACCTGCATTTACGACCTGACACTATGACATTTACAATGGTTGCACATTGGCAGTTGATGAATTGCTTTAAAACTCCCTTAAAGTAGAAGTACAGCTCGTAGACCGTCTTTGATCGTGTATATATGTGCTACAATCACGGAAGTGGTTCAGAGATATACATGTAAGCAGAAGTGCACATGGTAAGAGTCAAATCACAGTGCGCAGATGGTAATGTAGACTATGTAATTGTTTTTACACAAAAGGTCAGAAACCTGTCAGAATGTGTAGTGAGCTATGATGTACAATGATGTATCGAGCATATCCAAGCCTAGCCCCAGGACTGCTCCCGCGAAGCAGGAGAGTCCTGAGGGCTTGCCTTCATTTTTCCTGCGTGTCAGGTCCGACTACGATGTATTCGACCCTCGCATATGAATGAATTACTCATTTGAAATACATTCATCACATATGAATGACTCACTGTATCAAATGTATACTTGCACTCTAAAAATGTTCAACAATTTTGAGCAATATTACATTATTTCCTCATCACATATCTTTCTAAAAAAATAAGTGCCATCAGGCATCAAGGCTGCCATCTTGGCTGTTTGAAAAAACGAATATATGGGAACTGGCGCATGCGCATAAACTTTAATCTTCACCATCACAGCTGCCGTAGTGCAATTCTGAAGAACTATTGGTCGTAAACAATAACAAAAAATACAACATGGATTAAAATCATCTTTAAGCCAGCCACGAGAATATATTCTTCATAATGTGCACATTGTGAGTTTTGAGCAAACAGAATTGCTCAAATTTACTGATCTAATCACGACTCTCTTGCTCCAAAGCTCGGTGCTATGCAGCTCGCTCATTGCGTGAGCGAGCTGGTACTGGTGGTAGCAATAAATCCAAGCCAGGCCAGGTTTATAGAGATCTACATGATGAAGAACGCATCATTAAAACCAGGAAAAGTACAAATTCCAGTCTGCGTAGTTGTAGCAATATTCCAATGTAGTTGAACAAAAGATAGCTTTTTATCTGCTGCTTGCTACTCAACACAAAACAGCTAGCTCAGTCAAGCATTCATATTCAGACATAATTGACTCGGTTAAAAAAAAAAAACAATGCCCATGCTGCCATAGACAGGAATAACCGTCTCATTCAGGGTATTCTTTAATCGAAATGACATTTTTGGACATATCTTCAGAGGAGCCAGATGCAATCTCAGCGGATCCAACGTCCTAGTATAGAGACTGATTTTTCGGTTAATGCTGCCATAGCCCCTGGACTGCTACTGCTAGCTGCTCCAGCGCAGCGGGAGCGGGCTGGTTGGAGTAAATGCTGCCACTGCACTGGGCACGCGCCGGCATGGCACTGGCATCACGACTCACGATCACTCTTGTTTACGTTTGACTTGAGTCCTGAGTCTTGCATTGCAATCGATCGATTTTCCAAAGAGAAGGAACCAGAAAAGACTTACCAATTTTAGATTCCTGTGAAATGCTCAGAATCTTTGAATGCGAAAATATCCTTTTCCCAGAATAAAATACAGCCGATGCAACAACCGGCCCTTCTCAAGCTCAGTCGAGAGGCGGATCTTTGTACGTTCTGATCGGATCTGGCCGCAAACATGAATTTATCGACAAAACAAGCTATTTTTAGCCAGAAACAAGCCAAAAATCTCTCTGCAGTGACATGGAGAAATCAAAAAGAAGGAATTAATCATAATCCTTGTGAAATATAAGCCAACATTGGAGACAAAATCGGAGCGATCAGAGCAGATGCTTGTTTGGTTTGGGTATGGTATTGTGTAATTTGAGAAGGAATACGAAAATAGAAGATGTTGTAAGTGTCAGGTGATCTCAGGGCTATTGTTTGGGGGGGGGGGGGGGGGCACAGATATCGTTTACACATTGTATTGCATTTAAATGCGATCGAGGCCTAGATTAGACAGGAATAACTGTACAATTTGAAGTACCCCTTTTTTTTTCGAAAACAGAGACTGATTTTTCGGACTAATCCCGGTCTACTGATAAGAACCAGTCGGAGGAAATATAACCGGCCATCAATGAATCGATAGTGTGTAAAACTAGTACATCGTACGTATCTTTTCGCTTTTGTGTGTGTGTGTGTGTGTGTGTGTCTGTGTGTGTCCGTGTGTCTCTATGTGTGTCTGTGGGTGCCTGTGTGTGTGTGTGTGTGTGTGTGTGTGTGTGTGTGTGTGTGTGTGTGTGTGTGTGTGTGTGTGTGTGTGTGTGTGTGTGTGTGTGTGTGTGTGTATGTGTGGGTGTGTATGTGTGTGTTAACAAAAATGTACCACCTATTTTGTACAACATATAAAACAATTCAACTTCCTGGGGGCTATCTGTTGCAATTGTTTGATAAGCCGATTAACTATTACTGAGTGCATTGATATTTATGTCATCGCATACCATGTTATCGTTGACTGAAATGTGTCAAAGAAGGTGGTAATGCCAACCCACATGCAATAACTCCAACAAAGACTCGCACACAATTTTCGCGGTTGTTGCTTTTTAAGGCACTTTTAAACAGAACAAAACCTGAACAAAATTACTTGTTCAGTTTTAGTGATACGTATAACATTGAATGAGTTTGTGTGTGCTTTTAATATGCGTACGTATGGCATATTATGCTTTGCATTTTGCTTGCTTGTTTGACAAAAATCAGAAATAGATGCACCTCTTTCAGTTCAAGGAGAAATTCTCTTGAAAAGAAATTTGTGTTAAATGTCAAAGAAATACAATATGTGCGCAAAACAGTGCATAAACATTATTGATTTGATGTTCTTTTTCACACTGCATCAGAAACTTGCAAATGTGATATCCTGAAAGATAGCTGTCAGCATGAATCTTGAATGCATGGAATTTCAGTAATTCAGTTATATGCAGACACTCTGGTGTTGATCTATAGAGAAGAGTATTCAGATTTAAGTGAGAACGTATACAATATTACATTATGCCGAGATGTAAATATCTTAGAAAGTGTTCAACATTGATATGCCACTTTATGACGCAGTGTTAAAAAGCGTTTTACAACGTTTTCATAAAAGTTACAGTATTCTGAGCAGGCAGAAACCAGCAGCGTTTGAAAGGATGACTTGAAAAGTTTCAGAGTTTCTGGAAGTATGATAATCTATGCAAGAAGGAAACATGTATAAATGTTGTTGCTTTCTACGTTGAAACTGAAAGAATATGGCATAGGAACAAAAATGTACAACAAGCGTCTTTGACTAACATCAAGGTATGGATCTTAGATTACTATAACTTCATATCAACATGCAATAATTGCTATCTCGCTAATCTATGTTTTCTGGAAGTATGAAGGAATGTGTATTACCATGAAATTTAAAAAAAAAAATGGGAAATATGATAAAAATTCACATCCGTTGCCTAGAACTGTTATAAGAATCACCACAAAACTCAACAAATGAAGTAGGAAATGTTATCCACTTTATGACACCTCGTGATGTGGGAAAATTTTCCATTCAAATGCTATTTGAAATAATGGTTAATACTACATTTTCACGGCGGCCGTTTTGAAAAATGGTTGCCATTTCTTTCCAGGAGCATATTGCAAAAGAAGTTCACATAGAAAATATGCAGACTGGTCTTCCAAACACATTGATACCAAACAACCTTTTTAAACAGTACATGTAAGGTAAACCTATATTGCCCCCTGGGTATAATAGATGTAGGCCCCTATGTATATTTAAAAGCAATTTCACTACTACCATGCCCCCTTTCTCTCTTCTCTCTCTCTCTCTCTCTCTCTCTCTCTCTCTCTCTCTCTCTCTTTCTCTCTGTCTCTCTCTCTGTCTCTGTCTGTCTCTGTCTCTCGCTCTCTCTCTCTCCCTCTCTCTTGGCCGTATAGTTTAACATTCATTTGAACTACATGATGGAACACAAAAAATGGGTCTTGCAGACTTGAAGTCCTGACATCCCTGAGGTGCACTCATATATTCTGGGGCTCTTTGCTCACAGCAAGATTTTCTCGTATGAACATAATTAACATAAAGTACATTTGCATATTGAAATGAAGTAAAAAAAAAAAAAAAACCAATATAAATAAGGGGAATGGAGCAGGCCAACAAAATGTAGGAACCCTATTAAACAAATCAACAAATGAGAGCAAGAAGGATGATGATGGGTAAATGATCTGAGTGATTATGCAATCAAGAATGTTCGTTAAGAAAAGAGCCAGGTGCGAGGATGGAATTAATAAGCACATCTGAAAAGGAAAGGAATGAAGGCAATCAGAAAAGTGGGATAATGACTGTTAAGATGAATACGAACATAATTCCAAACAGAACTGAACTAAATACCAAACACGACTAAAGATAAACTAAACAAAAGACCATATAACCGCCCTACAGTAGGATTCTTGACTGACAATTTAAAAGAAACGTGGTCAGGAAATACATTGAGGTTAGTGAGGGGTTTTGCTACGCTGTCTTATGAAGTCTTTTGCATTCTGGACGTCATAGTGAACAGTCTCGACTGGTCGTGCCAGTCTCGACTGGTCGTGCCAGTCTCGACTGGTCGTGCCAGTCTCGACTGGTCGTGCCAGTCTCGACTGGTCGTGCCAGTCTCGACTGGTCGTGCCAGTCTCGACTGGTCGTGCCAGTCTCGACTGGTCGTGCCAGTCTCGACTGGTCGTGCCAGTCTCGACTGGTCGTGCCAGTCTCGACTGGTCGTGCCAGTCTCGACTGGTCGTGCCAGTCTCGACTGGTCGTGCCAGTCTCGACTGGTCGTGCCAGTCTCGACTGGTCGTGCCAGTCTCGACTGGTCGTGCCAGTCTCGACTGGTCGTGCCAGTCTCGACTGGTCGTGCCAGTCTCGACTGGTCGTGCCAGTCTCGACTGGTCGTGCCAGTCTCGACTGGTCGTGCCAGTCTCGACTGGTCGTGCCAGTCTCGACTGGTCGTGCCAGTCTCGACTGGTCGTGCCAGTCTCGACTGGTCGTGCCAGTCTCGACTGGTCGTGCCAGTCTCGACTGGTCGTGCCAGTCTCGACTGGTCGTGCCAGTCTCGACTGGTCGTGCCAGTCTCGACTGGTCGTGCCAGTCTCGACTGGTCGTGCCAGTCTCGACTGGTCGTGCCAGTCTCGACTGGTCGTGCCAGTCTCGACTGGTCGTGCCAGTCTCGACTGGTCGTGCCAGTCTCGACGATTTGTATTTTAACACAGCCCCAATTTTTTTTTTTGCAGAAAATCACTGTATTAAAAAAGGACAGTCTCGACTGTCCTTTTTTAATACAGTGATTTTCTGCAAAAAAAAAATTGGGGCTGTGTTAAAATACAAATCGTTATCAATATTTGTCGCAGTGTCTTCTCTCTTCTGTAGCTTACCCTTTTTCAACAGCCTTCACTTTATTTGAATCCTAGTTAAGCTCATGCTCCTCCCAGTAACTTCCCTCTTCTCATTTGCCCTCTCTCATCTTTAAGTCAAGGAATGCCCCTTTGTTGAGAAGTGGAGACTGCCTGGCATTCTCCACAAAGTCATTTGCATTGGTTCAGTTCTGTTTGGAATTTAGTTCAGCTTGTATCAATTATATCAATTTCATCAACTAATTTCCTTGAAGTAATCATGTGAATATTTAATGATATTTTCACTTTAGTACAAATTTGGGTCTTTAAATTGGTGTGTATCAGATACTTAATAGACCATTTTCTTTATGCATGCAAATTTTATTCACGTAATTCAAACAGAAGGTTACTATTGGGAAACCCAAAGCTTAAGCAACAACTAATAGATTCAAAGTGCATTCCATCCATTGAATCTAAATGACCAGATACAGGTGACTGCAATAACGCGTTACTACGCAGTTAGGGGGAAAGTTGTGAATTATATTACGAAAACGGTGTATTCAGAACACAACAATGTGCACTGTGCCGCACACAAATTATTTTCTGCCAGTAGCTTCATGCATTATTAATAGATCTGATGGCAGTTACTCGCTGATTGACAGGTGTGATACATAGTAGCCATGGTTGTCTTCATTTCATATAAACCCCGACCCGAGCGACCACTCACTACGAATTCCTGAATGTAAATGACTTGATGAAAAGGCTTAACAAAACACGTCATGACATTGCTTGATTCCCCCTTTTCAAAAGGGGGATCAAAAGGGAGGAGAGTGGGGGAGGGAAAGGGAGTTAGGAGTACATCAGACTTTTGCTAGCTGTTAAAGACAACTTTGGACACTATTGCAAAAAGATTTAAAATAGGTATCTTGAAATCAAACTGAAGTACGACATCTTTAAGTCAAGGAATGCCCCTTTGTTGAGAAGTGGAGACTGCCTGGCATTCTCCACAAAGTCATTTGCATTGGTTCAGTTCTGTTTGGAATTTAGTTCAGCTTGTATTCAATTCAATTTCAAGAGGTTCTTATGTTCGTATTCATCTTATGGGTAAATACCCTTATTCTCAGATCACCTTTATTCCTTTCCTATTCAGATGTGTTCATTCATTCCATCCTCACATCTGGCTCTTTTGTTGAACATTCTTTATTACATAATCACCCATATCATTTACCCACCTTCATCCTTCTTGTTTTCGTTTGTTATTCAGAGGAAGCGCTGCCTAATTGTTCAGCTAATTGTTTAAAACTTCTGAATGTCTTGAATTTTTATGAGGCAGCGGTCATCATAGATCAAAGGAAGTCTATCCGAGCGCTAGGTCCTGTAGTTATAGAAAGCCTCAAAAAGATGGACAGATATGTCAGTAACCGAATTAAATAAGCAATTGCCACATATTGCATCCAGAAGTATCCAAAACCCCATGCATCCCTTTATCAAACATTCGCATGATGATGAAGACAAGAATCAGACGGTAATATGGAAGAAAATATGGACACAAGCGGCCCATATGATGGACACAAGGAACAGACATTCTCCATTAACGGGTTTGCGCGTTATGTACAAGCTGCGCAAGCAGACTGACTGAACTGAAATAAAGACAAACTACAGCTCAGTGAGATGACTTAACTGAATCATTATTTATTCATAATATACTCTTAGTTTGTGTTTGCAACATAAACCAGACAAGCAACATAACATTTTCTACCTAAGCATTTTTTAAAAGTATATCCTGTGCTCATTTGTGAAAAGTGGTACTTAAAAGAAGGGGAGCCCTTGAGTAGGTCAAAACATAAATGGTGGAAATATGTCGGAAAATGGAAGAAAATAATCTCTATAACACCATCCTTCACATCATTAGATCTGTAACCCTACTCTAATCCTTTATGTGCCGGATAAGCTCTTTCTCTCTGGGAATTGTGTGGATTACTAATGACAGTTCGCGCGTGGAACTCAAAGAGTTAAATGATATACCTACCGTTATTAAAGGATTACTAAATTAGAAAAATAAGTTCCCTCTAATCTATGTAAAATTATCCACTAAAAACGAATTTCGCATTGATTCGTTTGCCGCAATAAAGTCTCATTTTCACGAAAATTTGAAAAAAAAAAACGCACGCCTCCAGTGACGTATGAGAAGTCAAAATGACATAAATGCCAACGGCGTAAATAAAATGTTTTATTCACGCAATTCAAACAATACGTTACCAATGGGAACCCCAAAGCTTGTCCGAGGTTTGTCTGAGTAGCAACAACTAATAGATTCAAAGTGCATTCCATCCAGTGAATCTGAATGACAAGATAGAGATGAATGCAATAACCCGTTACTACGCAGTTAGGGGGAAAGTTGTGAATACATTACGAAAATGGTCTATTGTTGACTTCCGTACAATCTATGGAATTTTGACTTCTCATACGTCACTGGAGGCGTGCGGTTTTTTTTTTTCAAATTTTTGTTAAAATGAGACTTTATTGCGGCAAACGAATATGAAATTCATTTTTAGTAGATAATTTTACATAGATTAGTGGGAACTTATTTTTCTAATTTAGTAACCCTTTAAACTGATAGCCGAGACACCGACCCGCAGCTCAGCGCACATCATGGCTGTTCGCACCGCATTGGTGCGTTGATGTGAGAAGAGCCCCACTGAACTATGCATTGGCCAGTGTAATACGGTGTGATTATGAATGTAGAAAATGGAAAACATATTGTAAAAGACCTTTCCTCGCAATATTAGAACTAGAAATGTACTTTAAGCAGTATCACATTGTCAAACGGGTGTGTCAAACGTTATCATGCAAGGAAAGTTTTTCATTGTTCCTGAAAAATGTTCATTGAGCCATGTTAAAATTCATGACTTATGGGAAAATGTTCTATTACTTTCAGCCTAATGTTCTCCCAAACGTGTTTTTGAAATTATTTTTAATGTATTATTCGTTTTCACAAACGAGGAAGGGATACGTGTTAAGCGTTGTGTTTCATATGTGACTTTATTTACAGTAATACACACTTTTACCATAGAGCAGTAATTTATCTTGTGCACAAAAAGGTTAACAAGATCTTGTTAATTCTGGCTGATTCATCATTTTTTTTTTCATTTCTGTTGTTTATAATGATTTCTTTGTTTCTCAAATACTCATCTCGCTATTTCTTTTATTTTGAAAAGACAAATGATATAACATCAATTTACTAATACGTGTGAATCAATGTTGAATAATATTTTTTACGTCAGATATTTACTATTAACTGCATGCACTACAATGAAAAAAAAGGTAACAATGCAACACAACCTTCAATCATATGGACTCACTTTGTACACAGAAAAATCACACTAATCAGAGTTTGGAGCGACAATTGATTTGATCTTCTTCTCAAAAGCATAAATCTCGAAGCAAGAAGAGCCTTGGAAGCTCAAAAATAAGGGGACCCCGAAGGCAAGAAAAATGACGTCACTCCTAGTTGCGTGCGTCACCCACCATACACGATGCGCAGCTCGTCCTAAATCGGTGGTGGAAGTTGAGTTAAGGGGGAAGTTTGTGGGAGCACTAGATAGGGACTCGTTACCGTATAAAGGGAAGAACTCTCCAGCTATCGCTAGCGAGCTATATACCAGGTACTATGGTTACTGCCGACCCACGTGTGTTACATTATCGCGATTCTGTAGGCCGCCGTGCACGAGAGAGTTCCGCTTAAGTTTACTTTCTTGCTGTTGAATGTCAAAGTGAGCCCACACTGAGTCTAGGTTGTAAGACCTTTATAGCGAGGCGTGGATTCGCCCAACTCTTTTACTCTCGACACTTTCGCAGACAGAGAGAGACTCGAAGAAGGTGAATTGTTGGGTCAGAGACGTATCGACTATAGGAAGGTGCGGTGTTGAATCGAGACGTTTGCCGCTATAAATCTTCCATGTGCCAATGCAATAGGTACCCCTAAAATACGCGTACACCAACATACAATATCTTATTGTCTGGCAAAACAGGGGTTAATTAAACCCTCGCCACAACGGGAAACCATCCGCGAGAGAAACACAGTTTCTTACTTTTTTCTTCGAGGAATATAGTGCCACCTGAAGGGTCTTTCAAGATGGACAAGAAATGGGGAATTTGCGTCGCTTTTACCTCTGTCATTGTCGGTAAGATACTGCTTCGCATGTTAACCTTCTCAGTACCGTAGGTGTAAAAACAATGTGCAGTACGTCAATACGTTTTTCCTGGCTTTGGTATTGAGAGAGTTACATACAAGGGGTAGTAGTATACCCGGGTAGTATAATGATAGCGGTTCGTAATCGTTTCACAGCTGTTCCGTCGTCGTCAAATATTGTATTATTTGGAGAGATGATTACTGAAATCCTGAATTAAACCAAGAACTGGACCCATGGTCATTGTAGAATGACACTCCTTTTATCAGAGGTTCAGTAGACTTTACCTCTTCTTCCCTTTCCCTTTACGTTGGTTTGTTACTCCTATTGGTTTATTCGTCTAGACATCGATAGTTATAGTACCCGACCAAAGAATGCCTAGATTTTCTATTAAATTGTAAATGTGAACGTTACGCTTGGTTGTTCAAAATCATTGTTGTATTCGTGTTCCAATGTTCAATCGGTTTGATTATACATGAATAACAATTTCTTTTAATTATTCATCTCCTTACTTATTCATCATAGATATGTGTTTAGTTAGTAATGTTATTAAGTTATAGGTGAGGAAATCACATTTGGTTCCGAAGCTTTGTTGAAGTGGCGCAGTGTAGTGGATCGTTCCCCTGACTCTCCATCGGGAGGGCAAGGGTTCGAATCTTGCAGCTGCCACTTGTGTTCCTATGCTCTATAGCGTACCGAAGTAATTTGAGTGTATACTGTCATGACTGTCAAGACAACTGGTTCTAAACTATGCGGGTAAAGCAAGCAGCAGTTATCACAGCGGTGGCCCTCATTGGGAGTGCCCGACACTAGCCCGCTAGACAATGTTGGACGGATAAATCATTCACTGCAGTGATTTCGTTTGTAACCAGTTGTATTGACAACGTTCTCATATGATGACGCCACTTCGGTACTCTATTGTATTTTTTTAGTTAGTTATAACTGAGCGTTGTTATAGTTTAATTGCATAAATATTCAATTTCGTTTTGCTGATTGAATTTTTTATTAGTTTCTTTGCTTTCGCGTTAGTATATTAAAGTTACCAGGGGATAAGGGCGTTTTATATCCCCCGTAATGTAAAATTGTGGCCCCTGAATTACTAAGAGTCCATGTGAAGAGAAAAATATCACAGGGTAACATGCAGAGCATGATTTCTGAGCGTTCGTTTTCATGACACAATAGCAGCTCCTCCCCCCCCCCCCCCCTCCTCCGCAAAAAAAGAATCACAGTGGTTGTAAATGATGTCATGTAATTTATCAAGAAGTGTGCGAGACATTGAACACGTGTACTGACTCTAATTATTATTGTAATGATCCCTTCCGTCTGGCCTCTTGGCCTTGGGGTTGATGACGTAATAGTTTGACACTTGTTTGTGTAAGTTGTCAGTAAGCCGTATAATCAAATGATAAACCCTTCTTAAAGGGATAGTTCACCCTGACACTATTTCCGTTTCAATAAAAGGAGACACATTAAAGAAAAATATTAGGGAAAGTTTGACGAGAATCGGTAAAAGAAAGAGAAAGTTATTTGCTTTTAATTTTTTGATTTTGTGACGTCACGGGCGAGGTGCTCTTCCATATGTTGTGTACAATTTCTTTTGGAAAAGGATACTTAACATTTAACCTGTGCGTGTAATCTATCATTATACACATGTTTTACACACGTATCGCTATGAAAAGAATGGATTCCTTCATTGATGAACATAAAAAGGGCAATTTATGGCAAAAGTAGTACACGACACTTGAGAGAGTACCTCGCACGTGACGTCACGAAATCAAAACTTCAAAATCAAATAACTTTCTTTTCACTTGACCAATCTTCAACGAGCCATTACTGATAATGTTTCTTTCATGCGTCTCCTTTTATTAGAACCAAAATAACTTCATGGTGAAAAATCCCTTAAACTCTGTAGATATCCGGGCTGCCGTCGGTCTCTGATACACACACATTACATTAAATAATGCAGCGTCGAGAGGAGAGCAGGAAAGACAGGGTGTCCCTTTTTCAGGTCAAAGAAATGTTGTTGTTTTTTGTAAAAACTACGGAAAATGGAAGAAGATACATGTACTACATATCAGAACTAGAAACTGACTTCAAGCGAAATCAGAGCGATCGCTAGATTTTGAGAAGGTTTTGGGAGGTCGTCCGAAACCTATGAGACCAATGTGCGTTATGGTCTGTATCCGTACACGCGTTCAAAGGAAACTGACAATAACGATAAGGTGTATGCAATCTCACGGGGGTAGCTTCACGAACATTTTCAGGAAAAATGAAAAACTATCCTTGTTAACGTTTTAAACGCACCGACCAAAGTCTACATTCATAATTGAATTGTCACTGTCAGCGCTCGATGCGAGCATTGCTTCCATTGAACGCATGTCCTCTGGAGCGGACTGATGCGGACCAAAGCGCACATCGGTCTCCGGTCTCTAGGCTTTAGGTTTCGGGCGACCCGCCCAAAACCTCCTCAAATTCTAGCGATTGCTATGATTTAACTTAAAATAAGTTTTCAGTTCTTTTATTGAGAGGGAAGTTGTGATACAGTATCTTCTTCCATCCTCCGTGTTTTTTTTTTTTTTTTTTTTTTTTTAACAAAAACACACTGTCTTTAAGTTCCCGCATGATCCTCTTTGTCTCTGCTAATTCTTAAAAACGGATTGATAGATCAATATTATTACTTCGGAGAGCACTAGCATAACAAAGATTATATCGAAATAATCCGTGTATGTTAGTGAGGAATTCGATGCCGACAGCCCCCTTTCCTCCACGACAGCGATGTCAGTGACGTCATACCCAACTGGGGCCCAGTTGGTCGCTATATTTACCGCAGAGTTAATAAGGTAATGATCCGGTGCATCCGCAACAGTACTGTCACACATCTACAGTACTCGACAGTATGTGCGCGGTAGACAAACTGAAATACGTTTGCTAAGCGGAGCTTCCAGGCCCCCGAGTTCTTGGGTGCGAACTGTTTAATCATGATAAAAGAGAAAGCTTACTTGAAAGTACAGAACCCCCCCCCCCCCCCACCCCCATCAATTGAACGCCCGTGATGAAAGGGATAGTTCACCCTGAAACTAAGTTGACTTTAGTAAAAGCAGAAACATAAAAGAAACATATTAGTAAAGGTTTGACGAAAATGCGTCAACGAATAAAGTTCTGACTTTTTAAAGTTTTAATTTTGTGACATCACGTGGGTGGTGCTCTCCCATTCTGTTATATGTGCTATCTGATTACATTAATTAATCTGTTTCTGCTGTTGATGAAGGAATACTTTTTTTGGAGAGGTGTGAGGGGGTGAAAATATGTTTCAAATGATGTATCAAATGAACAGCTGAAATGTATATGTGTATTCTTTTTAGAAAATCGACAATTTAAAACAAAAATAGTACACAACATGTGGGAGAGCATCTCGCACGTGACGTCACAAAATCCACATTCTAAACATTCGTAACTTATCCTTTGACGGATTTTCATCAAACCTTCAATAAATGTGCACTTATCATGTTTCTGCTTTTATTAATAGCAACTTAATTTCAGGGGGGCTATCCCTTTAAGTTTGTCAGACAGTATGGTGCTCTTCGAGATTTGTGCGCATTTCCGGAGAATAAACACGTACACATGCCACATTGCAAGAGTTAAAAGACATGTGTAAGTGTTGGTAAGTGAATGGACATGGGAGGGGGGCAGTTTACGTGTTCCTCTTCGTCATCATCATCTCCATCTCTGTTCTCTTCTTTATATCTTTCTCTTTCTTCTTCTCCGTCTTCTTGGAGTAAATGATAGAGAGGAAAAGCAAAAAAGGGAAGGAATAGAAAGGACATGAGGGAGGGAGATAAATAAGACAAATGAGAAGAGGGAATGTGTGAAATTTAGAAACAAGCATTCATAATTTCATCGCTGTAAAAAAAAATTGCCAGAAAGACGATACAAGTTTTGGCAAAATAATATTAATGTCCCCTCGAACGCGAAGTGTGATGAAGTTGATATTTGAAATTTTAATTAACGCATTGTCGCTCGTATTCGATCATTCTGTTTTTAATTGATTAATAACTGTATTGCATTAAACAAATTTTCCATAAGAAACGGGAAAGCCCAAATTGTTTGTTTAGCAACAAAGGAGAACAGTGATTCATTTGTTTTGTGAATGTGAAGTGGTAACACCAATATAGAACGAACTTGATTTGTGATTTGATTAAAATTCGTCAAAACTAGATTTTTAAACCGTCTGTGTTTGAGAATTTTGTATTTTTATGTCTTAATTCTTTTATTTATGTATGTAAATTTCAGAGCAAGTACCCCTCTGTCATTTTTTAAAATCAAGTAAAAAAAGGGGAAAAGAAATAGAATATTTCATTGTGATGATTTTATTTTTAGATTATTTAATTTCCTTCTTTCTAGCTTTCATATGTCAATGATGTTATTGAAATCCTCATGTTGTGTTGCGTTAATATGAACAGGAATGAAAAAGAAAGAAACATCTATTTCCACTTCTAGATATTGATCTTCCATGGAATACGTCTCCGATACCCATACATATTTTGAGACATTAGTTTTGTTAATTTTTCTCTAAGTGTTACCTCATCTCCTCCTAATGTAAATGTTATCCTTTCATATCCTTTTCTTTTTTTCTTCCTCTTTTTGTCCTTCTTCTTCTTATTCTTCTACATCATCACGATCATCTTCGTCTTCTTCTTATAATTCTCCTTCCTCTCTTTCGTCTTCTCCGTCTTTTTCTTATCCATTTCCTCTTCATCATCACCTACTTCTCGTAAACCCTTCTCCCCTCCGTCGTTTATCATGTTTGAAGGCGACACAGATCTCTCGTTTTGATTTCTTTCCAAGAAACGCTTCGTCACCTTATCATCACAGACTAATTAGAACACATGTTGGCCAGATACCAACCATCGTAAAGTTGCAAGCAGGGAAATTAGTAAATATTCAATTCAATCTTCAAAAACTAACCACAAGAAAGAAATTCCTCTTTTCAAATATTCATTTTTAATTTTGTAAGAGAGGATCACAACAAAAGGTGTTTTCCACTTTGTATGAATAGACTTTCACAGTATTATCATTTTTTTTTTATCTCCAGTTCAATTATCTCAAGTAAAGGAAAACAATCTCCATTATATTTTGTCCCAAGCATGCAAAAACGCATTAGCTCTGATTCTATATAACTTTTTTGTAAAACATATAAGGATAGATAATACAGCTTTTCCAAATAAATTCTTACTAATTAGATATTTTTGTGTAGTTCAACAGTTTGTAAAGCACATAGGGGTGTTTTAATGCGCCTTAATGAATATATATTTTTTACCTACTGATGTGTGTATTACTTTCTATAGCTGACTCAGTATATTGGTAGGAGGTCCTTTCTTTCTATCCATACAGGGAACGTTCACCCTGTACATGCTGTAATTAAGTTATTTTGAATAAAAAAAAAGAAACGTGAACGAAACATATTAGTGAAGGTTTGATGAAAATCCTTCAAATGATAAGAAAGGTTATTCAAAGTTTTTATGTTGCGACGTCCCGTGCGAGATGCTCTCCAATATGTTGTGTACTATTTTTGTTAAAATGTCGATTTTCCCCAAAGGATATGCATCGTTTTATCTGTGCGTTTGATGAATAATTAGACACACGTTTTTACACACATGCTTCTATAAATGATTTTATTCTCTCATCAAAAACAGAAGAAGAGCAATTTAGGGATCAAACAGCGCACAACATATGGGAGAGCACCACGCACGTAACGCCACAAAATCATAATTTTAAAAGATCATAACTTTCTTATCCTTTGGTCTTATCCTTTCGTCTTATCCTTTCGTCAAACCTTCACTCATATTTTCCTTTCATTTTCTGCTTCTATTCAAAAAAAAAAAAACTCCAGGGTGGACTATCCCTTTAAAAATACGTTTGTATACAATGTGCATCTTGTCTTATTTTATGTAAAGCTTTCTATAAAAATGTATCAAAGGGAGCAATTTGGAGGACGTCAGACTCATTAGAAAACAATGGTTCGGATAAAGGTCGTTGATGGCATATATGGGCATCGGAGGGGGTATCGTTATCCCATAGCGGGGGTATTCAAAGTGATGTCTGTATCACGGACTGTAATTGCGAGATTTGTCACTATTTATAAAGGAGTATGAAATAGGAAAAACTACATTTTAGCTTTTATCGGTATATCTTCCCCTCTGTGTGTTTTTGTTGCCTATTTATGTGCCCCCCTCTCGCTGTCTCTCTGTCTCTATCTGTATTTCTGTCTGTCTGTCTGGCTCTCTCTGTCTCTTTCATTGTCTTTGTCTCTCTGTCTCTCTGCCTCTTTGTCTTTATCTCTCTATCTCTATCTCTCTCTCTCTCTCTCTCTCTCTCTCTCTCTATCCATCTATCTCCCTCCCTCTCTCTCTCTCTTTCTCTCTGTCTCACTTGCCCTGGCCTATGCCGTGTACATGTGATTAAGCAGCTCTATGACAAAATAAATACATCAACCCTTCCGTGTCATTTCAATATTGACATGTGTGATTCAAAGCAATATGAGATGGATATAAAAAATGAGATACCCTTCCTATCATCAGTTGTATTTGTATAGTCTTTGTATTTTAAGACATCTTTTGGAATGTTTGCCAGTGGTTTCTACTTTCAAGTGGATATTTACAAAACTCGACCAACGCAGTTACAGGGCATATACTGTACTGGGAAGGCAACAGTATATGCCCTTTAAACACATAAGAGATGGATGGCGAACAACTTGCCAGCATTAAACTTAACATTTATTTACAACATGACTCCAGATACCCCCCTCATGGGATATTTATAAGGCCGGAGGACGATCGAAAAGATCGAATCCAATCGGAAAACATTTTTAGAAAATGCCTCTGCAAAATTGATTTTGATCTCTGTAACCAACCAGATGAGGTACACCGTGGTATAAACATTAACAAATCATCACGTCGCTTATGGCAGCGAAAAACTGTGTATATTTGTGTTCAGATAGTTGCTGTTGTAATCATGTTTTTATCAGCAGCGAAATTTTTCGTAGTTGTATCACGCGTCATGTAAATATTTTTCGCTTATCCGTTCTATCCAGTTGTGGCCATCGTCGTACCATTGGTGATGATCATGCAGCCGGGAGCAGCGAAGGGTGGAGGGGCTGACCTCAATCTCCAGGCGGAGCAAGGAGCAGCGCTTTCCGGTGAGATTTTAAATTACGGGTATTTTCTTTAATCCGAAGTTTCTTTAATCCGCAGGTTCGTTAATCTGAACACACACAAATTCACCGTACACCATTTTCTTTATTTCGCCGGTTCGTTATGTCGTTGGTTCATTAAAGGGCATAATGGGAAGGCAAAAAAGCCTTCGAAATGTAATTCTTAGCTATCTTCTTGCCAATGGTCTTAAATTCATGTATTGTCTATTTTAGAAGCTTACTGAAAGTTATTTGCCCTCAAATGATCTACATTTAGAGTAATGAGTGATTAAAAGCCTCAAAATGTTTGGGGCGAACATTTTGAGGATTTAATCATTAATCATTAATTACTCCATATGTGGATCATTTGAGGGCAAGTAACTTTCAGCAAGCTTCTAAAATAGACAATACATTAATTTAAGACCATTGGCAAGAAGAATGCTAACAATTAAATTTTGAAGGTTTTTTCCCTTCCCAGAACAGTAAATGCCCTTTAATACGAATATGAAATAGGGCGCGTTGATCCTATAATGAAATATGGCTCGTAAATCCAAAAAGAGAAAAAGGTTCCGTAACCCTTGGCATAAAGAGCTGTAACCAAAATCACGAGCATCACTGAACATCAACTGATCGTGGGAAGTTTTGAATAGTTGCCTAATGGATTGGAGAGGGTGGGAGGACCTTGTCAGGAACCCACAGGCGCACACAAGTAGCAATAAAGCTGTGCCACATGTGTGCGTGGCCTTGAATATTATTGAATATCATGTTGATAATATCTGTCGGTGATTGCTCGATTACTTTGAAGGGAGCGTGTGCGTGTTGGGGCATCGGGAGAGCATAAAGTCCATTTTCGAATAGCAGTCTAGATGTATTTTTCCAAACTTTTTTCCAGACTTGAACAGGGTAGAATCAGAATCATACCAAACACTACATTTTGTATTTTTTTTCAAACGTGCGTGTGTGTGAATGTGTTAGGGTTGGGAAGGAGCATGGCGGGGAGGGGGCAGTGTCATAGGGGGAACATATTGTTCCTTTTCGAACAGCGGTCAAGGTGTTTATGTCATTGTACTCTTCCTCAAATTTATTTCTCAGGCTTGAGCAGGGTGGTTCGAAAAGAACCCCATATACCGCACACCACACAATATGACATCACGTGACGCGTTTATATTCTGCAACTTGAAACCTGATACAACATAAAATGTCAGCAACCTTTTCAAGGATTCGAAAAGCTTATATTTCACGGTCCTAACCCTCCTATGACGCCCTTTGATTGTACTATCTCATGAGCCACGCACACGCACCCATCGTGCCCATATCAAGCTCTCAATCCATCTCTCATCGCATAATCGTCAAATATATGCGATGGATATTCCTAAGTGGCTTAATTGCTTAAATCTCATCGTTCATACACAGCCAACCTCTAACGTGTCATCGCCCGCATATTGGGCTTCAAATACGCGAAACTCCTGTGTGACTGTGGCTCATGGACCGATTACTCCGAGCATTACCAGAGTTTAGGCGAGATGTGTCGGTTGTTGCGCTTTTTCTCCACGTCATTTAAAGCAGACGATGACACGTGCTTGGTTCATGACGGAGAATGTTATAAATAAAAACGGTGAATGATTCATAACCTTGAGAACATTACACCCGGAACTAGCCCCTTCGAGAGATGTGCGAATGTTCTAACCTGCACCATATGTTGCAGTGACGCAGTGCGAGTCAGAAGATATTGCGAGATAATGAAGGACAAATAATAATCTCATATTGACCATTAAGACAAAAGTTTATCTGAAGAGCTGAAGTATTTGCCTAACTGCCTAACGAAAAACATATTTCCTCTAAAATTTCTCCTTCGTCTTCTCCTTCTTCTTCTTCTTCTTCTTCTTCTTCTTCTTCTTCTTCTTCTTCTTCTTCTTCTTCTTCTTCTTCTTCTTCTTCTCCTTCTTCTTCTTCTTCCTTTTCTTCTTCTCCTCCTCTTCCTCCTCCCCATTCTCTTCCCATATTTCCTCCTCCCCTTTTTTCTGCTCCTCCTTATTCTTCATCATTGTAATCATCATCATCATCACCACCACCATTATCACCATCATTATCATTGCGATCATCATCAGTATCAGGTACATCTTCCTCTTCATCTTCTGTGTTCTTCTTCGTTTGCCTTCACCTGTTCACCATGATTATCTTCCTTCTCTCCTTCATCTTCTTTAACATCAGGCGATGAATTGCTATATTTGATTTAGCACCAACCATGGACCCTGCCCCATGCACCAACAAAGTGAACCATCGAACAGGACCGTTGGATCACGGCTAAGATTACATTTCTCTCAGATTCGAAGCAATAAATCACTTGTATTTTCACATTACTGGCGTTGTATCGGCGATATGTAATTATATCCATGCACATGAAACTGTAAGTGTAAATTTCTCATAAAGATTTAAGTGATGTGCAAGAATAATGTGCCATGATACTTAATCGGGCTTACAGGCTGTTGGGCATTTTCAATTCCTTCTCCGGCTCCAAATTAAAAAAGAGGAGAATGAAAGTGTGACTAGTTTGTGTGTGTGTGTGTGTGTGTGTGTGTGTGTGTGTGTGTGTGTGAGTGAGAGAGAGAGAGAGAGAGAGAGAGAGAGAGAGAGAGAGAGAGAGAGAGAGAAACCCAGAATAATATCCAAAAAAAGAGAAAACTTGGTTGCTGCTCTGCGTCTTTGCTATGTCAATCGCGTTACCCCGGCTACTTCAAAGCATGGACTGATTTGATTTCCCGACTGTCTGCAGGAAGAAGTCCATCATTACTCATCATGATCTATTCTAGGAGCATTGTCTTTCATCGGCAAACCATTTCCAACCGACATTTACCTTCAGTCTGCCCAGAGAGGAGC
Organism: Arbacia lixula; assembly: GCA_963669155.1. Lineage (NCBI taxonomy): Eukaryota > Metazoa > Echinodermata > Echinoidea > Arbacioida > Arbaciidae > Arbacia > Arbacia lixula. The sequence continues at coordinate 21,426,012 of OZ022581.1, forward strand.
TGCGATATTTGTATCTCCTTTTTCAGCTATGTACGTCAAACTTTGATGTGGTGATTGTTGATAATTGCAGTTTACATATCAAAAAACGGAAAAGTAGCAAATTGGTAATGTTGGTTTAAGATTTCTTTCTTTGTTTACGAAATTGAATCCAGGTGAAAAGGCACTTGAATTCAGTTTCCAATTAATCGTGTGTTTTTTTTGTACCAGTGCAGACCGTACATACATTTGTTTTTTGGTGAATGTAGAATTGTGTTTTGTTTGCCACGTCAAAAAAAATGCAAGACATGTACGTTTAATAGAAAAGAAGATGTCGAAATTGAATTACATTAATAATGCCTTATATTAATTCCCCCCCCCCATCTTTCTCTCTATATCCCCACCCCCCCCCCCCCTTCTCTCTCTATCTCTCTCTCTCTCTCTCTCTCTCTCTCTGTATCTCTGTATTCTCATCTCTCTTCACCTATCGCTCTTTCTCTCCAACTTTCTTCCACTCTTCCTCTATTTCTATCTTTCTTTCTCCCTTTACCTCCCCCTCCCCCTTCTCTCTTTTATTCCCTCCATTGACCACCCCCCCCCCTCCCACCTCTCCTCCATCTCTCCCTCCTCTTCTCCCCTCCTCAGATAAGGGTCACACCGGGGTGAGCCAAGGGGGCAGCGGAGCGGCGGGGGCAGTGGCGGCCGCCCCTAACGGAGGAGCGATGGCTCCGAGTGAGATGGTGGTTCAATTCGGCGGAATGATCGACTGCATGGTGCAGAGAGGATCTCTGGCCTACAACGGCTACGGCTGTTACTGCGGTATAGGCGGGAGCGGCAAGGCAGTGGATGCCACGGATAGGTAGGGGTACTTCCATTAATTATTATATGACATAAAGAAACATGATAAAGATGAATAAGTTCAAGTAATGTAGCCGTTTTTGTAGGTCAAAACAAATCAACTTGTGTAAATATTCCATTTATTGTATTCATTTCCAGTTTTCTTTAAACAGGGTGGCCTCTTCAGTTATGAAACTGTTGTCACTGAGGGCTCTAGTGAATACAAAATGCATTACTATGACGCAACGATGATATATCAATACAAAACATGTCAACATTTTTCACAAATTCAATGGACAAGACATAACACAGTAATATTAACAGTCCCATCAACAACTTCATATCACGTAATGTCATGTAATGATGATTGCAGCCCAATACCACGGGAAATAGAAGAAAATATTGTATAAGAGCTCTCCTCACAATAGTAGAACTGGAAACTGACTTCAAACGGAATTCCATTGGAATTAGAATTCAAGTTGAGTTTCGGACGGGTCGTCTTAAACCCAGCGTTTCTTGTACTCAAGAGACCCAAGACCGCAACAATGCACATCACGACTCTCATGTATTGTTAGGGTATACTGCTGATCCATGCCAAGTTTTTTTTACTTTTGTTAAAGGGCTACACTACATTTAAAGGGACAGTTCACCCTGGAGTAAAGTTGGTTTCAATCAAAACAGAAACATGAAAGAAACATATTATTAGTGAAGGTTTGACGAAAATCCTTTTACGGATTTTCATCAAACTTTCGCTAATGTGTTTCTTTCAGGTTTCTTCTTGTATTAAAGCAAACTTTATTTCAGGATGGACTATCCCTTTAACCCTTTAAGTGCCATGTGTGCATCTTCCCACAAGTTATACACACAAATCCCATAGAGCAGCAGTTTATCTGACACACAAAGGGTTGAGAATAATCATATCTTGCCACAAAGGCGACAAGAAATTTTCCTGAAAATATGGCTACTTTTAATCTGCTTGAGTTACATATAGATGGTCAAGTTCAAAGCAATTTTGTCAATGCAAGAGATTGTAGTTTTACTTGACTATAGTATTTAAATGACGCGATACAAATCCATACGAAATGCAATTGTAATCTAAATTCATTAAAAGCCACTGTCGTGTTAAAATATTCTGTGGGATGGATCTGTAAACAGTATGTTGTGGTATAATGTGGTATACCCAATATGTTAGACCCTGCAAAATGAACACTTCATCTGTTATCGTTGTATTTACTATAATAACACTCACAACAACTTGTTAGTGGGTACGAATGCTGTATCTCTCTTTCGTGGACAGGTTTAAATAAGCTGTGTATCTATCCATCTAATTATCTATATATTTGTCTTGTCTCTCTCTCTCTCTCTCTCTCTCTCACTCTCTCTCTCTCTCTCTCCTCACTCTTTCTCTCTCTCTCTCTCTCTATCTCTCTCTCTCTCTCTCTCTCTCTCTCTCTCTCTCACTCTCTCTCTCTCTCTCTCCTCACTCTTTCTCTCTCTCTCTCTCTCTATCTCTCTCTCTCTCTCTCTCTCTCTCTCTCTCTCCTACACTCTCTTTCTCTGTCTCTCCATGTCTCCCCATGTCTCTCACTAAGCCCTCCTCCACACCCCCCCCCTCCATTTTTTATCTGTCTTTCTATTCTCGACACACATCTGTCACACACACACACACACACACATATATATATATATATAGAGAGAGAGAGAGAGAGAGAGAGAGAGAGAGAGAGAGAGAGAGATACAGGGTCCTCTCCCATCTCTCTTCACCCATCGCTCTTTCTCTTTTTATTAGTGGTATAACATGCACGTGGTTAATGGAAGAATATAAAAATGAGTGGTAACATTGTCCGGGTGACAATTATACACAACATCTCCCAGTATGCAGGAAACAAGCTCATAAACCCATACAAAGCGGGGTTGTTGAAATGTTAAATAGCTACATCATTGCAACCTACGCTTCTCATGAAGGGGTTGGGTTGGGTGTGCATGTGTACATCAAATCGATAGTTCATTGGCTGTAAAGAGAAATTAATTACCGGAAATTGCTTGTTTCATTTGGCAAAATACGAACTGGGGAATCTTGGCATTAACGCTATACGGCATGAAATGCGAGAAACCAAAGTTCTGTTCCGTTGTTTTTGTCTTTGATATAAAGTGTTATTAACACGATTAAAGTTCAATGATTTGTGGTTCAAGCTCGGATGTTGTGGTATGGAAGTTTCTATGATGGTGGGCTGTCCCGTGACAATTTGACATACGTATAGACGTACATCCCTCAAAGTGCAGGACTTAATGCTAACCATTATTGTCCGCAAGCTGGCGCTATAGAACCCTCTTCCAGCTACGTGCCAATCCTTTCATACTATACGGCAACCGTCCAACAATTCAACCCGATTTTCCTCTCAGACTGGCCTCATTATGATGACTACTTATGACACTCCTTGTGACCTTCGAATCACCTTGTTCTTTCTTCCTCTCTCACCTAATCGACGACGCGCTCTCATCGTTTAGTTTTCTGATCTCTTCTCCTACCATTCAAATTAATGAATTGTCTTTTGTACATACACACGTTTATTATAGAGCCTCGCCCAACAAGCCAAGCTTAACTGAAATTCCCTCGAAGCTACAATCAAACCATTCAAAATAATGATATTATTTAAGTTGCTCAATGAAGCTGTATGTGAGACCTGTCACCCTATTGATGTAAGTTTATCTGCATATGCATCTGCATTATTCTTCTTCTTATTGTTGTTGATTGTATTATTGTATCATTGCATTATTTATGTATTTTTTTTAAAGGAAAACTAAAACAATTCTATTCGATCTTGTTTTAAGATGCTGTCAGCAGCACGATGAGTGCTACAGAAGATCAAAGCGTCAAGGGGTGTGCAAGGGCGATAGTTCAGTCTACCTCACTTGGTATAAGGTTTCCATGACGCAGTGCGATACTCCCAACGCCAAAATCCACTGTGGTAAGTTGATGATAAGAAATGAATTAACTAACTCTTCATGTGGCATTGTATATTTGTTCGCCAGTAATGTACACAATATCCAACAGAGCCGCATTTCGTCTGGCACAAGGAGGGTTAAAAACAACGTTCACTTCTGTAATGCAATGATCACTGCATTATAATCATAAGTTATTGCCTATTAAAACCTTAAAAAAGAGTCTTTCGTGGTATTGTCTCTATTGTCTTTCAGCTTTTACATTTTAGTGCAAAGATGGTACGCAAGGCACATATGCCCAATATCCAAAAAAAGACCTTATGAAGCACTTTCCGTCACAAGGAAGGCATTTTTTTTTATTTTTTATTGTTTAGCATTTAGCCCATTTGTTTGGGAGAATAGAAGTTTGTCGGCATAATAGACTGTTTTTTGTTAAAACAGATCATTTGTGTCGACAGAATGTCTGCTGTCAGGAGAATGTATGAATCTCACAGTCATCATTGACCATTGAACCTAGACCCGATGAACACCAAGTTTTTAGACCGGCCTAAAGCTTGGCCCTGGGCCATCCCCGATTTGGGATTACTTTAGGAGGTCGTCACGGGCCGGCCTATTGATGTAAATCGGGTCCTAGAGACGGTTAACCACTTGATACTTCAATCTTCGTTGTTGTTTCATCCGCAGCGAGTCACCACCGCTACTCGTTCTTCGACAGCCTGCTGGCCGGCAAGCAGTCTCGCTGCGCCGTGACGCTATGCCACTGCGACCGGACGGCCGCTCTATGCTTCGCTCGTCACCACCACAGTTACAACCTCAACTACGCCTCGTACCAGGGGAAGAATATGTGCTAGAGGAGGAGTGGATCACACCCCCGCCCCCGCCCGACGCCCCGCCCCCTTTTCCTGCTTCCATTCACTGCCGCCGTCCAACATTCCATCCGCCCGGAAAAAATACGTATTCGTCTGTGGGGGCTATTTTTCAAATAGTGTGGTTGGGGTGTAGGGGGGGGGGGGGTATTTATTCGCCTGTGGGTGCTTCTTATCCATTTTTTATCATGCCATGCAAGAAACACCCTGAACCGTGCTCTGCAGTAGACGCCATAAGAGATATAATTTTTTACAGGGGCGTTTTTGCTGTATTCAGGGGCTCTTTAATGCTTTGCGGTAGGAATTAGAAAGGACCACCACGGGGGCTCAGGGTAATCCCCCCCCCCCTTTCTAATTCCTACCGATGTATACCCACACATTCATTGTGGCCCATCAAAGTGTGCCTGATTTAAATGACATGCAGAGGGGGTTTGGGGGACGTCAACCCCCAATGTGCATGATGTGTGGAACATCAAAATAATGCCCGATTGGACTTTTGAGCATTTAAAAGAAAGTCAACCAGTGTCAACTGCTGCAAAAAAATCAGCGTTGCGCGAATTGATTCGCAATTTCATTAGAAGTTCGGGAAAAAATAAGATCGCTCAATTTCTTATTATTGTTTCTGGAACCCTTTATCCTTTATCGTGTTTTTGATAACAACCGTTATGATATGTTAGTACTTTATGAGTTGATTTAAGATGTAAAGTTCATGTAGAGAAACAATTGCAAACTCAGAACCAGCCCATCAAACTAATAACATTTATTATTTTGATGGTATATTTGGATTTGCTCCGAGTTATTTTAGTGTTCATCAAACGTGTATATATTGACGAGAAACATGCAATCTTTTTTTTCTGTATGTTAGAATGATCGTTCTACCCATGTTTTGTTGTCGTTTTTGTCTACATTAGTTCATTTTATTGATTGATAACAATCGTTACGTAAGTAGTTATAAGTGCCTTTTATGAATTATAAATTCGTATGCAATATCCCCTTCACAATGGCATAGATGTGAGATTCAAAACAAACATCTCCCTGGTTTTTCTATCAATGCGTGAGTTTAAAAGTCACATACCCCATACTGTAGTTCTCCTATTAAGCTGCGTCATTCTTCCATTTATTCAAATGCCTTTCTTTCAATCATTGCTTCTTATACGTTCGTACCTTTTCTCTTTTCGTTTTGAAAATAGAAGCGAGGGCCGTGTTGTAGTCATTCTCGATCAAACTTGACAGCTAAGAAGTATAATGTTAGAAATTCTACATAACTACATGAATCGCGATCTGCGTTTACATTTTGAGTAGTATATCGTTCATGAGGAAACAATAAACAGCTTTGTACATATATTTTGTATGATAATCATAATACTACCAGTAAACATGTCCACCAATTTGAAAGTATTATATGTTCTGTAATTGCATTGTACATATGCCTTATGAGATAAAGCACAATCATCTTTGTTTTGCCACCAAAGTTATTGTTCTTACAATGCATGATAAATTGCTATCTCGTGACTCAATTGCAGGAACAGTATGGAATTAGATATCTTGTTTTGTACTTATAGATAATTAAAGAGCGCACACCACGTATTCCTACTATTTTGAATTTGTCCTTGGCGAATGGCTGAAGCCGTTATGAAGGGTATTGTGACGTAGGCATACTAAATGAGGCTGTTTTGCTTAAATCTTGAAAGAAATATACGATGTGATTCAGCCACGGCAAGACCATACTCGAGCGTACATCTTACAGATAAACTGCAACATTAGCATTCAGTACGAGCAAAACTGCGTTTCTTGTGAATAGCCCTGATATATATCAGAGCCATCTATATACAGAGAGTTTGGGTAACTCAGTAGCAACATGGCACGTGTTGCTTTATTGGGAAAGCAAAAAAAAACAAAACAGAATATGCGCCATGCTACTACCTATTAACACTGAATTGACCAAACTCAGTGTGTAGATTGCTTCGGTATAAATCAGAAATAAAGGGACTCTAGTATACTTACAGTAATAGCGCCATCTGTAGAAGAATTGTCAGAGAAATGTATTTTTTTTAATAAGAATATTCTAGCATCATTACAAAAATCTATGAATTAATATATTGCATGGCCAATCAAAGACAAAGAAGTTATTTCTTTTGTTATACCTGTTTGATAAAATGCACTTTCACACATTATTACCGACAAACTTACAACGAATACAAGGAAAACACAAAGCAATGACCCAGATATCATGACCAGATTGAGACGGTTATCACACAAAAGGGGAGAAGATTAAAAAGACGGAAACAAAGAAAATGAAAGGTGATTCCTAAGGTGGTTATGATAGTGATGATAATAACGGTGGTGATGATGATGCTGATAATGATGCTGATGATGATAATACGCCGACGATGATAATTTTGATGTTGATGATGATGATAATGATGATAATGATAATGTCGATGATGATGATGCTGTTGATGATGATGATGATGATGATGATGATGATGATGATGATATCATGACGATGGAGGTCATAATTATGATGATATCTTTGGTGGTGTTGATCATCATCATGAGGATGAGATGATGATAATGAAGCGGATTGTGTTTCCTTGGCAACCATCATTGCACTCAAGACTATTTATTATTTTCCCTTACTTTTTCTTTAAAACTGTATTAAATGTCCATTTCAATCCCAATCTAATAAAACCTCCGACCATGAATGTGATTACACTTCTTTAGATGTGGAAATAAAAGTGTAACTAACTCTGTTTTGGACGAATCATGCGCGTTGGCCGGGGGAAATGCTCTTACGCCCTCTCTAGGCTGAAACACTACAGGTTGTACTGACATTATTGTCTTCATCAAAAGCCTTCACTATTAAGACACATGTCCGTCGTATGCACGCATTTGTTCAATGCTTAATGATCTCCCGTCGCCTTCTAATTAACTAGCTTACATTAAGGGCACGGACGTTGTAAACCATGGTCAATGATGTGCACTTCAATGCCGCTAAGCGCTTTCTTGTGCAATATATTATTACAAAAAAGTCAGAAGAAAAATGCAAACGTTGCCTATGCAATATTTCAATTATGCTCTCAACCAAAGTCTGTGTTGTTGAATGACTGTTAACATTACAGTCTGATGTTTACTGATATAATATGAATGTGTAAAATATCATTATTAGGCCAATGAATTAACACACTTTAAATTTTCCAGCACTAAAGGATGGCGTTCTTATTAGAAATAACAAGGCCCACATCATTTTTTTTTGCTTAAGTCTGAATGATTTATTAGTAGAACACTATTCCCCTTTAGACAACTGCACCAGAAATGATTGTTAAAAGTAGGTCAACAAATATGACTTAAAGGCCAACGCATACGACACTATCCGGTCAGTCGTACGACTCTGCGACTGACTGAATCGCTCGACCCCGTCATTAGGTTTGTGGAAGAAAATGACGTCCCATTTCCAGTCGCAGGTTCTTACGATTGCAGAAATCGTGTCACCTGTGTGGCCTTAAAGGGAAAATCTACCCTAAAGTTAAAGTGCTTTTGATAACAGCCGAAATATGAAGGAATATCAAGTTATGATCTTTGGAAAGTTCAATTTTGTGACGTTACGTGCGAGGCGCACTTCCATATGTTGTCTGCTGCATGACTCCATAAATTGCTCTGTTTTGATGATGGGTTTTCTTCGTATAGTTGTGTGTGTGTGTGTAAGAATAATTGTTTAAATGCGCAGGTAAAACGATGCAAATCCTTTTGAGAAAATGCAAATCCCCCCCCCCGCCCCCCCGCCCCCCCCCCAAAAAAAAAAGTGGAAAACAACATATGAGAGAGCACCTCGCACGACCGTGACGTCACGAAATCAAAACAATAAAAGATCATAACTTTTCTTATCCTTTGACTGAATACCATTAAGCCATTAATTTATTTTTGTCATGTTTATAATTTCATTGAAACCAACTTAATTTCATGGTGTGCTATCCCTTTAAGAAAGAGACTCTGGTCAGAATAGGTCGTTACTTGACCGGCTTCAGTGTGTCCCGATATACTCATCAGCGATTGATCGTTGATCGTCCGTGGAGGAACAGCTTGGAGAGTCGTCTGCAGAAATAATCAACCGTCTGCAATTGCGGTGATGTGTGACTCGCCAATCGTCTTTCCCGTCAATTGCTTCAGTGGTTCCGATTGGTCATTATTATAAGCCAATCAGCATCATGTATCACTTCATGATTCGTGTCGTGTTTTCTTGAGGGCATGTCACCGGAACGACCCGTCATAACTGTATAATGATTGGCTGCTTCTTCTCATCTTTCTTCGTCTTCTGTTCTGCATCTCACTCATGTCTTCTTTATCCTCTCACCCCTTTTATACCCCCTTCTCTCTCTCTCTCTTTCTCTTTCTCTCTCTCTCTCTCTCTCTCTCTCTCTCTCTCTCTCTCTCTCTCTCTCTCTCTCTTTCTCTCTCTTTCTCTCACACACTCTCTCTTTCTTTCTCTCTTTTCCTCTCTGTCTCTCTTTATCAACCTCTCCCCTTCCTATTTGTCTTTCTTTAATGTAGAGCCAAACAAACTGAAACAATTGTAACATTTTCATTCTTCATTGTACTGTTTATAGGTCTACACACCGTGGACCACCTAATCAGATTGGAATTTATACAGGCTTAATTTAACAGAAACTTAACAGAAACAAATCATCTCTCAAATTCTCAATTTAAGACTCTCTCTCTCCCTCTCTCTCTCTCTCTCTCTCTCTTTCTCCTTTAAACATTCTCTCAAATTAAAACATCTCCCCTTAATAAACCGTTATAACCCCTCCCAATTTCAATTTTATTACATACGCTCGCTTGACCCCAGTCAAGCAGTCAATCTTCTTTATACTACTAAAACTCTTACCCCATAAAACTGGACGACTTTAACTGTTCTTTATCATCGCTTTTCCCATTATTTCTATTCCCCTTATAAACCACCTCTCTCAGAATGTATACTTCTTTGATTGAACATTTTCTCTTCACCCTATCGTTCACTCCACATACGGATATGTTTCGTGAATCAAGTGAGAAGTTGGTACGGCTTAAAATACGAGTGGAAAAACAATATGCACTGTGAGTGAATACAGCGGTCCTAGCTCATATCTTTATTAGGAATAGCACGTATATCATGTTGTCTGAGCTCTCTACGTGATATTTGTTTTGTATCAACACTCTCACAGGTTTTAAAGCATTTTAGCTCTTGTCTGCTGTCTCTCAAGATATCGTAAATTAAGTCTCAAAATATGTTTGTTTTGATTTAGGTCAAGGTTACATCAATATCTACAACGAGGCCCCTAAAATGCACGTGATATTTGTATCCGAATGATATACTAAGCTATCATGAATCATATCCGTACATATGTTTGTTTTGTTTAAGACCAACGTACTCCTATTAGGTCCATGAACTCTACGTGATATTTGTATCTATCGTAAATTATGTTCGTGTTGGTATTAGTTAACGGCTTATTTTATTTCAGTTTTTCAGGGAAGGTCCATGAACCTGACGTGATTGTACAACAACATGATGTACTTGCTATTCCTAATAAAGATATGAGCTAGGTCCGCTGTATTCATTCACAGTACATATTGTTTTTCACTCCTATTATATATATATATATATATATATATATATATATATATATAAATGCGAAAAGAGAGTCTAGGAGCTGGGGCGTAGCTGGACCTTCCAAGTTTAATTGAAAGCTTTCGGCTGTTAGGCCTTCTTCAGTCAAGTTCTGAAGTATAAACATTAACAAATACACTGTATAAGCAAACATATATGGCAATATCAATCAAATCAAATCAAATCAAATCAAGCATCAAAAACATAGCAAAAATTAGGTATGAAAAATGTTTTAGAATAAATGGTTTAAAGTGTTTTACCTTGCCTGGCGGCGGTTGTCTGTGCTGTGGGTATGCTTGTTATGATTTGTGTGTAGTGTGTTTGATGAGTGGTGTGCAGTGAAGTGTGGGTTGTTGACCTGTGACATGGATGTTACTTGTAGTGTCATGACCTGTGTCTGTGGGGAGCATCGGTATACAAATACATTGTAGTGTGGTATATTTTCCACACATACGTACATAAGAACAAGTATATATATATATATAGATGATTTGTCACGATTATCTTCATATGCACATGTGCATGAAGTATAGATATATATATATATAATTTGACATGATTATGGTATTTTGCACGCATACTTGAAATATACATGTATACAATTTGGCATGAATCTGTTCTTATCCATACACATACACATACATCAGATATACACAATTTGACATGACTATGCACATCATATATATGTAATAGTAATACTAATATAATATTTAAAAGTGACACGGATGTTACTTTTAGTGTCAAGACCTGTGTTTGTGGAGGGCATCAGTATATAAATAGTGTGATATATTTTCCACACATACATACAAAAAAGCATGTGCATATATATATATATATGTAAAGATGATTTGTCACGATTATCTTCATATACACATGTACATGACGTATAGATGTATATATATAATTTGGCATGATTATGATATTATGCACACTTGAGATATACATGTATACAATTTGGCATGAATCTGTTCTTATCCATACATATACACATACATCAGATATACACAATTTGACATGACTATGCACATCATATATATGTAATAGTAATACTAATATGACCTGTGTTTGTGGAGGGCATTAGTATACAAATAGTGTGATATATTGTCCACACACACATACAAAAAAACATATACATATGTATGTATATATTTAGGTATAAATGATTTGTCACGATTATCTTCATATACACATGTACATGAAGTGTAGATATATATAATTTGGCATGATTATGGTATTATGCACACATACTTGAAATATACATGTGTACAATTTGGTATGAGTCTGTTCTTATCCATACACATTCACATGCATCAGATATACACAATTTGACCCGAATATGCACATCATATATATGTATCATTTGTCGTTATTATATTTAATAGTAATAATAATAATATGGTATTTAAAAGTGACACGGATGTTACTTTTAGTGTCAAGACCTGTGTTTGTGGAGGGCATCAGTATATAAATAGTGTGATATATTTTCCACACATACATACAAAAAAAAAAAAAAAAAGGTCATGACACTACAAGTAACATCCATGTCACAGGTCAACAACCCACACTTCACTGCACACCACTCATCAAACACACTACACACAAATCATAACAAGCATACCCACAGCACAGACAACCGCCGCCAGGCAAGGTAAAACACTTTAAACCATTTATTCTAAAACATTTTTCATACCTAATTTTTGCTATGTTTTTGATGCTTGATTTGATTTGATTTGATTTGATTGATATTGCCATATATGTTTGCTTATACAGTGTATTTGTTAATGTTTATACTTCAGAACTTGACTGAAGAAGGCCTAACAGCCGAAAGCTTTCAATTAAACTTGGAAGGTCCAGCTACGCCCCAGCTCCTAGACTCTCTTTTCGCATTTATATACTTCTGGAGCAACCGCACTTATCATGTCAAAGTTGAGAACTATTGCACTCTTATATATATATATATATATATATATATATATATATATATATATATATATAGATAGATAGATAGATAGATAGATAGATACATACATACATACATACATACATACATACATACATACATATGCTTCACATGTTGTACAGTTTATAGATGTGGAGATCTGGAGATGTCGTGAATTAAATCTGCGATTAATTTGTTTTCCTACGTGGTCCTTGAGAATATAATGTACAAATAGCAGCGGCATTGCTGAGTAATTGTTCACTGTTCTCTAAAATCACAAATTTGGCGCACAGTCATGTAGAATGAACTCATCTCAGCAAATTTGGATATTGAATCCTCTTGAATTTTTCCCAGAAAGGCAATGGCGGCCATTTATAAAAATAGTTACCTTCCAATCGCTGGTTTTTGTATTTACTTTTATTTGTTAACAATCGGCAACAAATAAGGGCGAGTGCGCATTTTTACCTCCAATTACGTTATCGGTCGAAGGCCTTTATTTTTAGAGTATGTTACATGTTGGGCCTCTAGTTGGTAATATTCTGTTGCTTAAATCGCATCATCCAAGCTTATTTCTGTAGATATAGTGATTGAAAACAACATATCAAAGTGGATTTTAAAAAAAGGGAAAAAAATAGAGAGAAGATGACAAGATGGTTGCTTGTTGTCATAGGAGGAAAACAACAAATAAGAGAAAATTAAAAACAGAAAAGTTTAAGCGATGGTTGCTAGGAGTTCAGGTGTCATGACTTCGGAACAAATCGATCTTAGTCGATGACTCTTACCGACTACCATTAGTTCCTTTCTGGTATGGCGATCCATCGCATTGAAGGACCTGGTAGTTTTATAACGAAGGGTTTGTTGTGTAGTTAAAAAGGACAAGCGAATCTTTGTAAAGCATTCTTTTGTGACAAGAAAAAGACGACAATATACTTGCATTAATCAAACAGCTGATGATACTCCATGTAAATTAAACATCCTTGGATTCACGTACTGATTGTAAAACGGGAGCGCACACAATGTGTCCGTCGGCCTTGTATGCATGTGTTCGTCCAAGGATGTTTAATACATGGAGTACCATCAGCCACTTAATTAATTCAGATTCATTGCACTCTTCTCCTAGTCACATAAGATTGCTTTACAAAGATTTTCTCATTGAGCCCATATGTTCAATGCCGCCGATTCTCTCTGAATAATATTTGCCTGGATTTTGACGTATAAGCAAAATAGCACGCGCAGAAGAATTTTGGGGAAATACCTTCACCCCATGTGCCTGCCCAATTGTGACATGTAATACCTACAATGCATATTATAAGATACAATCAAGAAGTATTCTTACAATAAGGTAACAATGCTCTAAACGTGATATCAACTTGCAGTCCATCCTATCCTACTCGATCCTATCGTATACCTCAGTACATTAACTTTTATATATATATATATATATATATACGGAAATTTACTTACAAAATATTGGTTAGTACAATTAAAGATGAACATTTTGTTGTGATTGTTGTTGTCTGGACTCAATAAGGTGGCACTTATTTTTTTTTTCATGAAACGGTTATTGGAATGTATGCTTAAATATTCCTTCTATGCCGGTTATCTATTCAAATATACATATGAAATGTACAAAAATATGACACAAGTCAATAGGCATGAATATTCATGAGCATCTTAATTATCATGTGGGTTCAAGGTGGAAAAAAACCCATATGCGTCCCATATGGGTTTTATATGGCTCATTCGACCCAGAAATAAGACCACATTGCCCATAAAAATACCACATGGGGACCATATGGTTTTATTATTTGGGTTTTAGGGGGTACAAACCATATGGGTCCCATATGGGTTGAACATGGTTCATATGGGCCACAGTACCCCCACATGATTCCCATATGGGCCCCAGATACTTTGCTATCTGGGTTCCACCCATTGAAACCGAATGGCTAGGTACATGTAATCGTAATACCGTATTACGAGACAAGTTGTGAATACAGAACGAACATGGACTATTGTTTCATGTGTTATTAGGCGTTTAAAAAACTGTTGACTCTCTTTAAGAATAGCGAGTAACAGAAAGTATCTTCTCTTTTTTTCTCGCTCTTATACAAATCGTCCAAAACCACGAATTTCGACACGCAGTTACCATGGTAATGTCTTTATGTCGTCGTCACTGGATCCTTATTAACATGATTAATGTTCGGGGAATATCGCGAACATCCGGTATGTTAATAATTATCCTGGTAGGATTATATTCGGTCGATAATGCTTAACCCTATATAGCCCGGGCTATTTTGAAATCGCATAGCCCGGGGGGGGGGGGGGGGGGGGGGCAAAAACAGCCCCCCCCCCCTAAGATCTCGATCGTTGATCGCGCGATCGCGACGAAAATTGGCACGTACGTCACCGATGCCGTAATCTCCACAAATCAATTGTTAATTGCACCAAAATTATTCAAATTTATTTTTAATTAATTAATTATGCTAATTAAATGCATAAAAATCATAATTTGGTTGTAAATCTTTAAATATAGCCCCAAAACTGCTAGATATCAGTCCAGACACTCTTCTTAGGATCATTATCAAATTAGGACTGAAAAAAATGGCAATATCAAAGTTTTTCTTATGTATTTTACTGTTTTTTTTAATTTCTTATGTATTTCTTTGTTTTTTCGACTTTATGTTTTTCATTGTTTTTTCGATGAAAATCGTTGCCAACACTATTTCAGTCATAAATAACATGAAATCTATTGTTTTTCATCAGTAATAATAGAAATAATGATACATTTATGAATTTTGGCTAGATACAGAATTTGCATTGGATTTGTACATGAAATCACGTTTTTGAGCAATTTTGGGTCTGACATGCACATACAAAATGTTACGTAACTTCGGAACCGTGTACCCCCGCGTCGCAAATTTGGTCTTAAAAGTTGCGTGAGGCTTGAAGGAAAATAGTCATGAAACGTCGCGGCGCAATCTTTTCGCGTTACAAATTTATTGCGAAAAATGTCGAGGGGGGGGGGCTGTTTTTGCCCCCCCCCCCCCCCCCGGGCTAGATAGGGTTAAAACATGTCGTAACAAATTAGACACGGATCCATTGCTCGTAAGTGCTGATAAAAAAAAAAATTACGAACAGTCAGGTTTCACACGTGTAACATTCTGATGGTGATGGTGATTGCAGGGATGTGTTATGGAAGGATATGAAACAACTTTCTTTCTTTGAACCCATGCGTGGCATCGCCGAAAAATTATGTTCTCTCAGCATGTGCTTTTCAGGTGTTTTAACATTAACGAACATGATTGCGTAGCAACGGTTTCTAAGAGAGAACAAAAGAAATGTAGACTCTCACTTCGCTTGTCCAGTTCTGTTGGATTGCATCAATACTTTTGTGAGGAAAAGCGATATAAAGCGAACAAAAATATAAAAAAAAATTAAATAAAATATTTCAACTGCATGCAAATGCACGCAAACTTTGTTGATGAAAAATACACAGCTTAAAATACGATTTTGATGTTTGAATCCCACATTTCCGGAAAAATCCGGAAAGTGACGAAATTTGTTAATTGGGTTATTAAGAATATTACCTTATATCTCCGTTTGTGCATCATTCAAGAATTATTTACCAAAAAAAAAACGAATACAGGATCTTTAGTGGTGTTGCCCTTAACTTTCTTGAAAATTGCAAAAAATTGTGATGAGAAACACAGCTTCGAGAGACAAAACAGGGAATGAAAGGTATTTCTTCCAAGTTGACAGCAGCTAAATGTCGGTGATGCACGTGGGACATCAAAGCATAGTGATTGTGGAATGCTTCATGAGCACGCTTTAGTATCCACACAGAAGTTTGAATATATTATTCTCAGGTTGCTTCTCCTTCCTAACACATCTCTGGTGATTGTGATCAGCTGAATTGTATTTCTCTTTCTTCTCCCATGTTGTTGTTTTATTCATTGTTTGAGAAAATGATGATGGGGAGGATGAGGAGAAACAATAGGAGCAAGAGCATAGAAAAGAAGAGAGAGATACGGAGGCAGGGGGAAGGTGAGATAGAGAGAAAGGGAGAGAGAGAGAGAGAGAGAAGAGAGAGAGAGAGAGAGAGAGAGAGAGAGAAAGAGAGAGAGAAAAGAGAGAAAAAAAGGAGAGAGAGATAGAAAGGGACAGAGAGAGAGAGAAAGAGAGAGAAAAGAGAGAAAAAAGGAGAGAGACAGAAAGAAAAGAAAGGAAAGAGAGAGAGAAAAAAAAGAGAGACAGAAAGAAAAGAGAGACAGAGAAAAAAGAGGAGAGAGAGGGGGGAGGGGAGGGGAAGAGAAGAAGAAAGAGAGTGGAAACGGGGTTGAGCGAAGAAAGAAAATGCGAGAAGGAGAAACAGATAGACAGACAGACAGACTGAGACAGAGAGAGACAAAGTGAAAGACACGAGGGTGAGGGGGGGGGGGAAATCAATGGAAAATTATTAAAGAAAGAGATGGTCAGGGTATTTATTTAAATGCATAATTCGTTGTGTATTTTTAACCGAAGCGGCACCATTCCCTTTTCACTTGAATGATAATCCATTGGGTATGGAGCCGCTGATTACACCTTTGAAACTATGCATATCCAGGCCATGAATGATTGACACAATATTCCCCATAGTGGGATCGAATTTGTTAGTTTCCTTTTCAGCTGTCGCATGACAGTTCTGGCCGTATTCGAAAAAGCGTACATAATGTGGAGCCATTATGATAACAGGCCTATTTGGCGTTTGGTCGTAGGACAAAATAGCGCGTGTCTCGCTGCTGTCTCAGGGATTTGGGATTGGCTTTGCACGGGAAATGATAATGATGATGGTGGTGATGGTGATGGTGATGATGATGATGATGATGATGATGGTGATGATGGTGATAGTGGTGATGATGATGATGATGAAGACTATGGTGATAGTAGTGATGATGATGATGACGACGATGGTGATAATGATGATAATAGTGGTGATGATGATGATGGTGACAGTGGTGAAGATGGTGATGATGGTGATGATATTCGTGAAAATGATGATGATGATTATCATTATGACTATGATGGTGGTGGTGGTGGTGGTGGTAGTGATGATGATGACGATGGTGATAATGATGGTAATAGTGTGATGATTATGATGATGGTGACAGTGGTGAAGATGGTGATGATGGTGATGAAATTCGTGAAAATGATGATGATGATGATGATGATGATGATGATGATGATGATGGTGGTGGTGGTAGTGGTAGTGATGATGATGATGGTGATAGTAGTAAAGATGATGACGATGGTGATAATGATGGTAATAGTGGTCATGATTATGATGATGACGGTGATAGTGGTGAAGATGGTGATGGTGATGATAGTGGTAAAAAAGATGATGATGATAATAATAATAATAATAATAATGAAAATGTATGTTGGATTATGATGTCGATGATGATGACAATGATGATGTCAATAATGATGATCAGTGATTGGTTGCCAGTTTGCCTCCCCAAAGTGACATTAGTTGAATACTTAAAACATCCACGTCCTAAAACGGTTTTTGTTCTGCTTCCTTCATTGATCTCCGGTTACATAAAATCGCATATGTTTGGTACATAATAATTATGCAGATGAGTTAGCTCCTCGGTATTAATCATCTTTTTCCAAACATGTAAAAATGAATATTCATCTCTGCATTCGTTTCTTCGCTATAGGATGAACAAATACCGTTCCCTCTTCTTAACTACCTGTCTGCTACATGTAAATTTATTCACACGTACTACACACACGTCCCATAGCGCGTTATTTTTTCTGGCACAAAATCGGTTAATTGGACATTGGATATCCCCGGCACATCCCTCGACATCCAAATAAAGTGGCCGGAGTGCTTTGTGTGTCCAAGAATGTATGAAGCGAGCTTGGTGGGTCATCGGCGTGTGCTACATTCCATGCCCTTGGCCTATAGTCCAAAGCAGATGTATTCCGCTCGGTTGGAGCGCGGATGTCTCCTTGCACATCCCTGCTTGGATTTCAGTGTGGTCATTATTTTCTTGCACGGAACTAACTAATCACGATGTGAGGGTAGGTTTCTTGAAGCGGTTCTAACCTAAGCTCTAAGTCGGGAAGCCCCATATGCATGTGTCCTGGGCTTCAACTTGAATCGTCAGTCTTGCACGGAACTAAATAAGCACGATGAAGGTCGGTTTCTTGAGGCGATTTTAACCCGAGCAAAGCGCTGGACCCCCTCCTCATTTATATATAAATGTATTGATAAATGCTTCGAGTTTCGTACTTTACCGCGGCAGGAAAACACCGGCGTTAAACTTCAGCCGACAAACGTCATCGATCGTAAATACCGCTCCAATGTGAACGGAGCTTCATTATTCGAGAGGTGTTTTTAATGCGTTCATCCACTTACGGTACTTCTCCTTCAGTATGACGAGGGAAATGGCAATTTAAAAGGAGGATACATGTGCACGTACGTGTGGGGAATGCGCGAAAATTGCATGGACTGGTCGTTTAGGTTTGATTGAATGGGAAGAACGACACTAACCTAAAACATCAGACAAATACTCTAGGTGAGGGGGGGGGGGAGGGAGTGGGGGGGGGGGATGGGTGGAGGGAATAACATTTGCGAGTGCTACTTTTAAAACCCGATGCCTGACGCGATCACACTAAATAGGCCCACCGGGGCTTTGATTTTCATTTCTTGAGATGGTGGTGGATGAATACCTTAATTGTGTTTTTCATTTTCAAATGCTTTTCATGACACCAATTATGAACATGTTTCGCTTAATTTGTTGATATATTTTGTATTGATTTCAACTGACATTGGGGTACTAGTTGCTGTCGTTCTTTTTGTATTAATTTTTACTTGTTTTCTTGCATTTCTACCCACTCCACCGTTTGCTTTGTCTAGTTTTATCTAGCCTACTCATTTACTGCTCAATTCTGTTGATATTTACTTCATTATTTCCGATACTAGAGAAATACAGCGATTGTGCTAGTCGTTCCATTATCTTTGACGCAATGTCCACAAGAACCATCACTGCGCTGAGTTTCTAGCATATTTTAACCTTATAGGTATTCCGCTTTACATACAGGTATGCTAAAGACAAGACTAATTCTCTATTTCTTCAAGTCCAAAGCACATGTGCAATAATGCGAACCCATTGGCTGTTGCCATGGTAGTTACCATTGATGGTAAGATACAATAATTGAAAACCTATCTGCAACATGGTCCTGGAAGAGAAGTTACAAGCGAGGTACGTGTGGTAGTCTAGTGCAGTCAGACCCGTTAAACGTACAGTTTGGATTATATAAACATTAATAACTGCTTGGAAGGCAGGCTACGAATAATGTTATACATGATCTGATGCAGACGAAGAGGTCCAACTCATCAACCAGGGGGGTGTTTCACCAAGCTGTTCTTAAGCTAAGAACGACTTTACGTACGACTGGTGACCTTTCTTGTGCTTAATCACATTCTCAATGATTTTAATTCCCATCACTTCAAGTTCAAATCTGATGTTCAGAAATCAAGATGCTTGTTTTGAATAAGAATCTTAATTCAATTTATAATTTGTCAAATTTGATTAGGATTGTTGGAAATTAACTCACACTATGTTAAATCTCATTTTGCATAAGAAATGATCATCAGTCGTGCGTAAAGCCGTTCTTAGCTTAAGAACAGCTTGGTGAAACACCCCCAGACGCCATCTTCAGTGTAATTGGACTCTGGAAGATAAATAGACAGAAGTGGCGAATCGTGACCCTTTTCCGACTCCCATTGTTGTATGTGTCCCCTACTGTATACCCAATCCCACCTCGCCCTCCCCTTCCCGACTCAACCACACACACACACACACACACACACACACCCACACACACACACACACACACACACACACACACCCACACACACACACACACACACACACACACGCACGCACACACACACACACACACACACACGCACATACACATACACACATATACATACACACACACAAACACACACACACACACACACACACACACACAAACACACACACACACTCCCCTCTCTGTTTTCCACTTTCTCGTTCTTCCTCTCTCCTCTTTCTCTTCCGTTCTTTCTTTCTGATCTCCTTTAATTTCAATGCATATCTTGATCGATATCAGACATATCTTGTGTGTATGTATATGTGTAAAAAAATGTGATTGTGTATGTGTGTGTATAGGTGTAGGTGTGTATAGGTGTATGTGTATGTGTTTATATATGTGTGTGCGAGTGTGTGCGTGTTTGTGTGTGCTTCCTTCATTTTTAGCCTGTTCCGTAAATTGATCATTTGCCTATTATCTGTGTATTCAAGTATATTTTTACCTTTTAGATAAGACATTCAAGCGTCCGTCTGGGGACTGTTTTGTTTGACGACTTTTTTTTTTTAATTGGTAAACCTGAATCAATTAACGAAGGAAAGAATATCCTATGTGTCGAGATCCTGTTGTGGTTGCAGCTGTACATCAGGGGGGCATTTCATCAAAGTTTGCTCTCGGCCAATAAGATGCAAGCATTTCAGTAGCTTATAACAGTTTGTCGGATAAAACGTCTGACAAGTCCTTTGATGAAATGCCCCCCAGAAGAAGAATAAATCTCACAGCCTAGAACCTAAGCTATTTCGTCCCTGCCATTCCTCGCTCAGCGTGTCCTGAAAATACATGCAAAAAACTCGCACTGTGACAGACATTATTGCGTTCATGCAGCGAAGGTTCGTTAGATTGGGGATCTGGATGAATAGATCAAGGATGTACTCGCTTCAAACATCCTTGGTTATATCCAATCGCGGAGATCCTTCGAACTTCCTTCCACGTGATCCTTGGAGCATGTCTTGTTGTTATTTTGAGTTCTCCCTATAATGGTGATTTGTCTAAATTGATTATTTCAGCCATAATTTCTGTTTTTAAACAGATTTGAGATGTAGGCCTACAGGTACGCTTCAATCTTGAAACAATCAAAATATCTTCATGTTTTTTATAGTCTGTGTGTATATTGACAAGACAAAGCTATGTAAACCAAGTATTCAATATTTGCACAAAGCTCAAATTATGTCCAACATTCGTGCACCAAGCAAGGGACTATGGCCTAGTTTCTATGACCTAGTTTCCAGGCTGCAAGACATTTCAAATCCAACTAGCACATGGATTTATTCGGGTCTAGACCTAACAAGACCAAGTTTCGATAAGAAACATATATACAGAGTGATTTCACAGTCTGCTACAGCCAGAACAGCTTAATGAAGAGTGCAGAATTGAAACAAAAATGGCGATCATCCTTGGAGTTAGACTACTACTGACTCTGAAGGTCACTTTCAGCTTTATGAAAATCGTCAACAGCAGACTATCTTCATGTTACGCGCCGTATGCTTACCTTATAGGTTAATGTGTATGAATTGTTAAATTGTGAATAAATACAGACGTGATACAGGGGCGTAGATATGGGGGGCCTGGGCACGTGCCCCCCCCCCCCCCAAAAAAAAAAAATGATTCCCATAGAGCAGCATTTCATCTGGCACACAATATTTTGGTGCCCCCCTACAAAATTTCAAGGCCCGCCAGTGCCCCCCCCCCCCCCCCCCCCCCGCTGAAAAAAAATACTAGCTGATGTGGTATGCAAACAGTTAAGATTTAAGTCGTGATCAATAAGAGATCTCTCGGGCTTTTTGCGATCGTTTACCGGTATGATTGGTTTGAGATGTTTGGAAGTATGGCATCCAAGCCGTTGCCCAAGACGGTCATTTTTGCGGTCTGTTTTGCACGTAGGCATCAAGCTGGAATTACAACAGTTGGCCCCAGTGAGTGGAATAAATCGACGCGGCTTGTGGCGCGAAACCGCCATAGAAAACAGAATCAATGCGTGTTGTGTCAGATCCCCTCCCCCTCCCCCCCCCCCCACACACACACATATACACCTCCTCCTCTGCCCCCCCCCTCCTCGCCCCATTCTCTCACAGTATTTCATTGGCTCACTCCATCAACCCTTCTCCTTTCGCCTTGCCTAAAGACTGTTTGACATTTCTGATCCAAATTGAAGACTAATTCTGAAGACTGAATACTGATTCTATCATTCTCCTCTACGGAAGAAGAAATCGAGAATGATTAGTCTACTGCAGCCAGACCCCTTTATTGACAAGTTTTTATAAATGCTTAAGGCCCGGTCACATATAGCCGACGCACGGCCAACGCACTGAAAAATTGGCAAAAAATGGAAAATAAGATGAGTGCGTCGTTGTGCGCCAAACTTCTGTCAAGATTTGGACAGAGGCTAGCGAATGTATAACGTGTTGGTAACGCGCTGTGCGTATCCTGGGCTGGTATATAGCGAATACAGGACGCATACAGAGCGTATACATGAAATACCGCAACGAATGCATCGCGTATTGCTAGCGCGTTGAGCGAATGGCTACCGCCCAACCAGCGCATGAGAAGCGCGTCCAGAACGCATGCATCTCGTTCTCAACGCAAAGCCCGCGAAAAACAGCGGCCACGTGAATTCATATTCATTTCATATCAAAATAATTGACGCGCCGAGAGTACACAACCTCTTCACGATGCCACCCAAAAAAATACACCCACTATCCATGAAACCCAAGAAGAAGACACCGCTTGCTCCTGTCGTTGGTTGCCGCGCTCGTAGAGGCAAGGGCAAACAAAAACAAAAAGAGATTCCCCGCCTGAACCCTGAGATACAGAGACAGGATCCTGAGGAGCCCAGCCTGAACCCTGAGATACAGAGACAGGATCCTGAGGAGCCCAGCCTGAACCCTGAGATACAGAGACAGGATCCTGAGGAGCCCAGCATGAACCCTGAGATACAGAGACAGGATTCTAGGGAGCCCAGCCTGAACCCTGAGATACAGAGACAGGATCCTGAGGAGCCCAGCCTGAACCCTGAGATACAGAGACAGGATCCTGAGGAGCCCAGCATGAACCCTGAGATACAGAGACAGGATTTTAGGGAGCCCAGCCTGAACCCTGAGATGCAGAGACAGGATCCCAAGGAGCCCAGCATGAACTCTGAGCCGCCTAGCCTGGAGCCTGAGCTACACAGCCTGGGCTCTGTTGTTTCCGTTGAGGATGCTATCGAGGATGCTGCATCCCTTCCACACTTATCCCCTACTCACTCGTATGCTGAGTCAGTAGACAGCCATGTATCCCTGGCTTCGCAGGCATCGTCTGTCATAAAGATCAAGAAGAGTACCAAGAAGGCCAAAAAGGGCAACAAATTATCTGAGGAGGAGGAGGAACTCATGGTAACTTTTCTAGAAGAAAACGAAATGATCTGAATCTAGTTCATGTTTGTTTATTTCTCATGAACATGATGAATATGGACTGTGTAGCTAAGAAAAGTTGTAAACAGGTTTGTTTACTAGAACAATATTGTTAATTGGTTCCTATAGTTCACCAAATTTGCCAAAAGAAAGGTGTTTTTTTGTTTAACTGGGAAAAGTTAAATCTAGTTCGTGGTTCTCCATTTCACATGAATATGGACTATGTAGCTGAGAAAAGTTGTTTTACAAGGAAAACATCGTTAATTCATTGCTATCACGTTTAACTGTGAAATATTGAGTTTTGTATTTACCATGCCATATGTTTGTTTCAAAAGGTGTTTGAAAACATGTTAAAATGTTGATTAAAGAGAAAGTTATGGTTGTTGAATGTAATAAATGTTCTAGTTCAACTTAAAAACAATTTGTTTTGTGTCCTGTCCTGTTCACTTACTTTTTTTAATTATATGTTTCATAAAGCAATATTCTGTCGTACTGACACATTTGCATGATAGCAATATTCTAGCCAAATTTGAACGAGTTTGGTAAACAAATTTCATCAAACTTAGGCAAACGATTTCTATAATGCTGCCATAAAAAATGATTTTCTTAATGATATTGCGTTACAATTTGGAAAAATGGGGTCTATATGACGTCATTAGTCAAGTTCAAGGTTGGAAACCTTGCTGTGCGTAGTCCACATGCCTGTGCCAATGTTTCAGGCATTTCATTATTTAGCCATTTCCATTTAATCTTGCACACAAAAAAGTGACTAGAAAAAATTGAAATAATAACGATACAGACATTCTGACAAATTCCTCTGAATGGGTCATACGGCTCACCTAAATAACTTGGTCATTTTTTCAAAAATGGTCTTCTCATGATTTGCAAAGAAGCAGCATCTCATAAGCGCAATGAATTGAAAACATTTTTTTTTCAAACAGATGTTATTCGCGTGTTTATCTGAATGATCTTCAAAATGAGCATTCTAATGTTTAACTCATTCGAACGTCCATGCGATAAATGGAAGAAGGTAGATGAGTCAAAGATAATTTTGGATACCAAATAATAACAAATTTAGCGGAAAACTTCCAACATACATAAAGGCTGAGTGTGAAAACTGCACCGAAGTCTCTCATTATTTAATGATTTTTAAAACGTCCTAATAATGATTTGATTTTTTTTTTTCATTTTGGATATAGGGATGGGTGGGTTTTAGTATTTTGTGTAGCTTTTCAGGGCCCCTGAATGAAGGCTATTGAAGGGATGCGGCTCGTTACTTCGAACCAAAGGCTAGTTATTCCGAACACGAAAGTTTCCTATACCTAAGTGCGAAACTGATCCAAAAACGAAATACGGTTCGTTAATCCGAACATTTATTACATTATGCCGAATGTTCGCTATTCCGAAAAAGGGATTAATCAATCTTCGGAAATACGAACCTCATTTCGTTTTCGGAATAGCGAACCTTTGAAATAACGAATCGTCTGAATAACAAGCTGTAGCCGATTAATGCAATGAATAAATCGCACACGAAGTTCATGTCAAAAACATTAGAAAGTGTTTATTTGCTCGCACATTGAGATGTATCCATTGTAAGCAAATTATTGGAATCACGTCATGCAATCAGTCTCTGTATCCTGTATCCATACGAATAGTGGAAACGAAGGTGCTCTTGATCATCTTAACTGAGTTGCCCCAGTGTTTGATGAGGTTTCTCTGCTTCTTTTTCTTCCTTGCTGGAGGTGTTGCTGCCAGCGACTACGAGGGTGTTGTGAATGTTAAGACCAGATCTTTATGCTTCTGTGAAGTGTTTGCGACAAAGGTTTTCTGCAGACATGAAGGTGCTCTAGATCATCCTCTCCTGCCATGGAACTGAACCAGCTTCTGA
The DNA here is from genome assembly GCA_963669155.1 of Arbacia lixula. NCBI lineage: Eukaryota > Metazoa > Echinodermata > Echinoidea > Arbacioida > Arbaciidae > Arbacia > Arbacia lixula. The sequence continues at coordinate 21,451,396 of OZ022581.1, forward strand.
GTTGGCCCAGTGCTTGATGAGGTTTCTCTGCTTCTTCCCTTCCTTGTTGGAGGTATTGCTGCCAGGGACTACGAGGGTGTCCTGCATGTTACGCCCAGATCTCCATGCTCCTGGGACGTAGTCGCGACCCAGGTTCTCTGCGCGGTCAAGCTGCTGATTCTGCATGCCTGGATACCGGGTCCTCATCAGGTTGTGGAGGATCATGCATGCTGTGACAATGAGCTTGACGGTCTCGGGCTGCTGCTGCAACGTGGTCAGGAGAACTTGAAACCGGTTGGAAAGAATGCCGAAAGCATTTTCGACGACCCTCCTGGCCCGGGAGAGGCGGTAATTGAATATCCGCTCCGGTCGCGTCATACCCCGGAGGCTGTACGGTTTCATCATGTTGGGGCGAAGAGCGAATGCGTCGTCGCCGACGAAGAAGTACGGCACATCCTTGTTGTCGTTTGGAAGTGGGTCAGGGTCCGGGAAGCCTAAAGTGCCAGCTTCAACGCATTCCCTCAGCTCAGAAGCATTGTAAATCTGAGCGTCCGATGCAGAACCCATTCCGCCAATGTCTGCCCAGATGAATCGATATTCGGCATCGACTAGCGCCAAGAGGACAACCGAGTAGAACCCTTTATAATTGTAATAAAGGGAACCGCTGTTTGGAGGACACTTGCAGCTGACATGCTTTCCATCAAGTGCACCGCATGTATGGGGGAAGTTCCACTTCTCCATGAACTTGTCAGATATGGCACGCCATTCCTCAGGGGTTGTGGGGCACTTCATCATCTCATCCTTGTACTCGTCGATGATGGCCTGGCAAACTTCTCTAATCAGAAGGGATATAGTGTTGTGAGGCACCCTCCACCCATATGACATTGAGTGATACTTGGTCCCAGACGCAAGATACCGCAGGGTTATAGAGCAAGTTTGAGGCCAGGGTCGAGGGACTCTCTGTATGTTGTATTCTGCTTTGTGATTTTTGGGCCAACTCTTGTTAAAAGTTCATCAAACATCTCTGGCTGCATTCGCATGAAATTCTTGAAGGCTGATTGGTCTTCGTTACGGAGTTCAACAAGAAGTTGATCGTACAGGCCAAACTGCCGTCGTCTACCAATCCAAGGTCGGATCCAGAATCTTGGTTGACGTCTCCTCCTTCCCCTTCTCCTGATGATATGGAGTTGGTGAAGTGTGAGTTCCATTAGGTTTTGCTGATGTTGGATAACAGCGATTTCATATTCTAACCGCTGCTTGTCGGGACCATCCATCTTCCGAGATGGTTCTTCTAGACGAGGTCAGGATCGAGGAACTTCACACGTGAGGGTCGTAGGGAGAATGATGCGGAGATAGTGTGGGGTGCGTTTATATATACTCTATGACTACGCGCTAAGAGTGCGCAACGGCAACGTCGGGTGCGTTAGAGACTAGTTCAGCACTCGTTCAACACTCGTTCAGCGCGCCCTTATGCGCTACATGATCGCTGGCCATGCGTTTAAACCAGGCTGCTTTTGCGCTAGATGTGCGTTGAGCGTTCGCTACACCTCGGCCGCCGTACTCACAACGAATACACACCGTGCACTCCGCCGATGTCTGGCGTTGGTCTGGCGTGCTATGCGCGTGACTGGCGACTTCTCGGCGCGTAGGTCCATGCGTCGAGCTCAACGCACAATTTTGAGCATGCACAAAAAATCTCGACGCGCACAGCGAATGGCGACGCTCGACGACGAATGTATAACGTTGGTCCAGCGCGCTGGACGAATGAGTAACGCATGATGACGCACACCTAGCGAACGACAACGCACTGGCCAAAATGACAAATTTTCGCCAATTTTCAACGCGCTGGCCATGCGACCCCCGTGCGTCGGTTATGTGTGACCGAGCCTTACAGCCTGTAAGCGAGGCTATCACGTTAGCTCCAGCTGCCTACCTTAAACTCTCACCCCTCTTTTATATCGCCTTCGGTTCTCGCATTTCCTCACGTGCGTGCTCTCTCAATACTGTACCTCTTTCTTTTCTTCGCTCAGTACTCCCTACAAAGAATGATCTATTGACATATGTCAAGCAGAACAAGTAATTCAGCTGTTCTTTTCCCTTTTATCGTTTCGCTCAGCACCACATATCGTTGTAAAACTCCAACATCGGCTGGGCGCCCTGATTTATTGCTGACATGAAAATGTAAATTAAACATCCGGATCATCATAAAAATACAGTTACGCGATCACCGCAGAACCATATTTCAAACAAACTCAAGCAAGATCAATCTAATACTTTGCGGTCCTCAGATTTAGTGCAACCTCAATATCTGTTTTATCTGAAATAATTAATCACTTCCATTGTCTTATTGATGCCAACAACCGATGTGAATGCTGCGAACTGGTTACCCAGGCCCGTTCGTTGCTTCTCAAATCACTCTTTCGAACATGCGGATATGTTTAATAGTTAGTCTTCGTTACCCAAGGTACCCGAGATATACTCATATTCTCTATTATATCCCTCATTAATATATTCCAGTTCGTTGATTGGTTGAAAGGGTGTCACATGACCATAAATAGATGAACTATTTGAAGGAAAGAGAGCTCAGAGGGAAGAAAAGTACTATTTCGTGACGTCAGAGGGAAAAAAAAGTACTATTTCGTGACGTCATGTCAAAAATAGTACCTTTTTTCCCTCTGGACTATCGATATCCGGGCTATAGGTGATCGATACAATTTTCATCGCTTCATCCCTGGTAAATGCGCGACACGCAAAATCTACGCGATGCATTTCTTTCCAGCTGCCTTTTGACGTATTAGCGGAAAATCACTGGGCGCGCTGCCGGAACTCCCGCGGTGTTGCGGCAGAGGTGCAACTTCAATTTCCGTTGGTTTGCTCAAGCCGCAGGAAATAGCAAAACATCTGAATCGGGCTCCTGCGTTCGGAGCTTAGAGCATGGGCACTATATTACAAGGTACATGGTAAGGATTAAATTAATGAACAAAGAATATATTAATGAAGGATATAAAACGAATATGAAATATTTGTATACTACATACGGAGCAGCAATGTGGATTAAGATGTTTTGCTGAAAAAAAAATGTGTTATCTGCTGAGCTCGAACCCTTACCCTCCTGATTGAGAGTCAGACGAACGATCCACTACACCACTCCACAAGAACCATAAACAGCTCCACATCTAATGTAGATAAGGGTAAGGGATTCTTACACGCTCTTTTGTGTGTGTGTGTGGGGGGGGGGGGGTGTTGGTGTGTGTGTGTGTGTGTGTGTGTGTGTGTGTGTGCGAGTGTGTGTGTATGCATTTGTGTGTATATATTTGTGTATGTGTGTATACTTTTTGGGAAGGAATATGTGTGCATATGCGCGCGTGTATGTATGAGTGTTCATAGTATGTGTGTTAGCATGTGGTCGTGTGTGTGTCTGTATTATATATGTATATATATATATAGAGAGAGAGAGAGAGAGAGAGAGAGATGTGCGCGCGTTTGCCTGTGTATGTGTATGTATGTGTTCGTGTGTATGCGTATATGTGTATGCGATGTTAGCATGCGTTCGTGTGTATGTGTGTATGTGTGTATGCGTGTGTGTGTGTGTGTGTGTGTGTGTGTGTGTGTGTGTATGCGCGCGCGCGTGAGTGTGTGTGTGTGTGTGTAAGAATGCATTCGTGAAATTCAGTTTCTTGCAGAAAACAGAGATGCACTGACAAACCGCTCTGCTACAGCGATAATTCAAAACCATTGTCGGTAGTAGGGGGGGGGGGGCGTCTACATTCATACTGTATTATCACTTTACTGCTTGTTTATATTTCTCACATAAAGTGGTTATGTTACTTTTTTATATTTATGCATATTTTTCGCACATGGAAAACGTTTTCAGCAACGCTAACGTTTAAAGAATTAATCGTACTGACAAGACTAACTCTTCACACCGTCTTCCCGTCTGTCTCACGTGAGCAAGAAGGAGACCTACAGAATGATTAGGCTAACTTTGTTCAGACCCGTTTATTGTAAGATTTGGATTAGAAATGTCCGACAGCCTGGTAACCAGGCTAGTTCGATAGGCAGATGTTGACACAGAGCGGGAAATTCTTCGTGCAATTATGGGTCATCAATTTCATGCACGACGGTCTCACAGATCGTGATAGATTGTCGGTATGGATGAACTTATCTGCTTCAGTGTCAATATAGAGGATTGCGTCAATAAAATGCACTCATCTCATGATATTTGTGTATTATGATAACATTCTTTGCATTCCCTTTTCCGGTTTTATTTTTACCTGTTCTTCTAAAGATGATAGTCTGCTGCATTTGCCTCCATCTTTATTTTCGTCTAGACAGTACTGTAGAAGTGCGGATGATGGGTCGGAAGTGACCGAGAATTTTAAAGATGGTCATCGAGTCGAGATCCTGTCTGTCCTATCCACATTATATCTTGTTCTCCTTGAGTTGAAGTGCAAATAAAGACACATTTTACCGGAATGAAATCTCTTAAATTTAAAGGTACGGTAGCTCTTTTACAGGTCAAGCCAATTAGATTTGTAAATGCCACGGAATATGGAAGACAGCACTGATCAAGATTTGATCAAGATAAGTTTCAAGAATTGCCTTTACAACATTACAACTAGAAACTGACTCTGATCGCAAACATTGATCGCTAGGTTTCGAGAAGGTATTGGACGTTCAGCATAACGTTGGTGTTCTCCGCCCCGTACTGTCCGCTGCGATGCGAGAAGTGCGTGCACAGTGTAGTTGGCCACTGCAATGTGATACAGGTGTATATGAATTTCGAGTAGGTTTTTTACGGGTCGCCTAAAAACCTCCACGGTCGTAGAAAACAAGATCGCAATCAGCACACATATTGTCGCGGCCTGCCAACTGTCCGCCGTACAGAGAGCAGTGCGTTCACCATGCAGTCGGCCGCTGCAATATAAATTTATATGAATTTAAGCTATAATGGCTACTAAACGGGACATTTCAAACGTAAGCAAGGATAGTTGTTAACTTTTCCTGAAAATGTTCGAGAAGCTTTAATTGTGAGATCTTATACATGTTATCGTTAGCATGGTTAGGGGATACTCCTGATCCATGCCGAGTTTCATGACATTAATATAAGAGCTTCTCCCCTGTTCTCTGTCTTTGATATTTGTTATCAGGGTTATAATCCACAGACTAAACATTGTACTCATCTCGTCTCGGTTTATCTCCAATATGGCGTGAAGACGAACCGGGGGTGAAATACTAGTAATTGGGATGTCTTTATTGGCGAGTGGTATATCGTAAACAGCGTGGTGTGTGGCCAGATTTCATGATACGGACATCGAACTTGCTTAGATTGCCTTGCCCGTCTGAGTTCAAAGTTCTTATCCTGATAGGGTTTGGGTACTACAGTTTTGCTTGATTAAATGCCTTCCTTCTTTCTGTTGGATGGAAATGATTGTGTTAGAAACTTGGTTGCAAAGCTACATCTCGAAAGACAATAATATATTGTTATCATGTGTTTATTCTAAACTACTTTCCTGATTCTCCATAAGGTCTCATCTTAAATCTCCTCTCCCCCTTTTTTTGTCTTCTTCTTTTTCTTCTTCTTCTTCTCCTTCTCCTCCTCCTACTTTGTCTTCCTCTCCTCCTCCTTCTCCTTCTCAGTCTACTTCTATATCTTCTTCTTCTTCTTCTTCTTCTTCTTCTTCTTCTTCTTCTTCTCCTTCTTCTTCTTCTTCTTCTTCTTCTTCTTCTTCTTCTTCTTCTTCTTCTTCTTCTTCTTTCCTCCTCCTCCTTCTTCTTCTTCTTCTTAGTCTTCTTCTTCTTCTTCTTCTTCTTCTTCTTCTTCTCCTTCTTCTCCTTCTTCTTCTTCTTCTTCTTCTTCTTCTTCTTCTTCTTCTTCTTCTTCTCCTTCTTCTTCTTCTTCTTCTCCATCTTCTTGTTGTCTTCTTCCTCTTTTCGTCCATGTACACCCTTTGCCCTCCACATCATTTACTGTTACCTTCTTCCATTCCTCCTCGTCCCCGTCCTTTCTCCCTTTCTTCTTCTGCTCTCCTCCGCATCACCCTCCGTTCCTTCCTCCATCTTCATTTCTGCGTTTAATGTCGTACACCCTATAACCGTGATAACACCGCTCTTTCTCCTTAATGGTATGCGGAGATGACATTAGGGGCAGACACATCGAAGTCAAAACCAAGTGGGACTCTCAACCACGTTAACCTTTCAATTCCAAAACACAATTCTATTCTTAGTCCGTATATTTGTCCGTATCTGTGCCAAAAAAAAGTGAGGATGACACAGAAATAGTAAAATGTGTGGATAACTTTTGGCAAAGACTAGAAAAGAGAAGGAGTACGTGCCTGTTTCCATGATCGCCATGGGGTACCTTGGGCGTCTTTTGTCATCCATGCATAGCCTGACTTCAAGGCGGTTTGGGAATTATCAATCCAAACGACAATATTCAATAAACATTCTCAATTCCATTTCCGGCTCCTTGAAAGAAGGAAGAAAAGAGGAAAGAAGAGAGTAAAGGGAGTGACTAGTCTTGTGTGCGCCAGACTCTATTTTTAAAGTTTGAATTAGAAATTGCTAAAGGCATGGAACACAGGCTATGTAATAATGTCAAGATGCGGATGGAGATTGAGATTAACGGGATTTGACTTGAACGAGGCATTAATGCATACCGGTACTGTATGCTACCTTGTAAAAAAATCTGTTAGTAGACGGATGTTTCATGTCACGTTTTATCTTTCAATCCCAGCCAAAGGCGTATTGATAAGATCTTTACCGTGGCATATAGGAAGAAATTAATCGTGTGAATATGCGGGGTGCCCCCCCCCCCCCACACACACACACACACCCATCCCCATCTTCCTTATATCTCCTCAGGCAAAATATTGATGTTTTTAGTGTAATATTATCTAAGCCTCCTAATATGTAGGACATGTACATGCCAGTTGATATATATTTAGAACTGCGTTGTTGTTTACTGTAAAAACTGATATCGTTGTCATTTTTTGGTAAATGTTATGCAAATGATATATTTTTTTTAACTGTGTTATTGTTCACTGCAAAACAGAAAAAACTTCTTTTTTTTTCAAAACAACAGCAACAACACATAGATATATATACGTGGTTACAAGTCGCATGTATGTTTTGTTTTTGTTTTCTTATGCGAAATAAATTTGGATTTGAATTTGCCGAGAAGAAATGATTCATGAGCCTATCAATTTTAAAAGCGACCCAATTGTAGATACATTTTTTCATTGTCCGATATAATGCAAATTCCACAATTATGTTTATTTCTCACTGAACTGTACATGTTATTTATTTTTATTTATGCAAATCATATGTTTTACTGAATGTCAATGCAGGGTCTCCTGGAAGAACAGTGTTCAACACCTGAAGGTGCAACCCTGGGTAAATAATAAAGTAATCAATATTGTTTTTTTTTTACTTTTTGACTAAAGTATTTGTTTCACATTAATGCCCACAAACCCCATTGAGAATTAGTTGGTCTGGCACACAAAGGGTTAAAGGGATAGTTCACCCTAAAGATAAGTTAGCTTCAATAAAAGAAGAAACATGAAAGAAACATTATTAGTGAAGGTTTGACGAAAATCCGTCAAAATATAAAAAACAAGTTATTATCTTTTTATGATCTTTTATGATATTTTCTATGATCTTTTATGATCTTTTGAAATGTCAATTTTGTGACATCACGTGCGAGGTGCTCTCCCATATGTTGTATGTTGTGTGTAAAATGCAGCTCTAAGGATGTGTGAAATGCATATGGCAAAAGGATGAATATCTTTTTGAGATAATGCACATTTAAAAGAAAAACTACACAACATAATTATCGGAGAGCACCTCGTACGTTACGTCACAAAATCAAAACTGTAAAAGATCATAACTTTCTTATACTATGACGGATTTTCCTCAAACCTTCACTTATATGTTTCTTTCGTGTGTCTGCTTTGATTGAAACCGACTTGATTTTAGGGTAAACTATCCCTTTAATGACCTACAAGTTCCTCTCCACAACGTCAGATACAGCCGCAGAATGGTGAGGAACGTCTAAAGTTATGAAAATGTTGGAAAGCCCTACGGCCTACCCTGTTCCATACATTCAGGGCTATCCTCAAAAAGGGTCTATTCGTACAGAGAGATAACATGTTTTCAACCTTCTACAGACTGAAACCATACTTCATTGAAGGTTCAGACAAAAGAAAGGGAATCGCATGTGCCACTTTTGATTATTGTACTAGATGATACTGCTTCTTCTTCTTCTTTTTTTTTATTCTTAATTTTATTTTTGCTATACAGTATATGATTATTCTTGAGTGTTTTCCTTTATATACATATACTGTAATTGTTTACATTTTGTTTTGTATGAATCATGGAAATCAATAACACATGAATATTTAAGAATAAAAGGGGGGGAAAATAGGGAAAGGGCATCACACGCATCTAACATGGGTGAAAGCAGTACTTGGAAAAGTGGATCACACAACGCAAGAACATAAAAAGGCACACAAAGCGTTACAATTCATTAGTGAGAACAATTAGACTTTGCCCTTGCTAGAATGTGAACACGTGATGTGTGTTGTACAAATCTAAGCTCTGCATCATGTCCAGGGAAGTGATTGCACCCCTTTGACAGAAGGCCACAATGACATTGCTTCCACTAAAATCCCTGCAAAGGACGATATCTCGTCAAACCTTTTATGCTTCTGATAATAAGCCAGCTGACAAGGCCGTGATAATATACAGGGCTAGATATAAGACAGAGACTTTTGAAGTTGTGATTTTGTATGATATGCTGATGGTAATGAAAGAAATAACACAATTTTCAAAACAAAAATGCGATGTTTTAGTGGAAAGGAGAAGAAATGGGTGTTATTTTTATAAGTCCTTTTACCACTCCTCAGCCTCAAATCATATCGTGACCACTTTTCGGAAGCTTTATGACCTTGGAGATTATTGACCTCAGATGACCCTTACTGGAATACTGGAAATGTAGCGTACGAACGTCCAGTTTACGTGGAACTATCACAAGGCTATGCATTCTTAAAAGGATAGTTCACCCTTAAGTTAAGTTGGCTTCAATAAAACCAGAATTATGAAAGAAACGTAAGTGAAGGTTTGACGAAAACCCATCAAAGGATAATTTTGGGACGTCACATGCGAGGTGCTCTTTCATATTAACGTGATGTATGATCCATAAATTGCTCTTTTTCTGTTATTAATGAAGGAATTTGTTTTTTCTCATAGAGGTTTGTATGTAACAACGTGTTTGCACATGTAAAATGATGCTTTAGAAAAATTAGTACACAACATATGGGAGAGGATATCGCACGTGACGTTACAGAATAAAATAATTAAACAATCGTAACTTTCTTATTCGTTGACGGATTTTCATCAAACCTTCACTAATATGTTTCTTTCATGTGTCTGCTTTAATAAAAAAAAAAAAAACTTAAGTTCAGGGTGGACTATCCTTTTAACATATCGTGTATAAGTCATTATAAAGCCAAGAAACTGCCCCTCTCAATGAATTTCGCTTTTATACTTGACTAATATCTTATTAGAAAACGGGTATACAGAGATATCGGATAGTTTAGAGAGACACCAAGATACGGATATAATCAGAGAGAACCAGAGAGAATCGGAGAACCATCAAACTGTTAGTGCTCAGTTGCAAGAGGTGAGTAACGAATACTGAAACCTATTCCACTTCATATATACGAGTCCTCCTTCGACTGAGAATTCAACACCACTGACGTCCAGACAGTTGACCCAGAAACCATCTGCACAATACAACATGATGGAGAACGTGTTTTTCTTGAAGTGGAGAGAAGAACATGTCTCAAACTCAAGCTCCTTAAGTCTCTGTCAACTTGCTGATGACTGTTTACGAGCTCCTTCAATAATTGCCGCGGGAGACTCGCATACCGCTGATGACGATGGCGATGATGACAATGATATTGATAGTGATTACGACGACTACGATTTAATGGTGGCTATGACAAAGATTTTGGCGACAATGACTGCGATGATGACCGTAATGATGATATCGATGGCAAGGACAACAACGATGCGGACAGCGATGGCGACAATGATGACCAGCAACGCTGATGTCCAGACAACTGATCCCGAAACCAATTTCAAATCACAAACACCAGGGTGGCATGTTTTAAAAAATGCGTAGTCCTCACATCTGATAGTCAGCCGCCATTATAGTTGCCATGGAGATAGCATCGCGTCAGCTTGTTCCCGGTCAAGTGGACGCCATTGCGTTGTCCAACGTTTGCACGATTTCACCACTAAAAATAAAATTGCATTAATTCTCTCTTGCCCAAGCCAGGGAAAGCCAATTCCCTTACTACACGATTCCTGCAGCTACGGTACGGAGAGGACTGAATTAATTATGCCTGACATTAAGGCCGTCTGGGTAAATCAAATCAGTATACTTGAATCATCATAATAACTTCCGACTACATGCATTTACAATAAAATAACAACAGTGTCAATATTCGGTATGCATCGTTCTAAACACGATTGAAATTGCCCCTATGACTATTTTTTTTTTGAATTTCTGTTGGTTTCTTTTCACAATAGTTTAAAGGGCGGTTAGAATGGAGGTGGATGTCATACATCATACTCTCTCAAACCACACCATCCTTACTTCACCTAACCACGATCTCTCTCTCTCACACACTCTCTACTCCCACTTTCGCTTTATCTCCCTCTCCATCACGATATTAGAGAGCATTAGATTTGACAAGATTGTGACTGTGACGGTGACCGGCCGCTCTTCTTCACACCTGGATACGGCGCATGCGCGATTTCGTTACGTCCCGCCCATCTAGATGTTTCTGTTTAATTCTTCCACAAAAAAACACACACACACACAAATGTAAATTCAGGTAAAAATAAATGAAACAATATATGATTAACACAAGTAATTCATAGAAACGATATTTTTTATGGAGGGGTCCCAATAGAAGCAAGGCTTTTAAATATTGGACCCCATATAATCATGTCTAACAGTATTTACAAATAACAACACCAACAATGTTTTTACACTTTTTACGGTCTGGTAAAGGTAAATTATATACAGTATATATCTTGAAAATGATGTTATGCATAGTCCAAATAAGAGTCACAGTCACAGCCGAGACAATCTAAAAAAACTCTAATGTATGCGTAAAAAATAAACACTTCTCAATATGGTGGAGTGCTCTCGAAAGGGATTCCATAGTTGCTATGCTACCGTGGAAGGCAATTGAAGAAATTATAGCATTGGCACACAGGAATCGTTAATCAAAATTATCTCTGTGATTTTATCTGTTGCATCTGTCACAGGCCTCTTTCACCGACCATGCCCATGGATGCTAACGTTTTGTTACTGTTCTGTTTCTTATTACTAGAAGATGTATTATCCTTGTTATTTATTGTCATCTTCATCATTTTTATCTTTATTTTTATCATCCATAAATATTCTTTCTGGAAAAAAATATGAATTTTCTTCTTCCTTTTCACTCCCTATACTACCCTTATATCCTCCATGTCGGGTATTTAACAACAAAAAAGTATAGAATTCTCTTGATCATCTTTTTTCTGAGATGAAGTGCATCATTTATAAGGATACTATTATCACACCTTGGCTACATCCCTCGAAAGAAAACCAATAACATCAACCTGGCCTGCTACATTATTTATACGTGTTAGAAAAAAAATAATTTTGACGAGTAATACCCAAGCGCATTGTCCTGCGCGCTACCCATTGCCCTCTATATCATTGTTGCTGGTACAATTAAGCGGTGTCCCCCCGCCCCCACCTTCTCCCACCCAAAATAATATTCCAAATAA
>OZ022581.1:21468224-21528601 GCA_963669155.1 Arbacia lixula
ACATCGCGGACGCGTCGTATGTTTGGATCAAGTCATCGTTTTAAGGGTGTACGTTCAAGTTCCAACGTGGAATATCAATTTCTGACATGTATACTGGTCTACATAGCAAAGTCACACAGCCATGCACACCGCAATAACCATGGAACTTACATACATATCAAAAAATGAATACGATAGTTTATAATCAAGATCAACGCACAATTTCATCGTATAAAACGTTTAAAATCACTCGGGTTCTCATATGATAAATATTGATAATATTTTCTCTCTATCTCTAGCAATCATATACAAAAAAAACTCCACAAATGGTACGAGTTGAACAAACTCTCCAGCAACTCCGAAAGCAAAACATTCCAACTGAATATAATATGCATGCTCTTTTCACATAACCCATGGATATCAATAATGTACGCTTTGGTTATCTGGATAATCAATGATACTTTAAATGTTATGAAAACAATCTTAACCTTATCCGTGGATTTACTGCTATCACAATTAACAGTGAATGGCCCATTATTTTATGATACCAGCCACAATCTTATACATGTACAAGGTCTGCGGAGGATTATATGTCATAAGCTGGTGTTTCGTACTCCCAGTTTCACATATACAGTAGTTCAATACAGGTTAAAGACTAGTCTGACTTTCAGACGTTTGGACATGGCTGATTCAAACTTAACTACACATGTATGAGAGTCTAGTTCTCACAAGACTAGATCACTCTTTTCATTCTTCTTTTATCTCTCAAAGCAATTGAGAATGATTCGTCCACTGCAGACTGACCCATTTATTGAATATCGTAGTTTGGATTGAAAATGTCCAACAGCCTGGAACCGAGACTAGTTGACGACCATTACATATACACGTTACACAACCAACGAAATTACACAGCTTATGAGATCGCGAAAACGATTTTTATGACGCCATGCCACATAATGTCAAGCCAGGGGCAACTGATTATTAACATGTATATTAATTGCATTGTACACTTAAAGATTGTCGGTCCCTTTTGCAAGCTTAAAATTTGAAATCGTCTATCACGATCGTAAATTGAAGAAAGTGTGATTCAAGACCATTTCTAAGAATATAGCATGTTGAAGCTTTCTATGTATGTAAAAAATTTCAGCCGTTAAATTTCAAACCGACTTTTTTCGTACTACGAAAAAAGTATTAGACTTTGTTACAGTATCTATGTGGTTATTATGTGTGTGTGAAATCCTAATTTTATGAGTAACTACTAAACTTTGGAGATGATTCCTTCCATAGAACAATTTTTTTTTCATAATGCGTTTTATAATTTAATAAACAGATTAATCAATAAAGCAGATATTTCAACACAAACTGCTAAGAGCCTGATGTAAAGACTATTAATCAGACGTTGTTTACGTGCATTATTTGAATTTTACACTACACATCAGTTTCAAATTATGAATACACAGCTTGCTAACACTTCTCTATATGTTTTGCCAATGTTTCGATGGTTTTGTGGTGATCTGAAAAAGGGACGGGCTGTCTTTAAAATGTCCGGAAACATGCCATTTTGAGAGTAAATGTAGTTGTGCCAATTTGAAGCACACGATGCCATTTTAAAGATTTTGTGAGCATTTTAGACTATTTTTATTCCATATCAAAATATCGCTACAAAGACGAACATAGAACCTAGTAATAATAATTTATTACTTTACTACACAATAAGGGCTCCTTCATTACAATGCATCAGTTATCACTTGTAATACTTCTTACGAAATGTTATGAAATAACCCCAAACCACGTACAGTACTTATACTAGGGGCTATACATAGTGTATTCTGTTATTGTTAATGCCTTTGATCTGCACCATTTTCCATTATATACATGTACATTAGGATCTCTCCAACTCTCTCAACCAACCACTGTGTGTAACACCACGGAAATACCGCATTGCTCAGAGCTTACTGGTTGTTTCTATTTGTAAGTGACAACTAAGAAACTGAGACTATTTGCAAGAGGACACGTGGTCTATTTCTGTTTTTAAGAATTAACTGCAAATTACGAACGCTACGATAGTAGGCATACATAGGTAGAAATAACAATCATTGCTTAATGAATTGTATGTATATATGAATGCATATGAATATATACATATATAATATTGCTGATATCGCCAAATAAAGTTTTATTGCTAGCTCATACGTACTCATTAATTCATAAAAAGTGCATGTATTAAAAGGGTCCGTTTTCGACCAAGATTTCCATCGTGATGGTAGGGAGGAGTCAATTGAAAGATTGTGTCAGGGTAGATGGTAGGTGAAGAAGAGAAAATGGAGAGAAAGAGGAGAGGGGAGACGGAATGGGGTGACGAAATGAAGGAGAAAACGGAGAGAATTCGTGTGAGGGAAAAAGATGTAAAAAAAATATATAAATCATTGTTAAAGGAATGAGAACATAACAGAAAGGACGATAAGAGAAGAAGAAATACTAGTTTATCTCTAAAACAGGTGGGTGAATAGAAATGATTGGTTTGAAAAGAGACATTATAGTACAGGAGCCTATACAGTGCTTGAAACTTTATGATTGCCTTGAACTTCAACCATTCGCCACATTTATCATGGATTTAAAATAGGAAGTCTAACCGGCACATATTAGCATTTAAACCAAAACCGAAACTAGAACACGTTAATTTCCTTGGAATGAAATAACATCCACATATATGCTAGTACCCTGTGGGTACATGTAGACTACCGCAGACGACACGATTCTGCCACGATTCTGCAGTCGTAAGTGCCTCCGACTGGAAATGTGACGTCACCTTCCTGCACAAATCCAATGGCCGGTTCCTGCGATTCGGCCAGTCGCAGAGTCGTACGACTGATCGGATCGCGTCGTCTGCTGTGGCCTTAACAACAACACGTGCGCATAAAGAAAATAGGTATCACGTTGAAATAATTGGCTTGCTCATCAAATAGTCTGAGTTGCTTACTTTATCAAACTGTAATTTATATATCAGATGGGACATGTACAGGTACAAGATATTCAAAACATTTTGCTGTTTACTACACATTTGAGTTTATACGATTTTCTTTCTTGTCTGATTATAATATCAAATCACTCTTAATTAATAGATTTCATCCATTCATTCCATTTAGCTCCATTTAAGAAACTATTTTTTTTAGTTCTAATATGATACACAGCATGAAGCCTCACATGGAGGAAATAGTTTTAATTTACCAAATAAGCAAACATATGGGGAAAAACAGAGTACGAGTACTACATGAAGTATTAAAAAGAAGAGCGTACAAATAAGACGGTTAAAGGCTTTAGGAGCGCAGAAAGAGTAAATAATATTTTGTATCATACATTGATCATACATGTACAGTGTAGCAGTCGTTAAAATAAAGAATACTGTTGGTTTGTAGAAAAGTTTTTCTTTAGAATTAGCTCTATAATAAGGAGCTTTATGGTAAATAAGTGCTCCAAAACACGGGTGAATATCAGCTGCATGATCAATACCGGAGCAGGGCCCTTTGTACTGAGTATTCTCGAGGTACATGGACATGTATGCATGGCATATCATGTGTCACTCGAACACTTTAAAGGTCCTATGACATTAAAATGAATGTTGACTTAATTTGATGCAACTTAATATGTATACAGGGTGTATAAGAAAATCACTTACTGATCAATGGCATTATGTGTTCTATATTTTAAAATATTTTTTTTTTCAGCACTGATAAGCCCCGACTCCAGAATATCTTCCAACTCAAGATTCTGCTTGTGACATCATCAAAGGTAGAAATTAGCAGGATAATAGACAGAATCTATGCACAAACTAAACATTGCAATGACTACCTGCAAGTGCTTTACAATGCAAATGTATTTTTTCCTTGGCATAGCTAGCACATTTCTGACATGAGGAAACGATTGTTCCCACGTGAAAGGTGGTGCTCTTGTGGGCAGGTGGAGGTAGTCAGTGCAATGTTTAGTTTGTGCGTAAATTTTGTCTATTATCCTGCTAATTTCTACCTTTGATGATGTCACAAGAAGAGTCTTGAGTTGGAGGATGTTGTGGAGGCGGGGCTTATCAGTGCTGAGAAAAAATAAAGAAAATTTATTTTAAAATATAGGACACATAATTCCATTGAACAGTTAGTGATTACGTTATATACATATTAAGTTGCATCAAATTAAGTCAACATACACTTTCATGTCATACCCTGTATGACCTTTAAATGTTCTGCCAAGAACAATGTCCTAAACAAGGAAATATACGTAAGCACAGTACACGTCCCTTATATCGAACTAGCACCAAAATATATCAAGAAAGTTGTAACAAAAAAAAAGTCGCAAAACTAGACGAGCAAAGTTGTACAAAATATCAGACAAGTTATAAGAAATGTATTATCATGGAACCTATTAGCCATTTTACTTCACTAACCTGAATAAATACATGTACATGTATGTCAATTTAAAGGGCATATACTGTACTGGTAGGCAAAAAAGCCTTCAAAAGGTAATTGTTAGCAATCTTCTTGCCAATGGTCTTAAATTTATGTATTGTCTATTTTAGAAGCTTGCTGAAAGTTATTTTCCCTCAAATGATCTACATTTGGAGTAATGAGCGATTAAATCACAAATCCTCAAAATGTTCGGCCCGAACATTTTGAAGATTTAATCATTAATAATTAATTACTCCATATGTGGATCATTTGAGGGCAAATAACTTTCAGCAAGCTTCTAAAATGGTCAATACATGTACATGAATTTAAGACCATTGGCGAGAAGATTGCTAACAATTACCTTTTGAAGGCTTTTTTGCCTTCCCAGTGCCCTTTAAGGCAGTCAAATTTGGCTGTTGGGGAACATGTACAGCATGTATGTCACCAATAAGCGAGTTCGTAATTACAATGTGCGCATGAGCAGATTGTTGCTGGTACGAATAACCTCGGGTCAATTGAACAACTCACAGAGTAAATTTAAAATTCATTAGATACTCAACCAGGTTTCTCTTCATTATCATGCAGATATGACAACAATCATTCAGCTTTGAAAGGCAGTAAAAGAACATTCCACCATGCGCACCTGTTTGTATTGTTGTTTTGGGCACATTGTAAAATGTATTCACATCCATCATCCCATCCGCCTTAATGAACAGATCCCAGTCTGCATTCTTGTAGTATTTATTCAGTGAATTGTCCAACCATCGTGTAACTACGAACTGGTCTATTGAGGATCATACACGTACATATTGTAAATGCGGGTTAGTGAACAGCGAGGTCCTGTCACAGCACACTGGGTTAATGGGGCATGTTCACTGGTCTGTACTTGACCACAATGACAGAGGTCAGAGTCGTTGATACTTGATCTTTGTATGTACATGTAATGGCATGGAAGTGCCCAGCGCCAGACTATAGCCTGATGAGTTGGAAACAAGGCTTTCTGTGGAGGTTTTACCACTGGGAAGGTACATTACAATGTACAAAAAAAAAGGAAGACTGGAAGATGTAAAGTTTGCTTTAAACTCACATTTCCTAGACAAACTTGTAGTGCCATGTAACAATCAATGTGTACTCCCTCACACTCTGTCTACTCATTTCGACGATGTCTTTCATCTGGTCTCAAACGATAAAAAAAATAATAACTTGTCTGATTTTGACTAAAGGTTTCACTTAACTGCCTCTTCCGAATTGTTCAACTAGATTTTGAATTCATATCAAGGCATACACACTGCACACATTGTCCAAACTGAAAGTATGTTATGTATGTTATAACTATATGTGTACACTAGTACATGTAGTCAACTAAATTTCATAAATACAATTAATTCAGCTACATCCGTGTTAAACAATCAAACAATATGCAACACTTCACTGTATATTGTGCATTCTATGCACTTCCTCAAATTCCACTGAAAGTTCTTAAAGTACACACACTACATTTTTTACTATTCTCAATGGCATTTCAATAGTTTACACTGTTAATATAAACTTGCCTTTTCCACCTAACATAAGGTTGTGCTTGTAGCTATGTTAATGTGCATTTATTTTCTTAAATGTTACATTGGAATACAATATAGTTAAAACAAAATAACTGAAATTCACACAGGGTATGATATTCATGGAATAAATTTCAAGCATTATTGCATTATAATTTGAGAGGACTAGTCGATTTTGCTAATCAAATAATAAAAATATCTCAAATGCTCTCTAACTGGAAGTACTGATTCTATGAGGTTCAATAAACATTCATAAACATTTGCACAATGCTTTAACCACAACATGAAAGACAAACTGCATAGCTATACGTGCAATGATCCATCATAAACCGTAACTCTTCATTTCGTACAACATTCTTTTTTATCATGTACATGAACATATAGATAATGCACTTTAAAATGGTGGAAAATTACATACACTACAGCTCAAAGAAATTGGCATAGGGAAAGGGAAAGGGAAGAAAGGGAATGAGCCGCAGTTTTAAACCGTGGTATATTTTGTCCACTTCAGCATGAACCATGATGCTCTTTAGGCTAATGCATCGTGTTTCATGCTCAACTGGACAAAATATTCCGCGGCTTAAAACTGCAGCTCCTTCCCTTTCTTCCCTTTCCCCATGCCAATTCCTTTGAGCTGGAGCGTAAGTTGTCCAAGTTACTACATGTGTACCTGTAATATTTCAGGGTCACACATTAAGTGCATCAATCTGTATTAGCATTTGGCTATGTACGGATTACAATCATATCCCAGATTTGATAAAAAATATGAAAACTGGACAAAAGTTGAATGCCTATCCTACCATGAGGCTCAGGATGACCCATCCCTGTAATATATTCAAAACTTGTACCCTAAGTTTGTAGAAACGTGGTAATACAATCACCTGTGTCTAGTGATTCAGTTTCAATGGGTGGAACACGTTCTGAATCTATTACAGGTAGTTTGTTGACAAACCTCAGACAACCTTTGGGGTTACCATTAGAAACATATTGTTTGAACAGTACCGTACATGTACCATTATTCCATAAAATCTGCATACAAAATGACAATGAACACCTTTTCACATTATATCAAATATGGAAACAGAAACCAACTGTTAGGTGCATTTTCTAATCACTTTTCAACAGCAATAAACATACCTGTATGTACTCTACAACTTCACAATAATTTGACTTGCTTTCAATATCATATCACACTCCAGATGCATAATGAATATGAAATTCCTTTGAGGAACACAACATTGTGTGAAAAAATGGGAAGCACTCGTTATTCCGAAGGTTCGTTATTCTGAACATTACGCGACAAATGCTCGGATTAATGAACCCTTTTTCGTTTTCGGACTAACGAGCATCGAGGTATAGGCAATTTACATGTTTCGGAATTACGAACCTTCGGAATAACGAAACTTTGGAATAAACGAACCTTCGGAATATCGAACTGTAACACAAAAAATATACATTCAAGGCAGTGAAAAAGTCATTAATGTATACATTAAAGTAGCTTACTGGTAATAACATGAATATGAGCCAATAGTAGGTGTGGTGGGTGCATAGCTTGTGTGAATATGTACATAGAACAATTTGATTTGATAGAGGTAGGCCTACTTTTGGTAAGAAGGTACACATCTGATTAATAAGATAATGACGTTGAATAAGAATAAGGATGTTTATCTATAAAAGAGTCCAACGTGCAACATACTAGTACCAAATATCACTTTGATAAAATAACACTGCAGGTATTACCACTATTCTATTGCTTAGGGGATTGCTGGTGCTATCACTTAACATAACAAACTACCAAAATACAATTTGTCTTCATAAATAACAGTTGGATCAATCATCATCCACATCTGAATATTTCCATAAGAGGGAGGAAGAGACTTCCATGATCCATCTAAGATCAGAGACTAAGATCTTACATAAACCATATTTAATGATCCATATCATTCAAGAAGCTTTTAGCATATTATCATTTTCATTACCAACATCTAGCAAAATGATATTGAAGAGCTAGTAACACAGCATTTTGGCTAAGTATCACTTCTGACAGCTGAGCTTCATGTACATGTAGATCATTATACTCTCAACAATTGTGCAGCTAAATGGTCATGACATCAAGCCTGCATCATGTAGATTCTATACCTGGCCCAGCCATCATAACCTTAAAGAAACGAAGATAAAGTATTCATCGCTCATCACTTCTTCACTTCGGCACACACAAGAGAGTAGTTTTCCCCGCCATTATTATCCCAGAATGTGTTTCCGGCGACCTTGTAATAGACGGCGAAGCTGAGGATACAGCCAGGGGTCATGGTCCTGGGGCCGGACAGGCCGAACGAGAACCGGTCAGTCGGCCCGTCGCACGAGCCCTGCACGTACTTGGCCATGCTGTCCAGGTAAGTCTGCCAGTTGTCTGAGGAGTGGCGAATGCGAACTTCCTTTTCGTATCCCAAGTTGCGGACTTTGATGGTGCCGATGAGCGTGAATTCGTGCACGACAACATTCTCGAGGCAGACGTTCTGGTTGTACAGGCGCGGCAGGAAATCCGCTCTTCCTCCAGGCTGCTGGAAGCACAAGGTCAGGTGTTTGGCACTTATCGTCTGCTTGTCTTCGTCGACATGTACGTTGAGGTCCACGAGATCTGGAGGGGACTCTGTACGTAGTATCGTCTTGACCGTTTCCAGGTCTAATCCAAGTGCGTCAGCAAACCGAACAGATTTCCTACAAGGTGTTCCTGGCGGTGTCTTCGGTCTATTTGGATCACGTATAGATGACTTTAGCTGATTTTTTCCACCTTCTTCGTCAGACAGCGGACTGGTTGGTGATGTCGGAGATAAAAAACCCTCAACTAAATTGGAACTGCAACAAAACTGTAATTCACTTTCGTCCGTGGTAACGTCTACGCTGTCAGCCCCAAGTTTAAATTTTGCATAATCTGGATGATCTCTGGAAATGGAAGGTTTTGTTTTATCCCAACTCTTCTCACCTTCAGTAGTAAATACATCTAAATCCTTTTCCGCTTCCACCCTATCCTCACACGGTTTGTCAGTGGCCGTATTGCCGCTGCTACTAACATTACTATTACCGTCGATGCTCAGTCGTTGCAAGTGCTGTCCTTTCTCGGCCAGGGTTTTCCCAGGCCCGACCGCGGTCGCGGTCGGTGATGAAGGCGATTTTGGTGCACTCGCCATGGTAGCTCGCACATGAAAAATTGACGCCTGATTTCTAAGCAGTCACTGGATATGTATGCTCTCAGCTAAATCTCATTTTAATTCCACAAGGCCCAGTCTAGTTAACATCGATCGCGGTCCTGGTAAAAACATTGCGTACTAATTGTGGCAGTGTGCTGATTTACGTTTGTAGTTTTAGGCAAATAATCCGGCCGGTGTACAACAGCGATCAAGGTATTACATGACGAGTCTTTAAATAGCAGCAGCGAACTAATCGGATGAAAAAAAACGCATTTCATCTTTACTAAATCGTTGTAAATTGCACAAAAGCCGTACACATTCCATTGTAATACACGTGCAAACGTGCTATACCTCAACTCTCGGAAGGCTACTGAGAAATTACAAGCCAAAATATACGATATATACGAGCATTGAAGAGCTGTGTGTGCATGCTGTGCGTAGCTAGCTAGACACAAAATACACACTCACACCTCAAATAGCGTAGTACGTGTGGACCTAGCTACATGTAGCTAGACGTGGAAAGTTCTCGCACACACCCGAGACGGCGAGACATTCAGCTATTTTCAGATACACGATGACGTAGCGCATTGCTGGCATTCCTCTGAGTGAGCTTCAAAACATTGTATTTTCTCACGCTTGAAGACAACGTTCTGACGCCAAGATCGCTCAGTCCGGGCGTCATTCATAAAAATGTTCTTTCATATTTTGTCTCCATTTCTCGTTTCTACTTCCACAACCCTGCTCTACGTGTTTACCTCATTGGTCACACACAGCGATATACATGTATAGAGATCTGTGACCTAGATAATACGGGGTAAGATTGCTGGGTTTATCAGTTTGTGGGGGCTGTGACCGGGTAGAGGGGGTTAACTGGGGGAAATAACGTGTCCCCTGTGCAACATTTGATTTCCAACCTTCAAACTGCAGTGGTTACAATGTGGCTGTGTGAGTGACAGTGCATTTTAACAGAGAACTCAAAACAATACACTATTCATTTTTTTTTTCAATATTGAAAGAAACACGATTCGAGGCCTGCATAGACCAGTCGCGTAACAAGTAAGTTTTCTTTCTCGATGCTGATTGGGCATGCCATTTTCGTTTCAGGAGCAGCCAGCTGAAACCACTATTACACCCATGTGTACACGTCATCAACTAATTACTGTAATTAATCCATCTACATCATTCTGTATGAAACAATCAAACAAGTAGACGCATTGCGACACCGTATGTTCCTCCTCCTCAAATGTCTAAACATGTGATCTAGACAGTGAGATATATAGCTGTATGATCTTGATAAATAAACGTGATGCGTAGATTGTTGGCTTTATCACTTTACCACTTATCACTGTGGTTGTGACCGGATAAAGATGGGGCAGGGGTGGGATATAGAGGGAATAGCGTGGGAGTGATGCCCCCCCCCCCCCCCCCCCGCCGTGCAATATTTGTTTTCCATCTCCAAACTGCACTGGTGGTAGTGTTGTTGTGTGACGGTGCATTTTTTCACAATGAATATCAGACGTTGTACTTTTAATTTATTTCAAAATTGAAAGAAAATGTCACTTATCTTTCTCTTTCTTCAATTTCTATACAGTCAGAGTCAGAGCATGACAAGCAAGTTTCTTGTCTCAGTGTTGATAGGGCAAGGCATTTTTATTTCAGAAAGAAATTTACATGTGCAATATTTGTTCAGTCAACCCTCCAAGCTGCGATGGTTACATTGTGACTGTGTGAGTGACGGTGCATTTATACACAGTCGACTCCGGACAATGCACATGTCATTTACTTAAAGAATGGAATAAACCCTATTTGTGGAAATGTTACTACAAGGCATACTGTTTCAGAAGCATCCAACGGAAACGATTATTATATCCGGGCAGTATACGTCTATCCGATTGTATAGTCACCCTATAGTGTTAATGATGACTTGCAGAAATGTACAGAGTAAGTTAACTATAGTGATGAAGATTACGAGACCCCGTAACCATTGTACCGTGACCCCGTGTCACTTTTTTGTTTGGTTTCAGGATCACGTAACGGCATCGTATTAAAATCCCTTTAATTCGTTGAAATCAAAAGAAGCCAAGCACCATGATGGCGGCTGAACGATTCTGTCATAATAACGGATCCCGTAATCTAATCTTTACCAGGATGCTTATGGCCTATTATCCCTTACCTTTAGTCCTATAACTTGTGGATCATCTACCCTTCATTCACGACAGTAGACCCTCCGAGTACTACGCTGTCATCAGATAAGACCCTTTTATTTTCATTTTTTAACATAACATTTTCGCCAATACACTCTGACTAGGCCAATACCCCCCCCCCCCCCCCCCATGCGTCCATACCGTCAATGTTAAGTAACAGCACCGGGCCCGTTTGTCAAGACCCTATCGCGAGGAGCATTGTGTCACGGCGAGGGGGGGGGGGGGGGGGGGGCGTGGTCAAACACTCAGTTTGTTTCCTTTTTGTATACATGTACATGTACACATTTTGTGGAATTATGCTGCTCTTTGAACTCGATATCTTTTATCCATAGTATGGCTAAATTACTGACTCTTTTTTTCCCTTTTAGTCACCTTTAACCACGCCATACGATATGGCCACAAAATGATTAGGCAACCCGCCAACGAATGTAATCTCATTACATTGTCCATCTCCGGATGTGTCAGGGACAATAACGGGTGTGACCGGTCACTCAACCATGTCAACTACAACATCTTCCGTTGCATTCTTCCATCTTTATCGAGGGGTTCCCTGTTACATGTTTTATGTAACCGCAACAGTGTAACCGTGTAAAAAAGCTCCATAGTGTAACGTGAGACAGAGAGAGAGAGAGAGAGAGAGAGAGGGGGGGGGGAGAGGGTTTTTTTGAGAGTAGGAATATCACATTCTGTGTGTAATATTGGGGGAAGGTGGGGTATTTAAATAAACACAAAAATAATACCCACAAAAACGTACTTTTTGATCCACACATAAGCATAATACGTCACCTTAATTCTCCTCACCTCACCTCACCCATTATTTCTTCTGCAAAATTTTAAGGGTGCGATAACCGAAGATTGTTAATCTCGAGTGAGGGCACGTATGATTTTAGTTGTGAGAGGGGCACGACGTATAAGGGCACATACGCCATAAATCCTCTTTCGCAGTGGTATGAGATGTTTGTTCCTTCGAATGGGATTTCTTGTTTGTATTTGCAGACACCTTGTTTCTTCCTTTCTTGATTTCACATTTTTTTGAAGGATGGCCCGGGTGGGGGGGGGGGGGGGGGGGGTGAGGTGTGAAATAGGGGTGCTCTTGAAGTACGTCCTGTTATGCATTGAGGGTGCAGGGAATGGGGGGGGGGGCAACACGTACTGCTCACCTTAGGGTGGATTTTGAGAAGATGCGAGAAGACACTCTTGAATGTCGAGCAACGAAAAGAGGGGGGGGGGGCGCACCACGTCCTACTTTACATTAAAGGAATGGGCTCCTTATGCGAGGAGATTTGCCTCATCTATGAAAAGAGCGGAATTTAAGCAATTTCAGCAATACAAGCTCATAAAATAAAATAAAAAAACATCCTAGGGACAGGAAATCATGTATATCATTACTACATACATTTTCATGTGATATGACCTTTAAGAACATTATGCAGTGTATGTACAGTGCTATGGAAGATTTATGTGCGGTTAGGCGCTGTCTTAGTGCAGTTGTATTTCCTGCACCTAATCTAACCTAATTCCAAGCATGCAGACATAAGGGCGAAACTTACACCTCTGACATGCCAGACAAGTCAAAGGTAACCTGAAGTCCGATACACTGAGCCTGGCGTTGTAAAACCATGGACCTAGGAATATTTACATGCCAGAATAGTAGTAATAACAATTTAGTGATTTCGATGTGATAACTGTCATGCATAAAATGACCATTGCTATGACAACACCATGGTGCCAAAATATCGAAATTACAGAATTATAAGACAGTGTCATCTATGTCTCATATGGTAAAAGATTAAAAAGGGGTGAGAGACACTCGCACATGAATTTAAGGGTCGTCCATCGTAAAGCCACAATAGTGCACACCCTCAATCAAACACAGGCATATCACCTATTCAAATATGCCCCCCTCCCCCTTCCAGCACAATCTGACAGTCACACACACACACACTGCATCATGAGGCCCACCATGTTATGGCATGTTCCACCTTGCCCCTCCCCCCTCTCAAAACCCACACAAAAATATATGCAATAATAATACGCAACACACACACACACACACACACACACACACACACACACACACACACACATACACACACACACACACACACGCACACACAAACACTCATACACACACATACACACTATATTCACCCCCTCCCCGCCACAACGCCTCTTCTTGCACTCTTCCAACATCCATGCAACCAGCACGCCCCCCCCCCCCACACACACACATACACACAATGCATCGAGAACATGACTACTCCACCAAACACCATTCAATAAACTGTGAATTTCTGAACATGAGTGAGTGTTTTGCAAACACTCTTTAATATATTTTCTATATCCTGGTTTGCTTACAAAGCTTCCATCAGTCCAGCATACTAGCGAAGACTCATGCAGAGTCTATAAAATATACGGTATACTAGGTGTTAAAAAAAATATTTGGCACTTATGACAAATAATAACACAAAAATACAACTCGAATGGGACTGAAATTCAAACATTATAAAGCTCAAAAAGTTTTTTTATTTTTTATTTATTTATTCATTTATTTATTTTATAATTCGGGGGGGGGGGGGGGGCAGTATTCCAGTTGAAACTTTTTTGTTATTTTTTCTCAAACATGTTCAAATTTTTCTTTGCAATAACTAGTACAAATGGAAACTCATTATAGGTTCATATAGTAGTTCAAGCAGATAAGAAGCGTAATATGTATACGATATGTAAAAAAAACTATTTCAAAGTATGAAAGCAGTATAGGACCAGTAATGCGGAAGCACACATCAATAAACAAGACAATTTGCCAGAAAAATATTTTCAGTTTTACAAACATTATCAATATTTACATCTTCTTTGAGCTTATACGCATAAGGTCATACAATACGACTCTCCCGTATTTTATACAGTCGGAGCTATTTCAGAATTGAGGTATATGTATTACAAGCTGCCCACAAATTCGAAACGCTTAATTCACCTTCATCAATAAAATTATCATTACAATAATCATAATCCATGCTTGTGATTATAACATCAGAATGACGTTTATTTTCACTACGCATGGTATTCAATTACTAATGTACCATTCAATTAAACAAACATAAGAAAACAATGCGTTGTTTTCGAGAAAATATACAGATCATCTTTCATAATCATCTAAAGATTTGAGTTTTGACAGAATTATGAATACTTTATGGTGCAATATCTTACATCAAATATTATGTGAGCTGAGCATTTTTATTTTAATTTAAAGTTGGAAAATGTTGAGTAAGTTTACCCACAGTAAAGTGCAAGTTTAATAGCTGACTACTTGTTTAAAATAAAAATGGAATAATATTTACTCCCACCACAACAATAAGGCAACAAACTGCATAGGTGAAGGAATTTTACTTGAATACTAAAACAAAAATCGTTTCACCAGATTCGAAATTTTCAAATACGCAAGAAGAGGAGAAAAGCCACCATTAAGCTGCACATGTCAACACTCATAATTAGACTATGTACTACCAACATGACCATGACAGAGCAAAAACACAAACATAACGAGCAATAACGAAAAATGACTAAGAAGTTTATCATTATTCGGTTTAAATTCCACTTTCAGTCTGCAGCTGCCAGCTGCCATGCATGTCCAATGTCAATACCACGAACAAGAATATCATCGAGGCATATTGGGTTCAACTTGACAATCATGACAATAGAAAATTGCACTATCATTCGTGGTATTTGGTAGTGACCTAGCTTTAATGGTCTGGCGTGTATTTCCCTGTCGTGCAGTCAATATGGCTGGACACACACAGACTATTATTTCTGCTCTCAGTTTGCAGATATAACTACATGAAGCAACCATGCATGACCAATGTCAAACTGGCCTACAATAACTGTTTCAAGGCCACAGCGTGTTCAAGTTGTCAATAAAAAAATGCACCATCATTCATAATAATTATTTGCAATGGCCTAGCTTTAAGCATGTTAAGTGTATGCGGTTTATTTTTCTCATTCAACCACAATTAAACTGGACTAACATGAAGACGATTTTTTTTGTTTCGCTATAGTCACGACAGTGTTACCTTCTGGCCTTCGCCGGGGAGAGAAAAAACAATTAGTCCAAGGGTCCAGACTTGGTTATGGTTGCAGGTTACCATGGATACGGCGGTGTATTAAAAAGAAGCAGACTCCAACACAGACTAGACCCGCCCAGTGCTGGTCTCAAAGTGCCATACATCAGTACATGGCACAACCGTTTAGATATCGGATTCAGATGTAAACATTGGCGTTACGTCTGTACATGTCTTATTAGGCAATTAGTTTAGGACGGGTTCTTTACCATTTGATCTACTCCCGTCCCTATTCGTCTACAAGCACAAGCTGGTATGTTTGGGTTCGGACTTGGGTACAGTACCAAGGATATTCATGTGAAATCAGTGGTGCATATTTGACCATTTTCTTTCATGTAAACATACAAACTATCCAGTACCACCTTTTCATGCTGCATATACATACAAAGTATACTGAGTATGACACGAAATGTACACTTTCTTTTTTCCACTGATAAACACATGGAATACTAGTATTTCAGGATGCAACCATTTTCAAGAACGTAAAACATCTCATTATAACATCGGTATTTCACAATTAAATATTATTTTCTTCAATAATAAAGAAGAAAGTCTCGCCCCATTTCCATTTGAGAAGGTCAAATAGAGGAAATGGTTTTATTTTACACATATTTTGAAGTCATAATTATGTGGTCAATCAATAACATCTCAATACGCATTTACTGATGCGCCATTTTCAAGATTTTGAACAGTTTTGAAAATATGTATGGAAAGTTCCTGCATTAATACGAAAGTATCTTCAACGTGGCATAATCTTGATCAGTTACAACTAGTGACGTGTACTAAAGTATTTAGTTGAACGCTTTCTTTCACACATTAAATCAATCGATTTTAACTTTTTAATAAAATAGAATACATTAATTCCATACATTCAATATCGGATGTAAATATGTTTCAAATAAATAAAGCAAAATATTGCCAATCTAATAAACATAAACAGTACAAAAAATATCACCACGTGTGGTATGTATACGAGACGAAAATATTCTTTAAAACAAATCGGAACTAATAATCATAAACTATAAAGAGGACGACATGCAATGAGTATATTTTTTTCAGAATTATAGGACTGCTTTCGAATTATGTGTTCGCAGCTTTTCTACTTTAAGAGAAAGAAGCTTATTTCAAATCATGGACCATACCACGTAGGGTCTATGCTCAAATGTATTGCTACAGTAGCATGTTCACACACGAATAGGGAAAGACAAAAGCATTCGTTGACGAATTATTGTTACTACACAGACGAACATACACATCAACAGAGCAAGCCGACTCGAGAGCATGGTTACTATGCCACAAAACAAAGGGCAGTTGTGACTGGGTCAAGAAATGGCGACAGAAAGAGAGAATGTGTGCGGGAGAGATGGAAGAGCGAGGAAAGGGATACGGTTCTGGGCGGGAAGAATGAGAGAGAGAGAAAGAAAGAGAGAGAGAGATTCTTACCTCACAAAATAATAAGCCCTGTGTCAAGTGCCACAGATATTTCATTTAACAAATCATTAAAGGTTTAAATGTTCCAAGATAAGTTTGATCATTGATGAACTACTGCAAATTATGTATACCCGCTTATTGCATTCTCTATCAAAGTAATGCGCGATTTCATAACGGCAGTTGGAAACACGATATTTTATCAACTTTCAGCCCTGTTCATTGCATGTATTTTCACAAAAAACCTCACAATTTATACACAGGTGAAGTCAACTAAAAAACATGGCACGAAATCAATTGTAATTTTCGCCTAAATACGTTGCATACGGGCGAAGTTTGTACTGCATGTATGTGATATCCTTGCATATGAATGTGTGGTCATAATTTATCGGCAAATTGTCGGACAAGCTGCTAATTATAGTTTGTCAGATTTTTCTCAAAATTTCACCATCTTTTTTTTCATTCAACTCATTCAGATTCAATTCCATTCAAAATTACAGTTTTATGTTTATAGTAAACGTGTCTAATTATTAAGAATACTACATAAACAAAAATGCGTTGTAAAGTGGAACAAAAAATATTGTATAATGCTATAAAAATATTGTCACCTCAAAGAAATAATCAGCTGACTATCATAATGCATCGCAAAAGAGTCCTGCCATTAATAAAAATTAATTAATTTACTATAGAATGTACTTTAAATCATAAAAAGACATACAAGGTACATTTAGTTGTGTCTCGTCATTTCTTCCTCTACAAGAAAGAGGTAATTCCGACCTCGATTATTATCCCAGTACTCCTGACCAGCGACTTTGTAGAAGACAGCGAAGAAGACCTTGTCGCCGACGGCAGTGTAGCTGCGTGGGACTGAGAAGCCGAAGGAGAAGCGGTCGGTGGGGCCGTCGCACGACCCAGCGACATACATGGCGAGAACGTTGGCGTGGCTGTTCCAGCCGTCCCAGGAGTACCGGACCCGGACTTCTTTTTCGAAGGAGAGATTGACCACCTTGATGGTGCCCATCACTGTCATGTCGGCCACCACTGCGTTCTCCACGCACACCCTCTGCTCGTGGAGCCTTTCGAGAAAATCCGGCCGACCCCCTGGCTGCTCAAAACACGGCCTCAGGCTGGTTCTCGACCACCGCAGCGGCATGCTACACGTCGCACTCGCCAACGGCGGCGGCGGTGGTGACAAGCAGGTGTCCATGTCGAGGATCAAGCGGACGGAATCGAGTTCGAGCCCCAGCGCGTCGGCGAATCGCACTGACTTCCTAGAGGGCATCCCGGGCGGCGTTCGCGGTCTCCGCGGATCCAAGAAGCTTGATTTCCTAGGCCGTGGGGTGTCGACATCGTTGCTGTCACCGGATTCGCAGCTCGTGATCGACTCCGAGTCTTCGTTGCTAGAGAAGACAGGTCCATCGCTTTCATCTGTCTCGTCGGTGCTGCTGCATGCAGCCGGGTTCACAAACACGTCGAATATATCACTGCTAGTGCTGCTGTCATTCTCGTCAGGTTTGTCCTCATCCTCATCCTCCTCCACCTCCTGTTCCTCCTCCTGGTGCTTAGTCGCAGTCGATCTCAGGTTTGGAAGATCACCACCCAGGTTTTCGCTGTAAGGGCACTGTTCATAGTAACCAAATCTCACATATTCAGACAGCGCAAATATTTCGTCCCATCCGAGATCTAGCATGGGCCCGTCTCCCTCCGATTTCTGGTGCACAAATCTATCGTCAGAATAAATAGGAGGCGTCCGGCATGAATTGTCAAAATCCGTGTCGGGCTTGTTTTGGGGGATTGGTGTAAACGAATGCTTGTCGGTGTGTGGCAATGCTTCACCAGGTTGTATTGTCGTTGTGGTATCTACGCCGACACTTGGGATAGAGGTAGTAGCTGGACCACCTCTACGATATCGACACTCACGCTCAGGAGTCGGCATCGAATTATCGTCCGTTACACATTCATTACGATGCGATTTCTTTGGTATTGCTCCAGCCATGGGAACTCGATCTAAATATGTCTTTGTGTCCAGTTGCAAGACTTCGTTTTGTGGATAGCAATCTGGAGAAGAAGACTGGGCTCCACTCACTGGTGATCCATTCACCTGCAATACTGACGTCGACGAGGTCGATTCCGAAGTGAGTGCACCACTTACAATGCAAAGGTTGTTGTTGTCGTCTTCGTTCGAGTCCGAATCGGACGCAATCGTGCTACCAGACACGATCATGGCTTCGATATGCAAGTTACGAACCATCGGCACGATGTTCATTCTTCGGACTTCAAGTAGCTAGCTCGATCGCTCCCGCGAATAATGAGGAAATACCTCAGCACAGCTGATCCCAACCACAACAACTCAGAAGACATGTCATTGGGCAAAGCTGAGAGACTTATCCTCCATCAATAAAAACGTTTGCACGGCCGGTTGAACCGGTATATGCACGGAGCAGTCGATTGAGTGTAAAGTGTACTGTCGTCTGCAAGCTGAGCGAGATAATGTGTACGTGCGATCAGCTGGCGAGAATATTTATCACGATCGCTAGCTGGGGCCGCTTGCCGAGCTGGGTGATCGTCCGCGCGCGTGCCGCGTTCAAGTACCATACAAAAACAAAAACACGACTGCTCGGAGCGAGTGCGAGCCACCGATCTACTACGAGCACACTTCGTTGCTCGTTAATGCTGCATAAATTATCAGAATGGTGTACGTGCACCTCTCCATGTAAGAGGGTTGTTTGAAGTCAAAATAGCATTAAATGAGCATTTTATCTGATTTGCAATGTTCTGTGCAGTGTTCACCAACTCGGCCAGTGGCTCGAATAAAATCCTGTTTATTTGTGTATGCTGTCAAGATAACGGAATTAAGCCTGATTTCATGTTGTTGTGTATTTCTCATTCAAACTGTATGAAGGCAATAAATAGGTCTGGCTACAGAAGACTAATCATTTAGTATTTTCTCCTGGGATGGACCAAAGGAGAATAGTTTTGTCATTACTAGACCCTCGGTTCTCGTGGTAGTTTGGACATGGAATATAGGAAACGTGAAGTGTGTGTTGTATGTTATTCATACATCTTGAAGTCACATTTACAGATGTTTTTATTTATGTTGTTCTCCAACAAAGAAAGTTCTGCAAAGCTAAAACCATTTCATATTTAATTTGATCTAGGTCCGTGGTTACCACCGACTAGAATATTCTATAAGCCTTAATAAGTTTCCGTACATACCTCCCGGCGTAGTTACACATTTACAATTCCCCACATTTTGTATATAAACAACTTGTATCTGATAAGTCATTCACCCAAGCGCCCAAGTGCTACGTCAACATTGACTGAGGAAAATCATGTGCGCTCACGCTGTACCAGAGTGAACACGCGTTCACAAAAATGTAAACATTACCAAGGTTTACAAACGTTTCTCAGAAGCACGTAGACCATTTTTTTTTTCTGGCCGTCACAACACAGTGACGTCACAGCATGTGTTATGTTTATATCCATCCGGTGAGGGAATGTTTTGACGGGCGGACCTAGTACCTGGCCTCGTTCGCAGGCGCAGTCCCTTTGTCAATCAGTCACTCAATCGGCATGACTGTCTGAATCAATCAGTCTGAAACTGCAAAACACTATCTAACATTAAAGTGCGGTAAACGCCTCTCTATGGACACGCAAATTTGTGATAGTCGAGCGCCAGTCTAATCTGGCAGATATATTTTTTTGAGAAAGTGTAAGTTGTGTGTCTGTATACTGAGCATGGCCGACCGTACGTACATTTTTCAAAAATGTCAAAAAGTGTGTTTTTGTAACAACTAGTACAAGTCAAATTGTTCTGCAAACAGTGCCGCGCTCTAGCTCATAATCGTGCTACAACCTTTCCGCACTAGTTTACATGCAGTTGCATAGTAGATCAGGGCCCCGTTGCATAAAACTTACCATTGATAGTAACTTTGCTAACAATGGCAACTTCTATGGCAACCTTGAATTTAATTGGCTGTCAAGCGATGATACCGTGGTAGTTACAATTGCATGATGGCAGAGTTGCCATTAATATTAAATTTTATGCAACAGGGCCCAGATCAGATCATAACTTACCAGTTATGCATTCCAATATAATATTTCCCATCATGTTTATAACAAGGAAATAACGCGACGACCTTCTCTTATACACACATACACACACACACACACACACACACACACACACACACACACACACACACACACACACATACACATGGTTTGAATAATTAAGTATGTGCTGGCACAGGCACGGCAAGGCCATATAAGGATTATCTTGAAGTGAACACAATCAAATAGAAGAAAAAGATTACAATGTCAGCGGGCAGACCCATATAATCTGATTGATTGAATAACATCCGACAGCCTGGAAACGAGGCTATGTCTGCCCGGGGGTACCACACGATTCATGTACAAAAGGGCTAGTTGAGCCCGCACAGCCACGGGTCAAGGTATACCACGGGTCAACTACTGACCTAATTATAGGAACGAAAAGGATGTGTTGGGGTTGTGTGAATAGTGTAGTTTCTAGACGTGGTTTTCAGCCCGAATTCGAGTACATAATGCGCTGTGAAACACTCAGCGCAACTATATAGTCGCGAGCGATGGCGCAATTCCCGAGAGTTTGCCAGAGCCTTTTATGTGTTTGGTCAGCTCAGTTTCAATAAAGCATACAATATACGCATAATATTTTGTTATCTGCTTGCCCATCAAAGCAACACGTGCCATGCTGTTACCTTCCTGGAAGCGAGTTGGCTATTATCTGCTCTTGAGTCAGCCAGCCCGGAGCAAATACTAAAACACGTCTAAAACCTAGACTAGCTTGCGGATGGAGGAGACGTTTCGATGAATGGGGCGGTATTGAGAGCTAGGTTGGTAGATCAAGCAATAATAATATTCGCCTCGCATGGCTGCCTTTCAGATCAAGCGCCTATCTTATCTCCAGACTTCGTGTACAATGTCATTATGCTGATACAATTTACAAAAGTTCTATATTTGTTTGCACCGTGATTTTTTGTCATAAAATGCACGATTCCACACCAACATTTCCATCAATATTGGCAAACACATAGACATACCATTCACCATTCTTAAGGAAATTTCATATCCATCCTCGCTTGAATTATCAAAATCTTTCCGTCGTAGGCAAAAATTCCTTGGGGGCCTTACTTTCTTGGTTTAGTGTATAAGGCAAATAATACCAACACATTGGCCATAAAAACGTCAATATAGGGCACAGTCAATCAGCACCAACCTCAAAATTATCTCCTCTGTAACGGTCTAATGATGCAATAAGCCGAGAAAACTCAGAATAAATAATGATTTACAAGTCATGTTCTAAATGTTCTTTGAATGTTTCCATGGTGAGAGTGTACGATATCTGGATGCCACTTCTTCACCACGCACACCGGCAGCACCACCACGCACAACGCACACGGGACGACGACCTACCCGAAAGCTCGGGGAATTGAATACGCCGCACTTTCGCGCCGTTTCACGCTCCAGTGCACACCGCGCATTCGCGCCGCACTTTCGCACCTATTCAGCTGTTTCACGCTCTAGTGCACACAGCACATTCGCGCCGAAACGCTCTATTCTTATTGGCTGATTTCGGACACTCTCGGGTTATTTCGGATCCCTTCGGATCACATAAATACCCGGCGCGCTCGTTAGTTTCTTCGAGTTATTCTCCGGATGACGGACAGAGCACACTGCCCGAAACGTCGAGACTGATACTCCCTCTTTCAGATTTTGAAAGAAATCTATAGTTAGTTGCAGAACTGACTATAACTTTTCTACACCTTTCTCATTTTCTTTTCTTGTCTTTTCTCTTTATCACTACTTTGTGACTAGTTCACAACTTTCATCAACACCCACCCTCTTCTTCTACCTCCATTCCATCCCATTTATTTTCGGTTTAAAACACCGAAAACTAAAGCTAAAAATAGTCTTGTGTAAGTGTTATAAAATATAAAAATTCACCTCTCCTTTTCACTTTTCACTTTCCTTTCCTTTCTTCACCCCATAAGTGGGCCAATTATCCGAAAGAATACAACCACATGGTGTTACCGAAAGTTTTGCTATTTTCTAAATAGTATTTATTAAGTCATGTTCTGTTTATCGGATCACGTACAGCTCATAATATTAGTTGTTGTGTTGTTGGGCATACTGTCTCGTAAATCTTGCTCTGTTAAAGGGCATAATACTGGGACGGAAAAAGGCCTTCAAAATGTACTTGTTAGCAATCTTCTTGCTCATGGTCTTAAATTCATGTATTGTCTATTTTAGAAGCTTGCTGAATGTTGTTTGCCCTCAAATGATCTACATTTGGAGTAATGAGTGATTAAATCAGAAATCCTCAAAATGTTCGGGCCGAACATTTGAGGATTTAATCATTAATCCTTAATTACTCCATATGTGGATCATTTGAGGGCAAATTACTTTCAGCAAGCTTCTAAAATAGACAATACATGAATTTAAGACCATTGGCAAGAAGATTTCTATCAAGTACATTTTGAAGGCTTTTTTGCCTTCCCAGTACAGTATATGCCCTTTAAGATTATTATTATTTCCATTATTTTCCTAAATTTGGTCAATATTTTCCGAGTTACTAGAACATTATTCAGGATTGTATTTTGCCCTATTTAGTGTTGTTTGATCTTCGACCCCAAATATAATCAGTGAATAATGCAGTCACATATTCTCATTGTACCACGGTTTCACGGACAATGATTTGAGTTACGCGTAAAAAAAATGTAAAACATCTATAGATACTTGGCCTGAAGCCATGATGATAATCATATTGCACGTACGTCCAACGTTGAGGCAGCCCAGCCCCGGGGCCCGAGCTGCCTGTTTGTATCCGTATTGACTCCCATTCATTCATGTTGAAGTTGGAGACCTAAAAAGAAAATGCATGCACGTTCCACACGTGCGGAGAAGGTCAAGGCCAGTACATGTATTCCACAACATGATGGCCTGGTTTCCAGGCTGTTGGGCATTAATTTCTAAATCAAACTATTCAATAAACAGGCCTGGCTGCAGTAGACCAGTCATTCTCAATTTCTTCTCCGGCCCTGGGAAGGTCTGAGCGAAGAGATGAATGGTAAAGTGACATTTATAAAAACTTAGATTGGTGTTTATTGTACGAAGTCAGTAATCATTCGTCGATCTATGGCGGCGGGGTTTAGAAAGGACTCTATTATTCATGTTTGGATCAGAAATATCAAACTTCATGGAAAGACGGCTAACAAAATGTTGTGAACGCGTACTTTAATTAACCGTTTGTGCGCCTGACAGAATGCTGCTCAATGTGATTTGTGTGTATTTAATGGTGAAATAATCAACTAATGACATGTTAAAGGGCATTATACTGTACTGGGAAGACAAAAAGCCTTCAAAATAATGGTGATCGTGAGCAAATTAACTCCTTGCCAATGGTCTTAAATTCATGTTTTGCCCATCTTAGAGCCCTGCTGAATTTTATTTGCCCTCAAATGATCCACATTAGGGAGGTTAGTGATTTTATCACAGATCCTCCAAATTTTCGGCCCGAACAATTTGAGGATTTGTGATTTAATTACTAATTATTCCAAATGTGGATCATATGAGGGCAAATAAAGTTCAGCAAGGCTCTAAAATGGACAAACATAAATTTCAGACCATTGCCAAGAAGATTGCTCACGATCACCATTTGAAGGCTTTTTTGTCTTCCCAGTACTGCCCTTTCAGGGTTAAATCCCGCCGCCATAGATCGACAAATGATTACTGACTTCGTACAATAAACACCAATCTATGTTTTTTTTTTTTTTTTTTTTTTTTTTTTTTTTAATAAATGTAGGTATGTAGTCTATTCAAGAGTTCTCCGATTGACCTACTTTAAACTTGCCCTTTTAAACGACTTTCCACGTTTGCACTAGCGCAAAATATGTCTGGGGTTAGGATGAGGGCCTGGTTTATGACTAGGCTTACGGCTAGGACTATGGTCAGGCTCAAATTATAATCAGTACTGTTGGTTACAAAAAAAAAATAACACATGCGCGCGAAATATTATCTTATTGATTTCCACATACCGCCAGCTAATAATCTCTTCTTCTCCTCTTTTGTCATGTATCATACTTATAATCACATTTTAATCTTGTTGTTGATATAGTTAATGTCACCACCATTATGGTTAATATCATTATTGTCCTCAGTATCAACAACATCGTTGTCAGGCAACTGTCTGGTCATGGATAGCTCATGGTCAAGTACAAGCATACATTATGCCACAAATTAAAAACATGTAATACGAGAGATAAAGTAAAACTGGGTTTATTTTGTTACCCCTGCGTATCAATAGGAAAGATCAGCGCGAGCACAGCTCCTGTAAACAAACAATGATTATGGACAATGACATTCTAATATCAATTACTCCAAGTGACGTCAAAATACGACCAAAGGTTGACATATAACGTCAATAATATAAAGCATCAATGAACGTGTAAAACACCACGTACATTTTGTACGTTTTATTATTGTTATGATTTGGCACAGAGCCATGTATGTGGCATGTTGAAAGAACCCCTGCATTGAACTAGAATTCAAGTAAGTTCGAGTGTTCTTTGTGTTTATGTTCGTATGTTACCTCACGATTTCGTATTTACATTATTTTACGTTATGTTACTTGTCTAGGACCCTGCAGATGAGTATTTGGTTTGGCACTCTGATCTCCCTGCCTCGATTATATTCTTACGCTATAAACACCACGTAGCTTTGTGTACAAATTCCATTCGTCATGTTTGGGCATGGTGAAGAACTCCTTCATTGCTTAGAAATAAAGTAAATCCTTCACAGGAAGTTCGAATATTCTTTGTGTTTATGTTCTCATGTTTTCTGATGATTTCGTATTTACATTATCATGATTATTTCACGTAAAGTTACTCACTTGTCTCGTGCCCTTGAGATTTTGGTATTTTGGTTTGGTGCTCTGATCCCCTCCTGTGATAAACACCACGTAGCTTTGTGTACATTTTCCTGCATTCCCGATGTAATAAATCCTCCCCTGCGAGTATTCTATTAATAAGTCTCATGATTTGGCATGGTGAAGAAAACTCATCATTGCCTTAGAAATAACGTAAATTGTTCACTGGAAGTTCGAGTATTCTACGTTTATTATGTTCTTATGTTCCCTCATAATTTCGTACTTACATTATCATGATTATTTTACATTATGTTAGTCACTTGTCTCGGGCCCTGAAGATGAAAATTATTTTGGTTTGGTACTATGATCCCCTCCTTCCCCTATTCTCCTCTTACGTGATAAACACCACGTAGCTTGTGATGTTTTGTCTGTTGATACCGGTTTAATTTTTCCCATTTTCATCCCATTCATCATGATGTGGCATGGTGAAAAACTCCCTCATTGACATAGAAATGAAGTAAATTGTTCACATGAATTTCGAGTTTTCTTTGTGTTTATGTTCTTTTGTTTCTTGATGATTTCATTATACGTAGGTTGCGTTACATTAGTTTATCTTATGTTTCTTACTTGTCTCGGGCCCTGGTGATTTTGTTATTTTGCTTTGGTACTCCGACCCCCTTCGGTCTTTTAATCGGCCATTATCATCGTCATGATTTTGTCATGGTGAAGAGTCCTCTTATATTAACCTAGAAATTGAGTAAATCATTAGCGTCGTTCATAGGCGGAATCGCTCCCCGAAGGTGGCGGGGGGGGGGGGGGGGGGGGAGGGGACATGTTTTTCTTCAATTAATGGGCCTATAGTATTACATAGTATTACATACATCATTCTGATTCATCACCATCATCAACATCATCATCAACATGCATCATCATCGTCGTCAGCATTATCATCATCATCATCATCATCATCATCATCATCATCATCATCATTGTGGATGTGGATGGTGTAGTTTCGACCAAGCAGGTAGGCTTTGAATAAGGTTCGAACCCACAAGTTGCCAACATGCTTTAATCACGTAGCTGTTCGATCCTTTGTTGACAGGTTGACTGAGTGAGGTAAGTGAGGGTAAGCAAGGCCGTAGTGCTCACGTATATGATGCTACACCTACACTTGAAAAACAAAATAAAGAAATTATGCCTATTCGTATGTATTATTATCGTCATCATCGTAAACGTCACAATCGTCCTCATCAATATCATCACCATCACCACAATCTACATCACCACCACCACCGTCACTATCATCACCACCATCTTAGTCATGTTAGTCACCACCACGACCGTCACCATCATCACCATCTCAAAACCACTTATCTTGTCTTGTTCCTCAACTTCCCAAGGCCAGCGGCGACCCGATCTGAGGCGGTGACACCGGCCGAGTCGACTCCCGGCATCACGTGCAATGAACGATGACGTAGATCAACGATATGGAGAGGTGTGCGAGGTCAACATCAATATTGGAATGGCCTGTTCATTATGTTTCATGTTTAAGTACGCTCCTTTCTGTTTTAGTTGGAGTTTCATTATCGGCTACGAATGCAAGTGTATGGTAAGTGGCTCACAGAAAGCTCTTGTGTCCATTAATACTTTGCTGAAGTGATTAGCAATGATGACAACAACCCAGTTTAATCGTGCTTTCGGTCCCATATGTGGCTTTGAGTGTTAGTGGTTAGTGTTTGAGTTAGTGTTATTAATGCTGTTTCATAATGGACCGTAATTATTCTGAACCGAGCAGAAGTTAACGCAAACACTATGAAATTAACTTTATGGGACGCCAAAAAAACCTTGAAACGTTATTATTCATCCAATATAATTAATTTTATCCTTGGAATCACGACACTAATCTACGTACACAGTAATAACAGTGTCAGTGAATAATTGAAAATGAACTGAAGTCACCCACTGTCACTGACATGACTGACACTTACTGTTGTCAGTTGTGTTGTGATTATCATTAATCTGTGATGGAAATTAATGATTTTGTGACAACATCAGATTATTTATTGAGGCCCCCAGAAAGAAAGTCTACATCTAGTATGCGTATATGCAGTCTAAGTTAAACCACCATTACTATGGGCAATTGTCTTTACTCTACAGTGGTCATTCTGTACTAGTACAGCCTTGACACTACCATTTGATGTCAATTCTGATATTTTTACTGTGGACATCATCACATCAATAAACATCATGTTGATGAATGAAAAAAGGGAGGGGGTAGGACACTCTTAATTATGGTCTATTGGTATTGCTAACTGTTACAAGTTAATATTGTCTGATTCTAAGTGAAGTTTCTCTTTCATTGACTCTCCTATCTTGGGTCCTACTCAGGCCACCAATCGAAGATGCTGTCACTCCGTATAAGTTTGGCTTTCACGGCTCGCCCAAGTCCCATCGCCAGATCAGGGATTGCCAGCCAGTGAAGTATGGCAATACCACGCACCACTCCCAGAAGGCCCATGCCTGGGACCACCCGCGCGACAGTGAGGTGCCGTACCCGATCAGCACCCTCCGCTACTTCTTTGATGACCTCCCATTTGGAGAGCGAGCACCAGGCCACATCACCTGGGTGAACAACCCTGCCAGGACAATATCAGTGCTGGAGCCGTACGATGCCGGGGGTTGCACCGCTAAGCACCGCGCCACCGTCGACGTCTCAGCTCGGCAGGAGGACTGTATCATGGCTGTCAATGCGGGGCTTTTCAACACGAGAATGGGCGATTGCTATGGCAATGTTGTGAGCAATAGGAGGAGAGTGCAGACTAGTGGGGGTATCCAGAATGCCCACTTTGGAATCAGAGCAGATGGGTCAATGGTCTTTGGGTAAGTATTATGTGTTTTTCAAAGAAAAGGAAGATAAACATTATATTTACAACTTTTGGAGGAAATATACTTTCAAGAAAAAAGAATTGAAACCTGTTATCGTGTTAATATGGGTGCACACCACTGAATTAGTATTGAAGAATCTATTGTTCTTATGATTATGTAGAAAGACTACTTTATGATAATTAAGTGATTATGTTATAACCGATTCTACAATATGTTGGCAAAATGACCCTCAGTAAACATAGCGACAACTCTCAATAATAGAGCCTGGAACTAGCCCTTTAGAAAATTGTCGGACCAGCAAACCTCTCACTTGAGTAATCTTGTTTGGAATCAGGAACCTGATAACAGTAGTTGTGAGTACCCCATTTGTGTACACTCTACAAATATGATGAGTGTGGACTTTCTTTTGTTTTCCTGCTAGGTATTTGTCGGAGGAGGACGTCCTGCAGGAAGAGAACCCATTCATCCAGCTGGTAGGAGGAGTTGGCTGGCTGCTGCGAGACGGAGAGGTCTACGTGGAAGAGAGCCGGAAGGCAGAGTGTGAAGAAACAGAGGAATCAGGTCAGTTTGATCCTTTTAACTATCTGAGTGTCAGGAGGAATCGATTGATATGTAGTGCTTGGGCAGATGTGTAATAGCAACATGTAAAGTGTTAACCCATTGCTGACGGTAAGATTTTCGGGCTTTCACAACCCCTGTTCAGTTGGGATGTCAAACCTTGCCGGGAAATTGTAGTAACCAAAAGGGGTGTGGCTTAAAGGGAATATACTGTACTGGGAAGACAAAAATCCTTCAAAAAAGTTATCATGAGCAATCTTCTTACCAATGGTCTGAAATGGCCCTCAAATGATCCACATTTGGAGAAATCCGCGATTATATCATAAATCCTCATGATGTTCGGGCCGAACATTTTGAGGATTTGTGATTTAATCAGTAATTACTCTAAATGTGGATGATTTGAGGGCAAATAACTCTCAGCAAGCTTCTAAAATGGACAATACATGAATTTAAGACCATTGGTAAGAAGATTGCTCACGATCACCTCTTTGATGGCTTTTTGTCTTCCCAGTACAGTATATTCCCTTTAATTTTGCCTTATAAGGAATTATAAGTGTATTCATAGCCTGTCATCTATCGGTATTGTGTGTACATCAGATTATGTGGAAGTTGGACTGCTTCGTATCTGATTGGAAAAAACGCCAACCTGCAAATGCACAGGCTCTATAAAGAACAGGTTAATAGTTAGCTAGCTTCCAAAAGACAGTGATGCATATCAAATAGAATGAGAAGGCAGATTTATACGTGTTGTATCACTATTTCCCTTTTCAATTCAGCGCAAGTCCTGCTTAAATTGATTAATGATAATCTAAGTATAATCAGAAATATTGGAACCAATTTTGTTATAATTTCAATCTGAAAATGCTGTGTTTGTGAATAAGTAGTGTAAGGTCAAAATTTAAAAATCAATGTTATTGTCACATTTAAACAGGAACCGTGGACACGTTCTTTAATATGCTGTCAGCACGGGTTGCCGTGGGAAGTGACGAGGAAGGCCGTGTTGTCATAGCAGTCATAGACGGACAGAGTAAGGTCCGAGGGTAAGTGAAAGGCACTGCAGTTGGAAGTTTCAAGGGCCACATATGAAGATCATTAGTATTAATTCCCAGTGATTTGGGGTAATGCATGCAGAGATGCCAAGCTTTATGCTAAACATAGTTCATAGAAGAAAAAAAACAAGTATTTGTTCATGCAATGAACCACAAATAGTATTTTTCATATTTTGAATGTTATTTTGTATGTAAACGCAGTACACTTCCTTAGCCCATTCTGACTGGGGGGAGGGGGGAGGTGGGGGAGAGGGTCATTTTGACATCAACATTTCTTGACATTTTGACTGAGATATCACAATTTGCCTTTTCATGACTTTTGCTTTTGAAGTGCTCCAGAACTTTTGACACCAAATTTGAAAAAAAAAATTGATATTCCGTTCAGGGTGATGCAACAGTATGTAATCTCATGTCGAACTAAAAATCTGACAAAAAGTGACATTTTGCATCG
The DNA here is from genome assembly GCA_963669155.1 of Arbacia lixula. Lineage (NCBI taxonomy): Eukaryota > Metazoa > Echinodermata > Echinoidea > Arbacioida > Arbaciidae > Arbacia > Arbacia lixula. Next base: position 21,498,980 of record OZ022581.1, read on the forward strand.
GTAAGCTCATTTTAGAAATGAGCTCTCACAGTAATTTGCTATGCCTTTTGGCCTTTCAGGCTATCCTTGTCATCGTTTGCCTCCTGGCTCCTCTCTCACGGGGTGAAAAACGCTGTGAATCTGGACGGTGGAGGCTCAACAACCTTTGTGATCAATGGCACGATTGCCAACAACCCTTCAGATCATTGGTGAGTGTGAAAAAACTATGGTCATACCTGACTACAAAGACCACCTCTGATTTCCTTGCGTGTACCTGTCCATAAAGATTGTTTTTATGTGACCTGTGGACTGTTCTCTGTGATTAAAGGTTTCAAAAGAATGTTCAGCAGTTGTAACCTCCCGTTGCTTGCAATTACTGTGGCAACAACTACAATGCTCAAATCTGTATGGGCCATGTCCATGGCTATGTAAATACTTTGTATGTCAACCAAAGCAGTCAAAATTGGCAGTTGGTGTGGTACGTCACCAGTTGGAGGTCAACAGTGTGGGTTAGTAGGCATTGAGATGTGTGTGGAGAGTAGTGGGTGCGAGGTGTTATTGAGAAATATACATGGAAGTTGCCATGGTGTCAATCGCAAAAAGAACAACTAGCATGTGAAGAATTGGTTCTTTCTCTAACGACCGCAGCCAAGACTCTGCCTACCGATGCCCACGGCAGGTCTCCACGGTACTCTGCGTCCACGAGCCTCGATGCGAGCCGCGGGACTGCGGCGGCCATGGCGACTGCGTGCAGGGGGTGTGTCGTTGCCATGGGAGCTGGACCGGCACCGCCTGCGAGGGACTTCAGTGCGGCGATCACAACTGCAGCGGGCGTGGGACTTGTCATGGAGGTAGGAAAACCCCTGTCACAATGTCACATCTTACAAACAAGTTCTCACAGCAATCAAGATTCACAACAACAACAAAATAGAAAACTCCAGATTTAAAGAAATATGACTTTCAAATTATTGTTGAGATAACAGTTGTTGGGAGGAATGCACATGGGAGACCTCAAAAGACATTGGGAGGAAACAATCAAAGAAGACAGAAACTGTTGGACAGTACCCAGATTGTCCAAAATGACAGAATAGTATGGAGGAGAGCCATTAAGGAAATGACCTGTCCAACCGCTCAAAGTGGGAAAAATGTACTTTTAATATTGATGATGATGATTATGACATCCAAGGCAATTTCACCTGGCATTTGTAGCATATATGAGGGTATAGTTCCTTTGTATGGTTCACATTGTTTGTGCTGCCATGGGCTATATTGTTTCTTCTTCACTGCATTCGCTATTTAAGTTTTTGTACACACAAACAAGCATTCCCTTTCTCCTGACCTGAGCCCCCAAGCTGTTTATTCACTTCTTCATAGTCTCGATAGATCAAGCACTCTTCCTTCTATTGAAAGCACATCAGCTGTGTGACTACAGAGAGAGAGAGAGAGAGAGAGAGAGAGAGAGAGAGAGAGAGACGGGAGAGGTAATTAAATGATAATGATAATAACAAAAAATGTTTCTTTTATAGCCCATTTCAAAACTGAAGGAATTCTCAATGCGCTTTATATGGAGAAGAATTTACATTTTACATTTACTCATAGTCTAAATACCATGTACATCAGATGATACAATTTAATGGAACAAAAATCAAATTGCATCTTAAATTACAAAAAATATGTGACAAGCTTAATAAAATTCATACAGTCTGTTGATAGGTTATGGCAGGTTATTTATAACTACACATATGCCTCTTTGAATAGGTAGGATTTAAGTTGTTCTTTAAAGATATTGGGGTTGTTGCATTAATTAAGCACTGACTCTTCCCCCCCCCCCCCCCTTTTGTCTATGCAGGAGGTTGCCAGTGCGACCCGGGCTACTTGTCCCCAGACTGCTCCGTGACTTGTCCGGGCGGTTGGTATGGCCAGGACTGCAGCCGACCCTGCGACTGCGAGAACGGAGGTTCATGTGACAGCATAAGCGGAGAGTGTTCCTGTTTCCCTGGTTACACAGGCGAACGTTGCCAAGACAGTGAGTAACAGCTTTTCTCTTTTTGTCTCGCCCACCGGAGGTGAAGGCGAGACTAAGGGATCCAAATGGCGTCCGTCCGTCGTCCGTCCGTCGTCCGTCGTCCGTCACAAATGTTAAAGTTTACCTGCAAGACTCTCTTATGATCCATAACTTGGCAACTGTTACAGCAATGGCAGCCACACTTGGTTGATAGAAGCACTAGGGGTATCTTCATGTTATGGTGTTGTCAGAGGTCATGTGATGATGTCAAAGGTCATTTGAGGTCATATATTAAAGAGTATGTGCAAGACTCTCTTTTTCTATGTTAAAGTTTACCTGCAAGACTCTCTTTTGACAAATAACTTCACATAGGTTGCTTGGATTACAACCTAACTTGGGTCATAGATGCACTGGGGGTACCTTCATGTTATGGTACCGTTAAAGGTCACAGGATAAGGTCAAAGGTCATTTGAGGTCATACGTTAAAGTTTACTTGCAAGACTCTCTTATCACACATAACTCATCACATGTTGCTTCAATGGCAATCAAACTTGGATGATGGATGCACTGGGGGCACCTGCATGTTATTGTGCTGTAAGAGGTCACATGATAAGGTCAAAGGTCATTTGAGGTCATACATTAAAGTTTACTTGCAAGACTCTTGGTGAAGGCTTCCTGACTTGTGCACAGAAGACAAAGTTTACTTCGCCTCTATTGTGCAACTGATTATCATCCTGTTTTGTCTTTGTCTAATCTAATAGAACTTGGTGGAGGCTTTTTATTCCATCTCAAAGAAGGGGGAAGGTGGGGGAGGGGGAGTAGATGTAGGAAGTAGCATTGCGTGAAATAGCCCTTCTCATTTATGGAATGTTACATTCTATGGCAGATATTTCACAATCAGCCAGGGATACAATTCTTTTGCGTAGCAACGGAGATCGCGATATTTCTGGTTATTTTCGCAAGTGGGCGAGACACAATATTGCTAATGCCTTGTTTTTTCTCTCTTTTTTTTATGAGAGTCAGAGGCCAAAGGTCAATGAACTTTGTGAAAAATTGCAAAAATTTGACCTTTTTCACGATAAATCCAAGTCCAAGAATGCAATTCTCATTAAACATGGCACACAGATGGATCACTACACAGATGGATCAGAGGTCAAAGGTCAATGAACTTTGCCAAAATTGGCTCAAAACTGCCCAAAACTTTATATTTTTCACAATAAATCCAACTCCAATAGCGCATTTCCAATCAAACATAGTGCAAAGATGGATCACTACTTGGGGCTATACTGGTGACATTTTTGGTGAAATTGCTGAAAGGTCAGAGGTTTAAGGTCAATGAACTTTGCCAAGAATTACCTAAAAATTTCCCCCAGAGTGATATTTTTCAAAATAACTCCAAATCCAATGTTACATTACCAACCGAACATGGTGCAAAGATGGATCACTACTTGGGGGTAGACTGATATTATTTTTGGTGACATTTTTTTAAGGTCAGAGGTCAAAGGTCAGTGAACTTTGCCAAAATTGGCTATTTTTCACATTGAATCCAAATCTAATGATTTAATTCAAACAAAACATGGTACAGAGATGTGTCACTTCATGGAGGTAGACTGGTCAAAGAAGTAGGAAGTCAAAGGTCAAATGAACATTGCCAAACTTTGCTAAACATTAAAAAACAGAATATCATATTTTCATTTCACTTAGGAATTCACTGGAACATTCCCAATCAAACAAACAGATTTTTTTAGAATAATCTGAATAGAGCTAGCAAAGAAGCGGAGGCATATTCATCGACTGCATGGTAGTCAAATTGCTCTAGTTTCTTCTTTATACAAGATGTTCCAAATGAACATTAGTGGTACTAAAGAAGCAAACCGGAGTACAACTTACATGTGAAGAGAGTGAGGATTCCCTATATACACTTTGATCACGGTTTCCAGCCCTTCAGGGAAATTAGGGGAAATTATTTTTACTTTTTTCCAGTCAGAAAAAAATCAAGGAATTTGGAATGGCCCAAAAATTGAAAGTTGTCATTGAAACTGTTTGTTGCATATCAAAACATCATCCATTGGATGACTGGCTATGGTGTTTTTTAGTGTAGCCTACAGGGCTCTACAAACCCACTTGCCCGATTGCCCGGGGCAAGTGAAAATGACGCCCGGGCAAGCATTTCTCAAAGACACTTGCCCGTCCGGGCAAGTGGTTATTTTCCACCCAAAAATATGGAAAAAACATTGTTCTTACGCATATGCGAGAAAATTAATGTGAATGTGTCTCGTATCATGTCAAACCAGGCAAACACAGCTGAAATTGGAGTGAGATCACTGACATTTTGTCATGAAAATTCGTCTGAAACTCCGTTCCGTGGACACTGCCATTTTGAACTGAAAAATAAATTCTGCTCATATGCGCGATATCCGCATTACCGATATTTTAGCCAGATAAGAGCACTGGCTTGCGATCGCGAATGTGCGACTGCGCGATGTGAAATTTTTCGTAACAGCTGTGTTTATTTGTGTGTCCACATACCGTATTTACGTGGATTACTACATATGGGACTGTAATGTGAAAACGTGTTTAAGTGATTGTTGTATGAGTGCTGCACATATACCTGCTGTGGAGCAGCAATGATTTAATTGATTTGCCCATGATTTTGATCGCTACCAGTACACTTGAAACGGCAAAATGAGCACATCTACCAAGAACCCTACCCAGAAATATCGGGCTGATTTCTCTAAGGTTTTCTGTATTAACAAGCTCGAAACTGGGAGATCATGGCGCTAGTTCATAACTAAGTGTATCCACGACAGCCTACGGCTATGCGGCTAGTCACAGGTAGCTAGCCGCCTAGCAGTCCCGGGGCTATAGGGTCTAATCGGACGCTAATGCAGACCTAGAAATCACTTTTTTGGACGATTCAACGGCAAAGAAGTTGTCTAGGGTTAGACATTTTACTTTTGAAATGTGACTGTTTATAATCCTGTCAGCGTGCTTATGAGTTACATGTATTATGACAAGCTTTGCCACCTACAAATTACAATGCAATGTGGTGTAGTTAGTGTTATCAATATGTGTTTTTTAAATTCCTCTAGTCTTGTGAAAGTGTCCTATACCTGCCTACATGTAGTGAGCAGAGTCTGCTCCCAACATGCCCAATTATTAAGGGAGGTCAGGCGTATGTGTGCTTCATTTCGAGTGAAAGCAAGAGTACTATAGTTAAAAGAGTCAGTGCTAAACATGATGGACTCGGATGACTAAAAACACTAGAAACTTGTCAAACTCTGTGTAAATACCTATTGTTATGTTCAGTTGTCCTGTAAAGTATGTTATAATTCGGCAGGATAAGGTATGCCGCTTCTGCAGAAAAATTAGTGAAAAACAAAGGTTATAGTAAAAAAAAAATGGGCAAGCAGTTTTTCCTCCAGGGCAAGCAAATATTTTTACCGCTTGCCCGACAAGGCAAGCGGTAAAGAATTTTTTTGTAGAGCCCTGGCCTATTTGGGTCAATCCACGTAAAATCAACCAATTTTCAGACGATTTGTAACCTGACCCCCTTCAATTTTCTTCAAACTCGCACCAAATGTTCCCCCAAGTGTCTGACGGAATATTCTGAAATATTTTGCCCCAAGGTCAAATGGTTGCTAAGATACGGCCTCCCTTAGCAACCAATGCGTGATCGAACAACTGAGTTTAAATAAAATTTGCTATTTTTGATTGACCGCTGCAGCCAAGTTAGATGAGTTACATTGCTCTTTTCCTGTAAATTGAAAGAACTTTATAGTCTTAACATGCACAATGTATTCTGGTGCCGATCGAACCACCCATTCTTACGCATGACGTCAACGAAAATGGTGTTAAGCGGCAATGGCAATGTGTTCGGGTGCATGTTTGGAAGCTGATAACTTTAAAACTCAATTAGTTTAGAACCCACTATTTTGCAGATATATAGTCTTTTACTTGCTCTACCCACCTACCAAAAATTGATCAAAAAACATTCATTGTTTTCTCGAAGACCGCCCTAAAAGTTAGATTTTTTTTAAAAGTTGCCAAGTTCAAGGTCTCAAATCACCACTCGTCCCATCGAGGATCGACACCAATTTTGGTGTGTTGATAGACTTTTACCTATATTTTTATAAGATACCCAAACATTTTTGTGACCGAAATGTTAAATAGCAGATTTAAGCATTCGAAAATGGTTGTAAACACCCCAAAATCAATGTAAAATGACACATCGGAGTTTAAGCACATTTCAAATTGTGATAACTCAGAGATGAAAAGCCAAAATACAATGATATCTTCTGTGATAATAGTCTGTTATTAGTACTAAAAGAATATGCATCACAAATACTTTTGTTTTTTTGTCAATGACCTTAAAAAAGCGCCTGAAAATCACAAGAAACAATAAATCAGTCAATTTTCCGTAACCATGGTTACCATAATGGTGTTAATGTGTATTGACATTGATTTCTAATTGTGTGTCATTTCAGTACTAATGGTGACTTTAAGCTGATAACTGCATATCATGTTTTAATATATATTTTCTTTAAGCTACACATAATATCTTAAGTCATGTTCATATCTATTGACCTTGACACCATTCTGAAAGAGCTGTATAAGCCTAAAAATGAGCATATTCTCAACACCAGTGAGCTTTACATCACATTTCAAAATCATTTTCCTCTCAGACAGAATGCCTGATCATGTTGATATATGCAATATTGGTAGTCTGGAATTAGTATTTAGAGGATCTAGTATTATTTGATTTGCCTAAAATGACAATGACCTTGAAAATACACCTGGAAATCATAACAAAAGCAACAATCATTCAAATTTCCAATAATAATAGAATGTGGACACCGGCTTTGAGTTGTGTGCCATTTTAATATGAATACTGACTTAACTTTAATAATTGTAAATCTGTTGCCCTTTTTGTTCCATTTTCAGCTGCAAATAATATTTAAAGTAAAAATAACATTGACCTTGACATAATTGTAAGATTATAGTCGTTAATATCCCCAACTGAGCATAAGTCACAACATACATGAGTTTTACACTTTTATTTGTAGCTTAAAATGGAAGAAAATGGAACATGATTAACAATTATTGGCTTTAAATTCACTATTGATATTGAAATGACACACATTTTTTTTTTTATTGAAAGTCTTTGTAAAATACCTTACAATAGAACTATTGATTTTTTGTGATTTTCAGCTGTATATTCAAGGTCATTGTTATGTTTGATAAATTAGATAATTCTAGATACCCTAAACACTTATCAAAGTATACCACCACTGCAAATATCGACATGATCAGGCATTTTGTCCGAGAGAAAAATGATTTTGAAATATGATGTAAAGCTCACCAGTGTTGATAAAATGCTAAATTTAAGGCTTTTACAGCTCTTTCAGAATAGTGTCAAGGTCAATAGATATGAACATGACTTAAGATATTATGTGTAGCTAAAAGAAAATATATATTTAAACATGATATGCAGTTATCAGGCTAAAGTCACCATTAGTGCTGAAATGACACACAATTAGAAATCAATGTAAACACACATTAACACCATTATGGTAACCATGGATACGGAAAATTGACTGATTTATTGTTTCTTGTGATTTTCAGGCGCTTTTTTAAGGTCATTGACAAAAAAACAAAAGCATTTGTGATGCATATTCTTTTAGTACTAATAACAGACTATTATCACAGAAGATATCGTTGTATTTTGGCTTTTCATCTCTGAGTTATCACAATTTGAAATGTTCTTAAACTCCAATGTGTCATTTTACATTGATTTTTGGGTGTTTACAACCATTTTCAAATGCTTAAATGAGCTATTTAACATTTCGGTCACAAAAGTGTTTAGGTATTCTATAAAAATTTAGGTAAAAGTCTATCAACACACCAAAATTGGTGTTGATCCTCGATGGGACGAGTGGTGATTTGAGACCTTGAACTTGGCAACTTTTTAAAAAAATCAAACTTTGAGGGCGCTCTTCGAGAAAACGATGCATGTTTTTTTATCAATTTTTGGTAGGTGGGTAGAGCAAGTAAAAGACTATATATCTGCAAAATAGTGGGTTCTAAACTAATTGAGTTTTAAAGTTATCAGCTCCCAAACATGCGCCCAAACACATTGCCATTGACGCTCAACACCATTTTCGTTGACGTCATGCGTAAGAATGGGTGGTTCGATCGGCACCAGAATACATTGTGCATGTTAAGACTATAAAGTTCTTTCAATTGACAGGAAATGAGCAATGTAACTCATCTAACTTGGCTGCAGCGGTCAATAAAAAATAGCAAATTTTATTTTAACTCAGTTGTTCGATCACGCATTGGTTGCTAAGGGAGGCCGTATCTTAGCAACCATTTGACCTTGGGGCAAAATGTTTCAGAATCTTCCATCAGACACTTGGGGGAACAGTTGGTGCGAGTTTGAAGAAAATTGAAGGGGGTCGGGTTAACACCATTGGTTGATTTGACGTGGATTGACCCATTTGACTCATATACTGCAAATAGTACACCACAACCAAATAGAAAACATGGGAAAGTAGAAATGAGTTGAAATAATTACAATGGAATTTTGAGACTTAGTCAAGGAAAAATCAGAGTTAAATCAGGGAATTTTGTTTTCTTGAAATGCTGGGAACCCTGTTGATGGTGAAGACAATAAACAATCCAATGTCTCTCTCTCTCTCTCTCTCTCTCTCTCTCTCTTTCTTTCTCTCTTTCTCTCTCTCTCTCTCTCTCTCTCTCTCTCTCTCTCTTTCTTTCTTTCTCATCTGTACTGTCCTGTGATAGTCTGTCCGCTAGGGTTCCATGGACGTGCCTGCCTGGAGGAGTGCCAATGTGGGGACGGTATGTGCCCATGCCATCACATCACAGGCTTGTGCTCTCTGCAATTCAACGACTCGTATTACGGTGGCATCATGAAAGGTAACCTTTTTCCTGAATTTTTTTGCTTTTTGTACCTGTATAACGGTGGCACAATAACAGGTGAATATGACCATATTTGCAACGTTTCCCTGCATTACTTAGTAATGTGTGAATACATTCACCTGTATTTTATGATTCATTTTCAATTGTTGGAACACACACTATATCTCTTAGTTGTTGCCAGTCAAAGGAGCCTCTGGCAAGCTTTGGGATTACCATCAGTAATGCATTGTTTGAATAACATTCATACAATTTGAAAAGATAACAAAAAGTGTAATTGCATCGTTTGCTAGTTTCTGTGGTCTGTTTTTGCAGCGCTCTTTAATTCAATGTGTATTATGGTGGAATCTTAAAAGGTAAATGAGTGAAAATTTATTGATTTTCCTGAAGTTTCTGAAATGTAGATTTATTCAGCCGTACTCCCAGTATGGGTAGGTCAGGTCCTTCTTGTAAATCGCGTATGAAATTGTTAAACGCAGTTTGAATACAGAGATTTTTTTCTGTCTTCTCTTTATGTGTGCTACAGTGGGCCAGTGCCTCGCCAGAAAGGAAATCAAGGAGCAGCGGCTGGTCCCATTCATACCGCTCCGAGAGGACCAGTTGACCGTAGCGCTCCTCGTGGCCATCGCCATAGCAACCGTCAGCATCCTCTGCAACTTCATCTGCCTCTGCTTGCGCTGCTCGTGCGACTGCACCGCGACCCCTTGCCAGGACGACTGCTGCAGCCGTGGGTACACGATTCGCGGGAAGCACATCTATCGCAAGCTGGACCGAGAGGATTGCTTTGAGGAGGACGAGTTATGATTGGCATTTCACTCAGGGAGTGTCTGTCTTTTTTTAAGAATTGAGATATATATATGTATATTTATGTTTTATTACAGTACTTCTTTTTCAACCCCTCTCAGCGGAATGTGCGATACGTGTTCGCAGGAAGGTTGTATATCGCGCACTGGACCAAGAGGATTGTTCCATGTAGCCAGAGGATGGGTTATGATTAGAATTTCACTCAGAAAGGGACTGTTTTTTTGTCTCGCCCACCGGAGGTGAAGGCGAGACTAAGGGATCCAAATGGCGTCCGTCCGTCGTCCGTCCGTCGTCCGTCGTCCGTCACAAATGTTAAAGTTTACCTGCAAGACTCTCTTATGATCCATAACTTCACATGGGTTGCTTGGATTACAACCTAACTTGGGTCATAGATGCACTGGGGGTACCTTCATGTTATGGTGGCGTTGGAGGTCACAGGATAAGGTCAAAGGTCATTTGAGGTCATACGTTAAAGTTTACCTGCAAGACTCTCTTTTGACAAATAACTTCACATAGGTTGCTTGGATTACAACCTAACTTGGGTCATAGATGCACTGGGGGTACCTTCATGTTATGGTGCTGTTGGAGGTCACAGGATAAGGTCAAAGGTCATTTGAGGTCATACGTTAAAGTTTACCTGCAAGACTCTCTTTTGACAAATAACTTCACATGGGTTGCTTGGATTACAACCTAACTTGGGTCATAGATGCACTGGGGGCACCTTCATGTTATGGTGGCGTTGGAGGTCACAGGATAAAGGCAAAGGTCATTTGAGGTCATACGTTAAAGTTTACCTGCAAGACTCTCTTTTGACAAATAACTTCACATGGGTTGCTTGGATTACAACCTAACTTGGGTCATAGATGCACTGGGGGGTACCTTCATGTTATGGTACTGTTGGAGGTCACAGGATAAGGTCAAAGGTCATGTGAGGTCATACGTTAAAGTTTATTTGCAAGACTCTCTTATCACACATAACTCATCACATGTTGCTACAATGGCAATCAAACTTGGATGATGGATGCACTGGGGGCACCTGCATGTTATTGTGCTGTAAGAGGTCACATGATAAGGTCAAAGGTCATTTGAGGTCATACATTAAAGTTTACTTGCAAGACTCTTGGTGAAGGCTTCCTAACTTGTGCACAGAATTGTGTGAGCATGTGTGAGCATTACTGATGTAGATTTAGGCAAACATTACTCATGCACATTTATGCAAATTTATTCAAAGTCACTATTTTGCACCTGATTTTGATGTTGTCTGTTTAAAGTTGCTTATTTGTTTGTTTCAGTTTTCTTTTGCGTAGCAACGGAGATCGCGATATTTCTGGTTATTTTCGCAAGTGGGCGAGACACAATATTGCTAATGCCTTGTGTTGAAACAAAAATTGTTATTTCTGAATGATGAGCATACATCATAATGTTATTTATGATCTGTAAATTATTACGGACGTGTGTGAAAAAAAGGGAGCTTATCTTCCATGGCAATGAACAATTATGCCACACTTCTTCTAATTTGTGCAAGTAATAGTCGATTGTCAAACCAGGCCACTAAAGACAAAAATGATGACATGCTTAATAGTCATCAAGGTATTTCAAAGTTCCAGACTCAATATTTAGCTTGAGGGTGAATGTCAATAAGGTTAACAATACAGTCCCATATTCTTGAAAGTAAACTGCCAAAGGTATTTGTTATATACAAGTATGGGAAGTGGGCAGTACAATTTGGGGATCTGCCTAACAAAAATGGAAATAATTTGTTTGCCTTTTATCAAAGCAGAAATACAGTTGAAGCCAAAAGTTTACATGGAATTCAGTGAAATTTGTTTGCTTGCCAAACATCATAAAATCTACTATAACTTCTATAACTTCTACTATGACCAATTTGGTATCAAATGAATTGGGATGCCATTGGGATTAAACCATACTTCAGATAGAATTTTCTTTGAAGAAGGAAAAAAGTAATATTTGTGCCAAATGTATTCTATTGTTTGTTATTATATTTTCAAACATTGTTTCAAAGAAATATGTAAATGTCAAATCTATGATTTATATCACATTTTCTATCTTGATATGTCCTCACTGAACAAAAAAGTGTTTGTGTTGAGAAGTAACTAGCACAAATATGAAATGTTTTTGTCCAGGTTTTATTTTTTATTTGTCTAAAATTTGAAGATATTTTTGGGAAAAATGACACCTAACCATTTTTCAGCTCCTGGTGACAAAGCAATGTGATGAAGGGGCATGACATACTCATTTTTTTTATATCAAATTCGCCATGAAAGCTCAAATATATTTTATGATACATAAAATTTCATGATGTTTGGCAAGTGTCAACTTTTCTTTGAATGTCCTGGGTGCATGTAAACTTCTGGCCTCAACTTTATGTGTTAGGATAGCTGTAAACAATTACAAACTGATGAAATCATCACACTCAAAGGAAATAAGTTTGGTACACATTTCACCAGATATTTCCATCCAGGTTTTGCGAATGAACTATCTCTAAACATTCAAGAATATATGAGATATATATGGTGGTATATGGTGATGAGGTGAAGGATAATTTTGATTTAATTTATTGTAAGATATACATTGGAACTCATAACCTTTTTTAAAGGCTCATGGTGCTGTGGAATTTGGACAGTGTGAATATAATTGTGCAATATGTTTTTTTCTTTCCTCAAGTTTTGTATTGCTGCATTTTTAGCAATTCTATGTCATGGAAGGGAAGATCAGCTCTTGGATGAATAATTCAGTGGATTGATGGCAATTTGATTCTTTATATGAATTTGAATTTTTAATGTTTCATTACAGCAGCTAGTCAAGTTGATTTTTGTTTTAAGTTCTGACAGGTTTGTTTCTTTAAGCACTGCAATAATTCTTCTTTCTCTCTCTGAGTGACAGGAATTTAAAAACATGGACATTCACAAGAACTGTCTCAACTTTGATGAGTCAGGCGATATCAGCAATACTAGAAAAAAACACAGGGACAAATTATCCTCAAGAAGTGTCAAAGTTCATTTCTGTTATGTGTTATATTGCCAACAGTACTATGTTCACTATGTATTAATTTGAAATGCATGCATACAATCATGCTTTCATTCAAAATATTTCACTCTATTATCATTATTTTACAAGTACTGGTAAAATTGCAATGCTTTGTCATGTCATGTTGAACTATTCTGACCTACTTTCACAAAAGGAGGCAAGGGACTAATTACTCACATTTTTATTTATTAATGGTGTTAGATTATACCCATAATTCCCTATTAAGTATCAGCAAACTATGGGAAATAACTATTAATCTTGCAGTGAGATTTCAATGTAACATGATGTGGTATTGTATTGAGACCTTTATTATAAATGACAGACACATTTTGCTAATTTACAAGAAAAGTCCCTTTTCTTCATCTGTTTCCTTTTGTCGATAGAAGAGCAACATTCCTTCAACCCATACTAGTCCAATTATGCTGCATTGGACGTATGTGTGTTATTTGTGCAAAGTGCATCAATGGCGCATACAGAGTTCTAAGAAGGAATTCTAAAAGGCACTTACAATGGAAATTGTGTTTTTTATGAGACTTTAAAAGCCCTTTTTGATTAAAAATCACAGGTCAGTGATTTTCTTTCTTGCAAGGGGTCATGTTGGATCCCAAGGAAATACCTATCTTTGTTGTTGGATATCGTGTCCCAGGGGAAGTGAAAAGTACAGCAATGTGAAGGTTCATGAAATTTAAAGTGTCTTCCATTTTTTAGCAAAATTATAAATGAATGTGTCAAGGATGCTATATATCTACATGTTTGTATTAGTCAGAAGTCACCAGTATTTTTTCTTTTGATGGTCTTGCCATAGAAGGATGTAATTATATGCAAGATCATGTGTCATATGAACATGTTCAACATGGATTCTGGGTAGTTACATAGTATGAATGTTGTTATATGTCATGGTGAAAATGATGGAAGAACAACTTATTGGAGTGTTATGTTTGTGAGTGTGGCAATTTACCTAGAGCCTACCAGTTATTTTTCTTCCTTTTTATCTGTAAACAAAATGTGAAATAGTTATATATTATCTGCTTCTTTTTCTCTTCCAATTTTTTTGGAGGGAGGGGATGGCAAGGGGAAGGGGGTGTCTGAATTTGCCTATAATGGGTCAAAGTTATGTGCAACCTATCTATCTTAGATTGATAAAAGAAATGATGTTTTGGTACGAGTTGTGTACTGGGAAATTTGTGAAAAATGGTGTACCTCATTGTAACAGGAGAATCTAGTCATCATCATCATCATCATCATCATCATCATCATCAATCATCATCATCATCATCAGGTGCCGTCTTTGGGGTGGAGGTTGGCTGCCATTGTTCTCCAGGCTTCTCAGTCTTGTGCTTTCCTAGCTTTCCTGCTCCTTACTGCTTGATGTTTGTCCTCTTCTTTATGTTTGGTCAACCAGTTCATTGGTGGTCTTCCCCTGCCTCTTCTACCTTCAAATCATCCTTCAAGCAGCTTCTTTGGGATATCAGTCTTTCTCAACATGTGAAGGCAGAAGATTACTTTTCTCTTACAGGTTTTACATATCTATGGAACTGTTGGAGACATGTCTAGAATTTTGGTGTTTGATACTTAATCTTTCCAGAAGATCTTTAGAATCTTCCTGGATGCACAGAGCTTCTTGATGCTTATCTTGGATTTTATCCCGGTCTCACACCCATATACTATAATAATCTAGTAAATTCTAAGTGAACACCTCATTTCTGTGTATTTATAGGTACTTTCTCATATTCTTATTACATTTTTAATTTATGCATCAATCATGTCTTCAAAATGTATGTGCTTGCAAGAGTTGCAATTTTAGTACTTCATGAACTTATCATACTAAATAGATTTTCATTCAGGCCAAGTTGTACATGTAAATAGTTACTTTCTATCTTGGAATCAGGTTCACTTGAGAGGTCTTGCTTGATCTTATGTCGGGTATTGTAGTACTGTTTATCTCTGATGCACTTGCAATGGAACTGGGTGATACTTCGAACATGTTTTAATTATCAAATATTCATCTTGTACTAAGCACGATACTCAGTTATATGACCATATTCAAATGGTATGCACTTGTGTCACATAACCAATATGCAGCTTATACATTGTACAATAAATCACAATGTACACCATTTTTGGTATAGTATATGTTCAAATGGCATCCATTTTGTGTTTCAAACCCAATATCTAGCATAAACACGTACTACAACTCTCAAGACACCATTTGGTGAATATATTGAAAAGGTGAAATGCATTCTTGTGTCACAAAAGATAATGACCCTTATTTGTTGCTTGCCTGACATTGCGTTGCCTAATATGCATGCTTGCTAGTTTGTTTCCATATAAAGAATAAAACGTTTGTGCAAGCAGATGGAGGAATGCGTTGTTACTGAGCCTGCTGTAGCAACATTTTATGCATTATATTTGAATGTGTTATTAAACGTCATGACTTGATTCTTTTTTCAATCTAGGTAAATGACTACGATTACTTCTGAAATGAATTTTAAAAGAGTTTGTTCTTTAAGTAACTTCAGAAATCTTATTTCTACTTCATAAATACAACCATCCAGAAGGTACTTTATGATTAAGGATCTTCAATATGGTATGATTATGATTCATGATCAAGGATGTAGAGGAACAAGAAATATTATATGTTGTGCATAAGGTTCTCTCATCAAATAAGGTCACAATAGAAAACTGTCCTGACATTTTCAGTACTTTTGAGCCTGTTGCAATCATGGCTCTACTTTGATCCATGACTTCAAACTTGAATGCTTCATAAGATAATGTGTCATGCTTATGGGAGCTTAGGAATGATAATGAAATACAATGTGCATTCTTGAAGATACCTTCAAGTCAAGTTGTCTACATGCATGAATACTTTTTGTCTGAGAAGTTTAAATTATGTTTAAATGCTGTGCATATTATAAGAAAACTATTTTTTCATTCTCTTTCAAATTGGACACTTTTGTGTAGTTAACAGTGCTTAGGTATGTAGAACTCCAAGATACTTGTATAGTCTATTGATGTAACTTACACCTTGTTAGCCTGCCCAAAACTGAAGATGTGCCAAAAATGTGGAAATTGAAACAAAATTGGAAATTGCATATCCGTATTCAGTTTGTATAATGTATTATGGGTTTCCTAGTCACTTGACTCTTGTACTAATTTTGTTTTATATGCGGGTCTTAAGAGTACCAAATCAAGTATTTATTGCCGTCTTACAAAGATGTCTGTATATGTATATATGTATGTACTGTCATCCTGGCGGAAGCTGCCTTAAGCATGTAAGCAAGCATTTTGTGAATTATACAGAATTTACAATGAAACTTACACAAATTCATAATTTCACAATAGCTGCTCATAACTCCCCCAAAGTTAAGTATCAATATGTTTTAGAAGTATTGTAAAGGATTGAAAGGTTTACAAATCAACAAAACATTTGTTTAAAAGTTGAAAGCAGACAAGCATAATGGTGAAGCTTTCAAAATATTAGCCAGATATGAAAATTGTTATTAGAGATTGAAAATCATGATTATCAATCATAAAGTTGTATATTTCGAAAAGTGCTTTACTGCAGAATCATATAGCATTGGACATTACACTGTTTTATGTATTTTGTACAGAGATGATGAGTTTGCATAATCAGGGTTTCCGGCATTTCAAGAACACAAAATTCTCTGATTTTTCCCTGATGAGGTCTCAAAATTCCATGAGAATTATTTTAAGTCATTTCCAGATTCACACATTTTTGATGTTGTTGCAGTGTTCTATTTGTAGTATAAAACACTGCAATGTAAAACTAATTGATACTATTACACAGGCATATGTAAAATAAAACAGGCAAAAATATAAACGAGTCTGACTGACTACTTTCGATTTTGGGCCAAAAAATCATTCCTTGACTTTACCCTGATTTGAGCCATTTTTTATCAAATTCCCTTACTGGAAAAAGTAAAACAGTTTTCACAGTTTTCCCTGATGGGCTAGTAACATTGGAAATGCTTCACACAAGACCCACTTGTAAAAGTTCATCTCTCACCAGAATTAGCTTTGAGTGGTAAAAAAAAAAGGCTCCCTTTGGAAAGACTCAGATTTCTTGTTGTCTGCTCACTAAGTAGACTAATGTTGCCTTTTAAAGGCTGCTTGCTGGTTTGGAGATATTCATATAACTCACAATTTCTTCAAAGTTTGCCAACGTGCAAACTGCCTGACATATTTCTTTTGTTCAAATCAACTTCATTGATTTTGCACGTTTTCCCATCATATTATGTTATTCCGTAAATGTATCAGGTGGAGGGTGATTGAACCCATGTTTTGTCATTTTTTACACATTCCAGGTATCACGGATAATAAGAAAAGAAAAACTTGCTTGAAAAGCAGTGAAATGTCTACATTTGTTTTGTTGTTCCTCATTGCAGAAGTTGATATGTTGTTGATCAAATGAACATAATGTTGAGTGTACCAAGAAAGAGTGTATACAAATGTGTGGAACAATACCTCTGAATGGTGTTCTAAAATATGGGGATATCGGAAAGGCAACAAACGTACACCCACACACCTACCCAACCACAAAGACTCACCCACACACACGTACCAAATACACTCCTGCCACACATACATAGTCGCACACACAAACACCGCAAGACGCACTCTTCATCCAAACAGAGAGAAAAAAAATCGACTGCAATCGTCACTTTTATGGCATTGATATTATCAGTTTTCTAGCTAACTCAACCGCGATAAGAAACACTGATTATTCCAAGTTATGGTATACAGTGTATTGATGGAATTGATTTGAATGTGATTGAAAAGTGACGTGTCTCTAAAATTTTTTTTTAAAATAATTTAGGCATAGCGATATCAAATCAGAAGTACAAATAGGAAGCGAATTGATTGATTACAATCACAATAACAGCAGCTACTAAATAACTTTTCATTACAAAGTCATGCAGGACCTGTGCATCTGTATTCCGACTTCATGACAAGTACATTATATACTCCATACTGCATATAAAGACAAACATGGACATCAATACTTGTACTCCAATGATCTGAAGGAATTTGCTGTCACAATGCATAGAGTATTAGCCCACAAGTAGATGTTCACTTTCACCTCCCAGTTCTAGCGCTTGCATGGAGAGCTATTAGCCAACCCGTCAAGGAGACAAAATCCAAAGACCATGTAGCGGCTCACTCTATGGGTGATACTTTTAAACACCCTTGATAACAAACTTTTCTTGTTCTTTTTTGCGGCGAGAGTCTGGAAAAACCTATGTTGGTGATCGCGCGATCATTCGATTGCGCTGAGTGCGCTGTGTAACGGGTGATTTAAGCGGACCCACACTTGTATGCAGTTGTTCATGTTGTTTGGTCCAGATGCTAGCCCTAGCTTCGAGATTGTTTTTTCCTCCATTGTCGCTTTCCCTCCACACTGCACTCACCCAATGATCGCGCGATACCCAAAAGGCCAATACCCTCCTTCGGTAGAAAGGTACATAAAAGCGACTGGTGGGTACAGCGCAGTGTGTGGAGGAAAAAACAATCTCAGGGCCAGCATCTGCACAAGCAGTTGTTATGCCAAAACAGCGGGAATTTCTGACCAATCAGGATTCATAATCACCACGTGGATTTCTCGAAATGTTGGGGCGTCTCCTCACCACCTTGCATCGCGATCTCCTCATCACAACACTTCCCCTCGCAACCATGCAACCATGCGCTCGGACATACTCGGAACTCATATACATCTCTACTACGCGATACCTTTTTAAGTTAAATCGTTCCGCCTTTTTTGTTTGTTTATTGTACAATCGCTCACAACTTTTTGTACAAACAGTGTGCCAATAAACATTTAGCATCATAATATATGCTTATTCAACATAATCCTGGATACGGATGAACTGCAGTGCCTGCCAGAGGACAGCGCCGATCGAAGCCTCATCAGCACCGTGTGGCATATTATGTGAGTGTAAGTACATGAAGAAATATATATATATCTCAACCATAATTTCTACAAAAGATAAGATAAGATTTAACTCTCGCGACCCCCTCTCGGGGTATCATGGAGTTCAACATATCAATGATATACAATAACACGAATACATATACAAATACATAAAGTAGAGTACATAACGACATAAATTATTCAGTATATATTTACAACACCAAGCGTACAGGATTTCTTAGAATTCTACCAGGCGTGTGACGCTGAACAGTAACATGAACAAAATCACTTCTGAGGTATGTGTAGTTGGTATATGGTTGTGCATGACGTCACATATGCGATGGTAACTAACTACGCCAACTTTCATGTCTTCTGGGTCGATAGAAAGTTACAGTACTAGTCTGGTTCATGATACACTGGGTTAACGACACATTCACGGCGAATACTTCATGCCGAACAAACATAAAACCTAGCAGGGGAATGGAGCTTAAATAGTTTTAATAGATCCCTTTAGTTTTTATCCAAATTATACTAGTTCCGCTCTTCCGTGTTCTTCACATTTTCCTGAAATACGTATCACCAAACGTAAATGAGACAAATGAAATATTCCGTCACACTTTCAAAATGTTCGTCGCGAACATTTTACTGGTGTTAGCAGAGTTTTGAGTGAATGATGTGCAGTGATTAGATTTTTTTAAGAAAAATGATTATTGAAGTTATTTTAACCAATTGGCATCAGAGTTCGTTCAGCAACCCTTGACGTCGTCTTAACTCGTGAATTGCTCATCTAGCTCGGGGCAGACTTTTATATATTTGAGCCCCATGAGGGCACGTTTGGCCGTCGCCATCTTCATACTACGGAGCTTTCTAACCCGAGACCGAACGTCAGCTACTACGAGTTAACTGGTGCGTATCGACGTTGTGCAACTCTCGTTCGTTCTGTCACAGAACCGCTTTCGGTTTTCACGACGGGGCCGCGGCCTGCAGCGATATCACGAGACTAAATGTTCAGATCAGAGACCGTGCGTAGAGCGATGCGAAGCTTCGCCAGCACTATGGTCGAGTACATCGCACGCTGAATCAACCGAAATGGCGAGCTTCAGGCTCCGGCGCAGGCTTTAACTTACACCGAGCTAGGGATATGTTTGCATTTGCATAGGCCTACTGTCTGCGATATGCTGGACGATAGGCCTAGTAATTTCTTAAACATACTCATAAACAAAAAAGTTAACCCTAACAATGTTCATAAACGAGTATTTTTGTGCAAATACCTGCGCTTATACCGATAGCTAAAACCATTTAAGCTAGGCTACTCACCCGATGTGTCGCCCGCCAGCCGCGGCGGCCGGCCTTGTCGATTTCCGCTGGGAAACATGACTTCGGCTAAAACATGAAATTCAAAACTTTCACTCAAATTTACATGATCTAAGAAACGATTTCATGAAAAATGTGATCGCATAATGATTGATAGTTTATATTTCAAGCCCTCTCAAGAAACTATTTTATGATGCAAGAAGTAGAAACAACAAATTAGACCTACCTTAGTACCTATTCCGATTGTTTAGCCAAGTGAATCGCACTCACGTTGTCGTTTTCACCACAACGTGGAATCGGGGAATTTTCCCCCGACTCCCGTCGTCAGAATTGGACGGCGACGCGAGTGTAGGCTTTCGGGCATGCGCAGTGGCAAAACATTACGTCACTCGTAGTAGCTCGACGTTGTTCGGTCTCGATCTCGCGTTAGAAAGCACCCTACTATTCGAATTTTCCAAAGGCGGCGATTGGCGTACTCGAAGGTGTGCGCGTGCCACGGGCGCGGCATCGACACGGAGTTAGGTAATCTCGGTCCTAGGACACTATAATGTATGCCGCCACCTCGTGGCCGTCGGAGATAAACAATGGCGCGTTTGTCAAACGGAGTTTGCGTGTTTTAGCTTTTTCATCAGCTGTTTCTCATGAGTTGTCTCAGACAAATACTACTGCTGGTGGCTTGGTGCTTTCTCAGAACCGGTAATTATGCTGATTATGTTATTGAGATCATATTACCGATACGTCAATTGTGTCACACTTGATGATCTTTATTTTGTTTTTGAATGTTGTCACATATAAATGCATACTACTAGTTTAGTAGTTAGACAGGAATAACCGTCACATTCTAACCGTCTTTCATCTAAAAGCTTCATTTATGATCACATAAGAGCAAATAAAAGGTGCTGTCAGCAATCTCTATATCCAAGAACATTACCCACATGGAACAAGCTTCCAGACGACTACCGTTGTGCCCCAACTCTACAAATATTTAAGAAATTACTGGAAAACACAAAGTTCGAGTCAATGTAAAGTTTTTGCATAATATATATTTATAGGCTTTGCATCCGACTGCTGCATATGCGCAATCTGTACGTGATACTGATAGCCACATCACTGAGGCGTTTGTACAGTATCGAGCAGAAGCAGAAACATTCGGGGCATTCTTTAATCGAAATGACATTTTTGGACATAACCCCGGCGTTCAGAGGAGCCAGATGCAATCTCAGCGGCTCCAACGTCATACACTACAGAGACTGATTGTTCGGTCTACATACTGGACTAGTCTTAAAGACAGCCCGTCCCTTTTTCAGATCATCACAAAAGTAACCATCGAAACATTGGCAAAACATACAGAGAAGAGTTAGCAAGCTGTATATTCATAGTTTGAAACTGATACGTAATGTAAAATTCAAACAATGCACGTAAACAACGTCTGATTAATAGTCTTTACCTGAGGCTCTTAGTATTTTGTGTTGAAATACCTGCTTTATTGATCAATCTGTTTATTAAATTATAAAACGCATTATGAAAAACATTGATGTATAGAAGGAATCATTTCCAAAGTTTGATAATTACTCATAAAATTAGGATTTCACACATGCATAATAACCACATAGATACTGGAACAAAGACTAATACTTTTTTCGTAGTACGAAAAAAGTCGGTTTGAAATTTAACGGCTGAAATTTTTATATATAAAGAAAGCTTCAAGATGCTATATTCTTAGAAATGGTCTTGAATCACACTTTCTTAAATAAACGATCGTGATAGACGATTTCAAAATTTAAGCTTGCAAAAGGGACGGACAATCTTTAAATGACTCCCATGTGTATGCGTGTTGGTTTGAAAGAATCCATGTCAACTCGCACCACGACCAAGTCGCACCATGACCAACTCGCCCCAAATTTGGTCAAGTCGCCCCTCGTTTTGGTCAAGTCGCTACTTTGGTATCCCACTATAGTTTTATGACACGTTTATCGCAGACATTTTCAATCTGCTCGAGCCGCACATAAATTTGACCAATCAGATTGTTCGACGGGTTGTTGGCTATGAATATTTAAATCGTCAATCGATTCGACGAAAAAAACAAAACACGGCAAACGAGCGGGAAAAAAATGTGCGCATGCTTGAAATTACTTATTCATATATGCTTAAAGGTCGCTTGTTTTGGAGGTATTCATATAACTCACAATTTCTCCAAAGTTTGGCCAATGTAGGCGTACTGCAATTATATGATTTTGCTCAAATCAACTTCATTGATATTGCTTATTTTCTCAATGTGCTGTGTAAGAGGTGGAGGGAGATTAAAACTTATTTTGGTCATACTTTGTGGCTAAAAAGAGAATTAAAGCGAATTGCTTAAAAAGCAGTAAAATGTGTAAAAGAATTTTGTTGTTGTTGCTTATTTTAGAAGTTTAAATGTTGATAATTAAATGAACATCACTTGAGTGCATCAAGTAAAGGTGTGTACAAATGTGTAGAACAATACAAATGGTGTTCTAAAAATATGGGCATATCGGAAAGGCAACAAACATTCACACGTACACCTTCCCACCCACAGAGACATATCGCCACACACATGCATACACTCGCACACACAAATGCCCCCACCACAATCTACATAGGCCTACAAGCAGTGTGAAAGAAAATTGTGAATTGCAATCACCACTTTTATGCTATTGATGTACACTATCTATGGTAAAAAACACCACTGGTTATTACAAGTTATAGTATATACATGTATCAAATTTATTTGATTTCAAATGAAAAGTAACATTGTCTCTAAAAACTAATTGGAATGATCAGAACCACAATAACAGCAGCTAGAAAACAACTTGGGATGTTCATTACAACCACATCAACCTTTTCATTACATGACTGCACAGAACCTGAAATAGAAGTTAAACACCCCACTTTGGCATGAAAAAAATAATGAGACAAGGAATGTACATGAAGAATCATTGTAAGCAGCATTTTGCCTAGGTAGCTACAAGTGAGTGGATCTTCTAAATTAACGAATGCATTTCTCTCTCTATTGCAGATCATTTTCAACAGTCAGAAGGTCAACAACCTACCAAAGAAATACCATGGTACAAGATCGCATGAACGGCTTGGCAACACTCGACATTCACCGTGAGACACAGACCAATACAGACAAGATTCTAAACCGTCTTGCTCAAAGAGGCATTCATTAGTGTGTTTCCCCCCTTTTTACTTGATTATTGTTGAATACAGATTATTGGAAAAGAGGTTCTTACCTTTTCTTCTTGATCTTTGAACTCAAAAATTTAGCTCCGGACAGGTCACAAACATTGACAAGTCACAGTGACAAAGCAAAGTTTGACTTAATTAGTGCAGTGATTTAGTCTTCGACTTTGTTCGTGTTTTTTATTTCCTTTTGACAGCGTGCGCAGTTGCACGTGCAATACAGAGCTTTACACATTCAAGGAAATTTCAAGGAAAATTTTAGGAAATTTGGACATGACAAGGATTTTTCAAGGAAATCCAAAGAATGTAAGAAATTTCAAGGAAATCTAAAAAAAAAAAAAATAAGGGAATTTGGGTCAAATTTTAGGAAATCAAAAGAAATTAGACCCCTGACAAGGAATTTCAATTTTTAGTTTACAACGCCCGCATAGCTATACTGTGCATGCATAAATGCATGGTTTGATCTGTGCTGATTCTCGCCATATTGATTTGCGAGTGCATTGTACAGCAATTTGAGAGAAAACGTTTCCAAACATCTTCAAACTTCATTAAGTTCATCTAAGCTTCGACATGGCAACCAGCGACAACGCATCAAGTGATAAGGTAAGTATCCCGTTGGTAAGTATTCAGGGAGAAGAGAATGCTACTGCTAGAATTGGAGATATCAGTGATGAGTTAGGAATTAAGGAGAGCTTTTTGGCTGACATTGTGAGTGGTGTAGAATTGGAACAGTGGAGGAGGTTAAATCAATTAACTCTTGTGAATGGTGTCGTTGTGGAGTTGGCTCGATGGCTGAAGAAGAAGGTGAAAAGTGTGAAGTTGATATGTGAGGTGGTGCATGCATTGTTTGATGTTGATGAAATGAGTGAAAATGAGCAAAAAAAAGTGTGCAGACGAGTGGAAAAGCTGCTTGAAAATGAAGCAAAAATGAGGAAACGGGCTCAGAAGAGCGATAGTCGGAAGAAGAGTGATGCTGCTACATGGCAAGAACAGGAGTTTAATGTGTTTAAAAGAACCCTGTTCAACTTTCAAATTGAACAGGGTAGAGTGGATGTTGATGTTGGTGATGTGACTGCCAATACTGCTGTCAGTGCTAGCACAAATGTCAGGGATGACGAGTTTGAAAGTTTACTTCGAGAAAAAGAAATTATGTCAGGAAAATTAGAGACATACAGTAATGAGAATAGGGGCCTGAAGCGGGAGCTGGATGATATGAGAACCAAGTATAAATCTGAACTTGGCAAAGTGGGCGCATCCGCAAGAGAGGCAAAACGTTTGAAAAAAGAATGTACGGATCTGATGGAAGAAAAGGGAAAGTTGCATAATGTAGTAGCTGAGGTGCAGAGAAAATGTGATGGATTAAAAACGAGTCTCCGAGATTATGAAAGGGAAATTGAGAATGCGAAGAAGACGAGGAAGAAATTGGTGCAAGCAAGAATTGACTTGAGAAATGCTAAGAAACGTTTGATGCGTGCTGTTTCCGCTCGTAGAGCCCCTGTTGCTGCTCCTACTGATGCTACTACTTCTGCTAACAGTAGAAGTAGCACTAGTGGTCTAGTCCAAAAGGAGACTGAGAAGAAATTGGTGCAAGCGAGAAATGAGTTAAGAAGTGCTAAGCAACATTTGAAGACTGCTGTTTCCCCTGGTAGTGCCCCTGTTGCTGCTCCTTCTGATGCTAACAGTAGAAGTAGCACTCGTGGTGCTATAGATGTTAAGCATAAGAGGAAGTTGAGACGCCTTATTAAAGTGTGTAGGGAACAAAGAAAAGAACTCAGAGAGAGGAAGAAAGAGGGAATTCAACAAGTTGAAAAGATTGAAGAATTGAGATTGCTTAAGGGGAAATTGCAAGCCACTATTTACAGGAAAAAAAGTGAAGAGAAATTGAGGGAAACCAAAGCGAAAGAAGAGATGAGGGCAAAGTGTCGTATAATAGCTGATTTGCGGAAGCAAGTGCGAGCTTTGAGGGCTGAGTTGGGTGATGCTGAAGAGCAAGAGCAAGAGGAACTTTTCAAAGACAAACGTACAGGAGCATATTCTTCTTGTATGAGAGAGGTGTACATGGACTTGATGACAAAGCATGGGGTGAGTACAGTGCAATGTGAGGGCGTGGTGAGGACTGTTCTGGAGGGGCTCACTGACATTGATATGGAGAAAGTGGAACTCCCCAAACAGAGTACGGCAGCAAATGTATTACTGGAAGCACGCAAGGTCGCCCAAGTTCAGGTAGCAAGATCGCTGGCAGAAGGCCAGGACTTGACTATAGCGAGTGATGCTACAACAAAATTCGGACACCACTATTTATCGTATGATGTGTACAAGGAATCTGATGATGGGAGCGGAACATCGGCCATGACAATTGGAATGAGAGAGAGTGAAGGTGGGGCTGCCCAAACCACATTGGACACTTTGCTGGGCATACTGATGGAAGTGAGCGATATGCCTGGGTCAACTCACACTGTAGAGAAGATCATAGCGCACATTAAGAACACGATGAGTGATCGTCACATTGCTGAGAAGAAGTTCAACGACCTTCTCAGGAACTACAGAGAGAGCATTTTACCAGATGTTATTGAAGGGTGGAATGACATGAATGAGGAAGAACAAACAAAGTTTGCTGGTATGAACGATTTCTACTGTGGACTCCACTTTTTGGTCGGACTTGCAGACTACTCAAGTACTGCAATTCAAGCGTGGGAGAGGATGATTTTCGGTGAAGATAGGGTGGGTGCAGAGGCTGTCAGCGGGGCTCACGTAGAAGTCGAATGCGGCGCTGTACGTCTGGTGCGCAATGTGTGCAAGTCTGTACAGGATCGTATGTGCGAGAAGTTTGGGAAGCCAGTTCACTTTCGATCATTCTTGCGCACAAAAGGAATCAAATCTGTTCCTCTTGCTCCTTTCAAGGGGAACAGATTTAACATCATATTCCACAACAGTGCGGGCGTGTTCTTCCTCGAGAAAGAATTGAAAGAATTCGTTCAGGAGCACAAGGAGGACAATCTCCTGTTCAAAGCGGTGCATGCTGACCTGGGCATCAATCAGTATCTCGCAGCAGTGCGTGCGCTCGGACTGATTGACAAGTTGGTGACAGGCCCATTGTGGCAGGTCATTAACGAGCCAGGTCACATTGCCTCCATGAGTGAGCATTATTCATCAATGCATGCCTGTTTTGAACGGTGGTCAAATGACTCCAGCAAGTTCATGCGTGGTGAAGATGTTCTGTTTGCAGGTAAACATGATCCTTCGGATCCCATCTTCACTGCATTGGCCACTCCCAATCCCGAGCTTGATCCCATGACCAAGCAGGTATTGGAGGTACTCTTTGTGACCTACTGTCAGGTGACGGAGAAAATGCTGGAAGACCACTTGCCTTCAGGAAAACATGCTGCAATGGGAGAGGAGAAAGTGAGGGAGACGAAGAGTGTGCCCAAAACGAATGTAGGAGTTGAGCGTGACTTTGGAATGTTGGACAGATTGATGCGACTGAAGCCGAGTGCCAGTATGTTGTCGTTGGAGGGTATCATCATGAATGTCAGGAATAAGACGAGTGAGTGGCGGAAGGGGCTGTCCACAAGTGACCGTGAAGAGATACTGAAGTATGTGAGGCAAAGCAAAAGTGCTGTGAGAGATGCGTACGGCAAGAGAGTGAAGCAATTGTGGGATGAAAGAGCAGCAAAATGGAAAAGTGAACAGGAGAAGGCAGAGGAACGTGAAGACAGAAAATGTGTGAGAAGTGAAAATGTGTATGTCACCGTGGTTGAGAAATGTGGAGGGATATGGATGTCAGAGAATGAGGTGCTTGAAAGACTGGAAGGGGAGAGTGAGAAGAAGTGCTCAGAAATGCTGAAAGCGCAGCTTCAGGCAAGAAGGCATGTGTTAGGAGAGACGAGTGTTAAAGGAAGTTTGACTCTAAGTGTGAAAGGGAAGAAGAAAAGTGTGGAAAAATTAAAAGAAAGCCTCCTGAGAGTCATAAGAGATGCAAGTAAACGAAGCGAGCGAGAGGAGAGTAGGGCTGAGGCAGATTATGCGAGTATGTGTGCCTCTGAAGAGAAGTTAATCGCGTATCATGGTCAGGTGGAAGAGAAGAGGAAGAAAGTTAAGAGTCGAGCAAATGGGAAGGGTGAGAAGAAGAAAAGGGAAGTGAAGTATGAGGACTTGGTAGGGAAGATTGTAGATCATTTAATTGTTTTAGCGGGTGGGCAAGAAGAATGGCATCGGGCCATTATTACATGCAAGACAAGGAAGGGCATGAAATTTAGTTACGATAGCGAACCAGGGGCCACATATGAATACACTAAGGACGAGATAGATGAAGGCCTAGACAATGGGGACATAAAGCTAGTTGAATTAACTATTGCAGATATTGTCGGTAGGGAAATCAATCACAGGTTTGTGGTGGAGGAAGATCTTGTGTGGTTCAGGGGGCGCATAGAGCATGCAACCAAAGCAAATGAATGCTTCATCCTGTATGACCCAGTGGGAGAAGAAGGTGATGAGCTTGAAGACTCATGGGAAGGGCCCCTCTTAGAACATTATGCCAACGATGATGTAAGATTTGTGAGAATAATTTGATTGAATTTTTAATTTATTCATTTATTTCATATACTTAGAATTTGTAGTGTGGCCCTGTGGATGAATCAATCATTGTTATTTAGTAGTAGTAGTAGTAGTAGTAGTAGTAGTAGTGGTAGTATTTGTAGTTGTAGTAATAGTACAATATCGTAATGAAAAATGATAGAGATTGGAAGTGGTATTTTTATTCATTCTCAAATACTATTACAGTAGCAGGATGTGTTATGAGAAGGGGGTGGGATATGTTATAAGAGAATGGGGAATGTACTTGTGTTGCATGTGTAGTCTTCTAAGTCGTATTAGTTTGTGTGGTTGAGAGAACACTAATGCTTTGTGACAGTGGGAGAGAGGTTGCTCAATATGGTAATGCTTTAGGAAGATGTATGTTTTGGTTATTGTGTGGTATAAGAGCGGGGGCCCCTCCAGAACAAAGGGTAGTTTGAGATTGACTTGACTTGACTTACGAATTGGTAAAAAAAATACAAAATAAAAGTTTTTAAAAATTCGGATTTGATATTATTTTTCTACTGGTTCTTTGGTTTCTTGTTACATCAATTCATATTATAAGACTTGGCATGTAAACCAAGAATTGTAATGTACTTCTGCAATAATGAAGTAAGAAGACACGGAAACAATATCGTCTGTTTCAGTTATTTACTGCATGGGCCACAGAACGGAGAAGGGGTTGGGATGCCCATCCCTCTCCCTCCACAGACCCCAATGGCATGATCTTGAGGAAATGTTTTAACCCTAAAAAGCCCGGGGGTGGAGAGCCATAAATATGCTCGCCATTTCTAGAAATCTTGCAAGTTACTGAGTTACCTAGTTATCAAATTTGGTAGCTTTCCCTAAAACCTCGTAAAGAACATAATAACATTACTTTGATTATCCTGGTTACCATCGCAAACAATGAACAAATAGCATTTTTTTTTTAATTTTGAACTTTTTTTAGTTTTTTCCCCATGTATGTTTGGGAAAAGCTACCAATTTTTCTTAAAATTAAAATGCAACATACATGCACTTTTTTTTTTTATACAATAACAAAAACAAATTTCCTTTGTTTTATTTTGAATGTTTTTTCAAATATAATATATTTGGACAAAAACATAATCTGAAGCAGGTTATACATATAAAGTGTGGTACCTGAGCTTAATCTATTTCAGAACAAAATTTCCATTCATTTATGACCATGATCATTTATATTTCCTGAAAATATTTAATTATTTGATAAATATGTAGAGAGCCGTCATGTATTTACTTTCGATTTGGGTCATGGAGCTTAAAGGGAGTATAGTGTACTGGAAAGACAAAAAGGCCTTCAAAAGGTGATCATGAGTAATCTTCTTGACAATGGTCTTAAACTCATGTATTGTCCATTTAGAAACTTGCTAAATGTTATTTGCACTAAAATTTTCCACATTTGGAGTAATTAGTGATTAAATCACAAATCCTCAAATTGTTCGGGCCAAACTTTTCGAGGATTTGTGATTTAATCACTCCAAATGTGGATCATATGAGGGCAAATAACTTTCAGCAAGTTTCTAAAATGGACGACGTTAAGACCATTGGCAAGAAGGTTGCTCACGATACCTTTTGAAAGCCTTTTTGTCTTTGCAGTACAGTATACAGTGTACTCCCTTACAAAAGCTAGAGCTTTTTTTTATTGCTTCCATCACTTTCTAATTAAATTTTATTAACAATAAAGTTCTTTACCGTGATTAACAATTACTTGAAAATATATGTAATTGATCATTGCTTTCAATCATTACACATCCCCTATTCTACTTGTGTTGATAAGTCTGAAACTAAAATGACTCCAAATCTTTTTTTT
>OZ022581.1:21528801-21666301 GCA_963669155.1 Arbacia lixula
CATTACACTCCCCCTATTCTACTTGTGTTGATACGTCTGAAATTAAAATGACTCCAAAGCTTTTTTTTTTGAGGGGGGGAATACCCAACCAGATTTTTTTTTTAATTTTCGGTATTTCAAAATTCTGCGGCCCATGTTCAGGAACTAACTCCCCGCCTGATCCTACGGGATGAAAAGGGGGCTTGGGCAGGGCCTTGGGGGCAGTTCCCAAGTGCGCTCAACCAAGATATTTTGCTTCAGGTCTTTACTTATTTTTTTCAGGACTTTTCACGAATACAGAAGTGATGAATATAAAATGCCTGTAAAACTGTAAATATGGCATTGAAGGCATCAAAGGCTCCAAAAAGCAGCCTAGAAAGCAGTGCTACATACCAGAGTACTATCAAATGGAATATGCATGGTTGTCCAACACAATGCAGTATGGAAGATGCCAGTAGGTTACTTGCTTATTAAAGGCATGGCCGGAAATGGAAAGGTAAATTTGGTACAGCAGTGTCTAAGCTAGCTATCAGATGACAGAATATATGGATCAGTGTTGTAGTGTCTACATTACATTGGCATAGAGGATGGGATCCAAGAGGAATGGAGATCAGATATGTGTATACATGTACAACTTCCTTCAAAACTATCGCCTTACTCCACAATACTCCACCACAGGAGCAACACTGGCAAGCTTGATGTTTGCCTACACCCCGTATTCCAAGCTCCTCGATATCCACCCACCCACCTGCAACCAACAACCCAGGTCGACCAACAAATGCGCCTGAGCGATATTACAGCAGGGGATCGCATACTTGTGAAGCTGACCACCCAGCAGTAAGTAAAACTTACCCAATATACGACCACCTCCCCCTCACTTTTCTTTCTCGACATGGCGAAGGGTCACAAGAACGGGCAACAGTCAAGCGCAACATCGCACACTTCAAGCGCATCCCGGACCCATCATCTAGCCCCGGCAAGCACGACTACTACTACACCAACGACTACGACAATGATCTCGCATCCGCAGCTCTGAAGATCAACCCCCCCCCCCCCCCCTGACCGCTGCACACACATCCCTATGCCACATGGTGCGGCCCTCGTATGTGCAACGTATATAGGCCTTGTGTTTGTTTAGATTGTCCCAAGGATTATATCTGCAGGCCTTTGCAGGCGCGAGAAACAAAAGTTGTAGGAAAGGGGGTCGGGTAAGCAAACTTTTTGAAAGATTTAGTAGGATGCTTTGACTAATGAGATATCAGATATAAAAGTATAAAATATGTAGGTAAAATAAGTACATGTATTGTTATGTCACCAAACTCCCCTGAAATCCCCCGTACGTTGCCTATCAATGACACGTACGGTTGGGGTGAGATTTTACATTAATTTTACATTATTTTTTTTACAACAATTTCAAAACATCAAGATATGATAAAAAATTTTGGTGTTGGTGGTATCTTGTTTCGTGTTGTATCAGTGTTCATCTAAGTACTCTTTTTTTGTCTCTATACGTCCTACTTTTTTGTCTCGCCCACCGGAGGTGAAGGCGAGACTAAGGGATCCAAATGGCGTCCGTCCGTCCGTCGTCCGTCGTCCGTCACAAATGTTAAAGTTTACCTGCAAGACTCTCTTATGATCCATAACTTGGCAACTGTTACAGCAATGGCAGCCACACTTGGTTGATAGAAGCACTAGGGGTATCTTCATGTTATGGTGTTGTCAGAGGTCATGTGATGATGTCAAAGGTCATTTGAGGTCATATATTAAAGAGTATGTGCAAGACTCTCTTTTTCTATGTTAAAGTTTACCTGCAAGACTCTTTTGACATGTTATGGTACCGTTGGAGGTCACAGGATAAGGTCAAAGGTCATTTGAGGTCATATGTTAAAGTTTACCTGCAAGACTCTCTTTTGACAAATAACTTCACATGGGTTGCTTGGATTACAACCTAACTTGGGTCATAGATGCTCTGGGGGTACCTTCATGTTATGGTGCCGTTGGAGGTCACAGGATAAGGTCAAAGGTCATTTGAGGTCATACGTTAAAAGTTTACCTGCAAGACTCTCTTTTGACAAATAACTTCACATAGGTTGCTTGGATTACAACCTAACTTCGGTCATAGATGCACTGGGGGTACCTTCATGTTATGGTGCTGTTGGAGGTCACAGGATAAGGTCAAAGGTCATTTGAGGTCATACGTTAAAGTTTACCTGCAAGACTCTCTTTTGACAAATAACTTCACATAGGTTGCTTGGATTACAACCTAACTTGGGTCATAGATGCACTGGGGGTACCTTCATGTTTTGGTACCGTTGGAGGTCACAGGATAAGGTCAAAGGTCATTTGAGGTCATACGTTAAAGTTTACTTGCAAGACTCTCTTATCACTCATAACTCATCACATGTTGCTACAATGGCAATCAAACTTGGATGATGGATGCACTGGGGGCACCTGCATGTTATTGTGCTGTAAGAGGTCACAGGATAAGGTCAAGGGTCATTTGAGGTCATACATTAAAGTTTACTTGCAAGACTCTTGGTGAAGGCTTCCTGACTTGTGCACAGAATTGTGTGAGCATGTGTGAGCGTTACTGATGTAGATTTAGGCAAACATTACTCATGCACATTTATGCAAATTTATTCAAAGTCACTATTTTGCACCTGATTTTGATGTTCATATACAATATCAATGCCCTAATATTACTCATATCTGTTCAAAATTGTTGCTTTTAAACTCTCTCTAATCATTCACTTTTCCCCTGACAGGTTATCAAGTCTCCAAAAAAATTATTCTACTTTGTTCACTTTGTATGCATGCCTCATTACAATCATAATGTTCAGCATTATTCATGTCTGTTGACAAACTTTCTTATATAAACGTATCAATTTTAGAAACTTTATTCCATGTTCAGTTTTCAACTGCAGCACTAATTTTAACCTTTTTACATTTCTATGCCCCCTCAGAGACAAAGTTTACTTCGCCTCTATTGTGCAACTGATTATCATCCTGTTTTGTCTTTGTCTAATCTAATAGAACTTGGTGGAGGATTTTTATTCCATCTCAAAGAAGGGGGAAGGTGGGGGAGGGGGAGTAGATAGAGGAAGTAGCATTGCGTGAAATAGCCCTTCTCATTTATGGAATGTTACATTCTATGGCAGATATTTCACAATCAGCCAGGGATACAATTCTTTTGCGTAGCAACGGAGATCGCGATATTTCTGGTTATTTTCGCAAGTGGGCGAGACACAATATTGCTAATGCCTTGTTTTATCTGCAGATTATCTGATATTATTTGCACCCTCTCATATCCTCTGCAAGAACTTTGTGGTCCCACCCATTCATTGTCGTGTCAGCCCATGCAGGGAGGGTGTGAAGG
Organism: Arbacia lixula; assembly: GCA_963669155.1. NCBI lineage: Eukaryota > Metazoa > Echinodermata > Echinoidea > Arbacioida > Arbaciidae > Arbacia > Arbacia lixula. The sequence goes on from OZ022581.1 coordinate 21,532,157, forward strand.
TCGAGAGGGGGGAGGAGGAAGGGTTTGGATGAGCACATGCTCCATCTGACAAAGCTTTGTAGGCTTTGTGGCCAATGGCTCTCCAAACATCCTGCATCCTACAATGTTTGTGAATATTTTTGTTTTGATTAGTCAGTTTGTTTCAGTTCAGGATGATCAGTTTGCAATTCCATCCCAAACAATTTTTGAAGGTTTGCTATACTGCCATGAAATCCCCCCCCCCCCCCCCACCCCAAAAAAAAAAAAAATAAATAAATAAAATAAAATAAAATAAAAAAATAAGTGGGAACCAACTCAAACCTGGGCACAATACAAGATAACCAAAATTGTACAGTTTGTATAAATTTTAAAAAAAATGTCAGTTGGGGACGTCCACTAAAGAAAAAAAGCCCAGGTCGTCCCAAAGTAGATTACTCCCTCCGTGCCACCATGGATTCCCTGAAATGAAGTTCAAGGTTGGCTGACATCAACATTGAGGATTCCTTCAAGGAAAGGTTTGGGGTGGAAAATGACAGCCAGTTTTCTTGTCGAGTGTGCGAGAGTGTCCTTGTTTGTCCTGTGTCAACACCTTATGAACATTTATTTTGCATGTCTTGTGTAGAGAACTTGTTTATGTGTGATCTTAATGTTCATATTTGGTGCCCCATCTGCCAATCACAAATACGTTTCTAGTCCCTCACTGCAGCACCCTCATACTTCCATAACATTCTCAAAGAAACCATTGTACATGTACATGAATCATGTAAGCAATGTAAAATGAATCTCACATATCACAGAGCAATACATCACAGCCATCCCAGCACTTCCACATCAACAGTCACCCATGATCAAATCTATCACAAACGTATCATCAAGCTCAACATCACACATCTCACCCCACAACAATGGTCATACTACAGGAAAAGTTGAATTCAGGAAATGACAGTGCCACTGCTGTATACAGAACAAGAGGACAAGTTGCACATTTTTGAACGTACATGTATTTTGTTTCAATATTCAAGTAGTCTTCAAAAGTACAATTTTTGAAGCATAATTGTACACAATTATCAACTCTTCACAAGAAAAGGACCTTAAAGATTACAACACAGTGAAACCCCTTGATAATGAGCTGTTATAATAAAGTACTTGATAATGCAAGGTTATTTCACCGGTCCAGGTTTCATGTAAATGACACTTCTATAAGTACCTTAGATGGCACAGTTCTCGAAGTGAAGAATAACTTCAAATATCTGGGATCCTGGATCGCCTCGACAGACCAGGACATCAGAATCAGACGTGCCCTTGCATGGAATGCCTTGCATAGTATGAGAAATGTTTGGAAGTCCCAAATTAAAGATGACATAAAATACCGGCTTTTTGTTGCAACAGTTGAATCTGTCCTGCTCTATGGAGCAGAGACATGGACACTCACAGCCCAACAAGAGAAAGCACTGGATGGAGTGTACACACATATGCTTAGGATAGCTCTTAACAGCCAAACGGCAGGCACCGGAAAATACGCTCATTTTATTTTCAGCGAGGTAGTCGTGACCTTCACTTGACCTCTCGAACCGCGGAAAACGTCTCCTTTTCAAACTGCGATATCTTCATGAATATATCATATTTTCGTGCGCTTTCTTTTGTAACTGTATGTTGGAGGTCGACATTTACCAAGGGTGAAAAAACATTTCATTGAAACAGGCAGACAAATATTGCAAATTCGAGATAAATATGTGGTTCTAATACAAATTAAAAAAAATAAAATAAACTCTATATTCCAATGTCAATCGCTTTTGAGCCCTAAACATTTAGAGATCATCTGAAGCGGAATTTATTGTACTTTATGGAGATACCATTATTTTTCAACCTCCCCCCATAGAAGGGTCAGCATCCATCAAAACATCAACCATGTTCAAATCCAAAATGAGCGAGATATGACGAAGTTGTGAACGATCCTAACCAGCCAATCATAGTCCACGATAATAACGAAATTCTACCGGCGATCCAAGGCGATCCAATCATAGTCCGCGGACTATGATTGACTGGTTAGGATCGCTCACAACTTCGTCATATCTCGCTCATTCTGGATTTGAACATGGTTGATATTTTGCTGGATCCTGACCCTTCTATGGGGGGGAGGTTGAAAAATAATGGTATCTCCATAAAGTACAATAAATTCCGCTTCAGATGATCTCTAAATATTAGGGGCTCAAAAGCGATTGACATTGAAATATAGAGTTTATTTTCATTTTTTAAATTTTTATTAGAACCACATTATTTATCTCGAATTTTCAATATTTTTCTGCCTGTTTCAATGAAATGTTTTTTCACCCTTAGTAAATGTCGACCTCCAACATACAGTTACTAAAGAAAGTGTACAAAAATATGATATATTCATGGAGATATCGCAGTTTGAAAAGGAGACCTTTTTCGCGGTTCGAGAGGTAAAGTGAAGGTCACGACTACCGAGCTGAAAATAAAATCGTGTGTTTTCTGCTGCCTGCGGACGAATATCGGTTGCGAAGTCCGTATGATTTCTGAAAATTCGCGTCACTTTGAAGACGAATAGCTCAAATGTTTTATTTTGAGCCCAAACAAAACTGGAATCAAATTCTCCGCTGGAGTACCGGCTTTCCAGAGCTGTAACTGGTATTGCCGTTCAATTTGTAGAAGGGTCAGGATCCAGCAAAGTCTGGGAGCTTACGTATATATCGGTTGCGAAGTCCGTACGATTTCTGAAATCTCGCGTCACTTTGAAGACGAATAGCTCAAATGTTTTATTTTTGAGCCCAAACAATATTGGAATCAGAATCTCCGCTGCAGTATTGGCTTTTTAGAGCCGTAACTTTCGTTGCCGTACAATCCATAGAAGGGTCAGCATCCAGCAAGGTCTGAGAGCTTACATATTTAAAAAAAAAATTGAGGCCTGTTTTTGAAGGCAAATAACATAAAAACTCCTTTGCGGATTTCGATAAGAACTAAAAATATTTATTAAGAAACATATAATCTCAATCCCTGTCTAAAAAAATCCTGATCAGTATGCTTACAGAAGACCCCAGCAAAAGATCTCGCGAGCATGTCAAATTCCTTCATAATCTACGTGCAGCAAAATCTGCGCGTGAGATTTCGCGAGACGAAAAATAAAACGCTCACGATTTCTATAGAATGAGCGAGCGCTGCCGATTGACTGTTAATGTGTCTTGGTGTGACTTCATACGAAATGTCAATTTATATGGTGGTCTACCAAAAGTATCTATCAAAGTGCGTAAGAGGAGAATGAAAATAGCGGGACACTGTGTGAGACACCCTGAACTATCTGCTAATCCCCTCACACTCTGGGAGCCTAAACAGGGTACTGCAAGAAGAGGGAGAAGTCGGGCCACTTACATTAGCGTACTAAAGAATGACACTGGCCTTGATAGCGTTAGTGAGCTCAGGACAGCTATGATGGATAGACAGGTCTGGAGGTGCAACTATGTTCATGGAACCCAAGATGGCATAGGCTGAAGCCTATGCATGCCCTCGAATTAGTAGTAGTAGGTTTCATGTACTTTAAATGAGTCGTTGGCCCTGAAACAAGATCACTGATTCACAAAGTCAATTCAGTGGGTCCATTGTGCTCGTTGTTAGGTTTCACTGTGCATGACAGCAAAGAAATTGTAATCATACTACATGTACATAATTTGACTTCATTTCATGAAGAACAAAAATGATCTGTCAACATTTAAATAATCAAATTCCATGTCCACATGAATACTTTCCAACACCTTCCTGTTATATTTTATACATGTATAATGGGATTTCCCTGTTTAATCTTGAAGGTACGCTTGAGTCTTGTTATTTCCCGGAAAACATTTGTGAGGGTTTTGGTTTGTTTTGATTCAATTTAAAAGTGTAGCTTCTACAGTGTGAAATTTGTTCTCAAATTAATTGTTATACACCGTACATGTCTCAGGTACAAGATACATTTTTTTGTCATCCTTCAAATATCTATAAAATGCCTACACATTTACAAAAATAAACTTAGGAACCTTTTAAATAATTGTTGTTCTCTCTACAGATATCGAATCATTATTTCAACAGAACACTACATTGAACCTTGGAAAGAATTCATGGAAACTTGCTTTATGGAACATTGATCGACACTGAGTACAAGAATAAAGAACAACAAGATGACAGACGTATCATCAAAGAACTGACTCCGCATTGATTTATTAGATTACATCTACATTTCTGTTAAACAACAAAGAACCAAACGGTAAGGATCGTGCGAATATCGTCCTATGTATGATGTATCTAATGTCGATTTTCAAGTACTGCGCCCTACGCATGTGGCTGTGATGTGAACGAGTGCCGCTGGATAAGCAAAGACCGTGTCGTGACGAATGCTCTATCATACATTGAACTTACTTCAGCTCAACATTATACATAACTTAGAACACTCACGATATGGATATTGGATGGATTAATGATCTCTAGTCTTAACCAGTATGACTAGTAGGAGCCAAGAATAAAGAAAGACATGGATGGAATTCTAACGCTAGAGCAGAAGAATCAGCAAAGATAAAGATGGCTGATAATCCTAACAAAGAAACTGAAGTTACTCCGGTAACCCCCACCCATTCCCAAGCTTGATGCTGAAGGCTCTTCTACTGATGCAGTTGATGGAAACGATAAAGACAATGATCAAACATCAGGTCAGTTTGGAGACAGTTCCTCTTCCTCACCTTCAATTACAGACAGCATAAAATCAAGAGAACTGGAGTTAAAGGTGAAATTGCTGACATTGGAAAAGACAAATACATGTAAATTGGAAGAAAGGAAAATGTCTCTACAAAGACAATTAGAGTTAGAAGAGGCAGAGGAGGAGACTCAGAGAGCACAAGAGAAAGCAAACAGATTTAGGAGACGACAGCAGCTGCTAGAAACGGAACGTCAGATAAAACACAATTGAAGACAGAGTTAGAGTTCATAACCAATTCTAAGATATCAAACGATGGTTATAATGTACCTAAAAATGAGAAAGAATTGGTACAAGGTCGACCGGCACAGCAAGATGCAGTTCCCAAAGAGGTGCCAAGCGAAATATATGTGGAAACTGATGTTCAAAAGGTAGTGCCTCCCTCAAAAGAATGTGAAAGGATGGTTCCAGAGCCACAGCCTATAAGAGAAGATTATCAACATGAACATTATGATCGGTACGAATGGGATTGCTACCATGAACAACCGGGCTCTTCCATCTCACACCATTCAAGGGTGATCCGCTACAGTTTCTCACATTTCAGCGCAATTTCAAGTATGCTGTTGAGGAGAAGACCACAGACCCAGTAAGAAGGCTCGAACTCCTTCTCAAATTCATGAGAGGAGAGGCCCACGAACTCGTAAAGGAATGCCCACATATCAGGCCCCCAACGCTGGCCTATTCAACAGCCACCCAGATGCTAGAAGAGAACTATGGGCACACCGTAAGCATTACTAATGCTTATTTAGCGAAAGCGAAGGGATGGGAAATTTTGAAGCCAAGGGATCCTCAAAACCTTATTAGATTACATCGACAGTTTTGTTTTAATGGCGGATTTTTTCAAACTGGTGACAGCCCTCTTACTTTGACAGTTGTAATCTTTTTAATTATTTCATAATATGGTGCAAGTTTTGGTTACGTACTTAAAATCAGTTTGAGCAATACTTGAGCTTACCTTTAAGTATTCTTAACTCATTTTCCTGCCTTTCTTCACATATGAAAAGCCACTTGTGACAAAGCTGGTAACTAAACCATGTGTGAGTTCGGAAGACAGTTCTCTATCCACCAAGCGCAAAAGGAGCCACCAACTTGCCCATATTAGGGAGGAAATCTCACTCGGAGCAGCTGCACAATGCCAGCATGAGGTCACTGTGGCTCAAAGGGAAGGGACGCTGGATGACCAATCTGCAGTCAAGATTGCAGATGTTGACCTGCTGACCATGAGGTCAGTGCTTCACCTCAGCTGGAAGATGACCAGGAGAGTGGAAACATAAGAATAAATGATCATTGGTAGAAGTATGTAATTCAATATAATTTCATGAAATCATTAAGCAGTTAATAATTTTGTCATTTTTTATTTCACATTCACACGAAAAGAAAATTTGGAAGAAAGAAGCTGGCATTATAGGGGAAAACCTCCAATTCAACAATGAGGAAAGGAAGGAAACAGAAATAATCAAGACACCACTTGTGAGAGTTTCCTCGTTAGAAAGAAAGGTTGTTGTCACAACTCAACGAATATGACAAGTGAGTCACTACCCATCCAATGATTTTACTTTGTCACATATAAATCCATAAAACACACATTCTTGGGATAGAAACAATTTAATAAAAAACTATAAATACTTGAAATAACATAAAGAATGTTACAATTTCTTTATTTGAAATTTGTCTCTTATCCTCACAGGCTCAACTTGCTATCCTTCGATGAATCCGGAGGCGAGGTAGGGATAAAGATGGGAGGGGACAAGAGGGGTTTCTCCTTCAAGATGACGATGCAGAGATGCAACGTGTCAAGACCCAACAGTGTCCACAACACTGTTATAGTCATCATCTTCAATGCTGTGGACAACATGTTCAACTTGCAGCTGGCAATACAGGAGTTTTCTACCAAGGTACAGTGTAGAACTACTGACAACCAAGACATGGAGATCCTTGAGGCCGAATGGGTTCCCCTCCAATCCAACAATGAGGAAAGCAAAGAACAGAAATAATCAAGACACCACTTGAGAGAGTTTCCTCGTTGGAAAGAAAGCTAGGTCATGTCACAACTCGAATATGACAAGTGAGTCACTACCCATCCAATGATTTTACTTTGTTGCATATAAATCCATAAAACAAACATTGCTTCTTCGGATAGAAACAATTTAATAAAAAAAACGATAAATATTTGAAATAACATTAAGAATGTTATAATTTCTTTATTTGAAATTTGTCCTCTTTTCCTCACACGCTCAACTTGCTATCCTTTGATGAAACCGGAGGCGAGGTATGGATAAAGATGGGAGGTGACAAGGGGGGTTTCTCCTTCAAGATGACGATGCAGAGATGCAACGTGTCAAGACCAAACAGTGACCAGAACTCTGTTACAGTCATCATCTTCAATGCTGTGGACAACATGTTCAACTTGCAGCTGGCAATACAGGAGTTTTCTACCGAGGTAGAACTACTGACAACCAAGATAAGGAAAACCTTGAGGTCGAATGGGTTCCCCTCAAATTGAACAATGAGGAAAGGAAGGAAACAGAAATAATCAACACACCACTTGTGAGAGCTTCCTCGTCGGAAAGAAAGGTCATGTCACAACTCGACGAATATGACAAGTGAGGGGGTTCCTCCTTCAAGATGAAGATGCAGATACCGGTATGCAACATGTCAAGACCCAACAGTGTTCAGAAGACTCTTATAGTCATCATCTTCAATGCTGTGGACAACATGTTCAACTTGCAGCTGGCACTACAGGGGTTTTCTACCGAGGTAGAACTACTGACAACCAAGACATGGAAAACCTTGAGGCCGAATGGGTTCCCCTCCAATTCAACAATGAGGAAAGGAGATAAACAGAAATAATCAAGACACCATTTTTTATTTCACATTCATGGCGAAAAGAAAATTTGGAAGAAAGAAGCTGCCATCACAGGAGAAAACCTCCAATTCAACAATGAGGAAAGAAAGGAAACAAATAATCAAGACACCACTTGTGAAAGGTTCCTCGTTGGAAAGAAAGGTCATGTCACAACTCGACGAATATGACAAGTGAGTCACTACCCATCCAATGATTTTACTTTGTCACATATAGATCCATAGAGACAGTTCTCTATCCACCAAGCGCAAAAGGAGCCACCAACTTGCCCATATCAGGAAGGAAATCTCACTCTGAGCAGCTGCACGGGCCAGTAAAATAATTGGAGAAAGACAGCATCTTAAGAAGGAATGTGAAGACAGAATCGCTAAAAAGACTAATGAAATACTAGCCAGTGAGGATCACATTCTAAACGATCATTATACTTTCACGCAATCTGGAAGAAGGAGAGGTCAATGAAATGCTGTACTAAACGTTACCTAGATTCCTTTGTTCCCTACACAATCCGTTATACAATACATGTAGTAAACAAAATAGTCCAGCGAGAGTGCAATATAAAAGGGTGAATTGAGGGATGGGTAAAGAAGGACATGCATGGGGGGGGGGGGGGGGGGGGGGGCAAACGAATAGTTGTTTTGCTGCCTCTGCTGTTCTTGTGTTTTAAATCATTAAGGGTATCCAATCTATCGTTACCAGGTTAGCGAATCTGATAATTCTCAGTGTTGTATAATTCATGGTAAAATAATGAGATCATATCACTATCAGTTAAGTTAATGAGGTTCTGAATTCATGTAGCCTATACCATTCAAGTCGTATTATCAAATGCAATAAACTTAATGACAATTTGCCCAATAAGTGCAATTTTAATACTACTTCCTTAGTTATGCCGAGTTCACCTGGAATATTTGTAATGGTATATCAATGCATTTCAATATTTTATAGGGACCTAATCAATATTTCACTGTACGATAACTATTTAATTCAATTGTACATTAATATCACATTATTGCACGATAGTATTTATGATACAACACCAGTTGATTGATGTAAAACCTGTCATTATTTTTCATGTTACGTAAACCCATCGGTTTGACTTGAAATTTTTATGTTTAATTTCACTGTTGTAGTACAGTGTATGTATGATGTTGTCAATGTTAGATATTTTTCATCATTTTTTATCATGTGATCAAAATGAATTTCCACATATGTACAGTATCATATTATGGACCAAATAAATACAATTTACAATTTACAATAAAACATACATTGCTTCTTCGAATAGAAACAATTTAATAAAAAACTATAAATACTTGAAATAACATTAAGAATGTTATAATTTCTTTATTTGAAATTTGTCCTCTTTTCCTCACAGGCTCAACTTGCTTATCCTTTGATGAAACCGGAGGCGAGGTATAGATCAAGATGGGAGGGGACAAACAAAATGGCTATTAGACGAAATGGCAGTAGACGAATTAGCAATTTACCTACCCACATTGCCAAAATCTGTGTGATATGATCCCCACTTGTAAGTTTCGAAGTCCCATACATTTACAGTGCTGAGAGGACAATCTAACAGGGCAAATATGATAAAAGACAAGAATTTGGCCTGGGATTAAATCTGCTGGAATGTTGTTTACATTATTCTTCTCCTGTGTTGACTGAAGTCTGTAGGTGCTACTACATGTATTGCATTTCACCCTCAATAGTAGACAAGAACCTCATAGAGCAGTATTTAGTCTGGCAGGGAGTTAACTCTTTATAAACCACTGTATCATACCTGTCCAATAATACACACAAATCTCAGAGAGCAAGAATTAGTGTGGAACAAAAGGAGTTAACTCTCAAGCCACTTTTGAATATACATGTATCTGCTTCAAAGGTACACATAAATTCTATACATGTACAGCATTTAGTACAGGAGGGGAGTTAACTCTCAATAAGCCGTGTATGTGCTTCAAAGGTATGCATACATCCTCTACAGCATTTAATATGGCACTGAAGGAGTTATCTCACCCTGTGCCATGATAGCAGATCTTCATGAATAATAAACATAAATACCATAGACCAGATATTAGTCTGGCACAGGAGTTAAAGACAGCCAGTCCCTTTTTCAGATCACCACAAAACCATCGAAACATTGGCAAAACATATAGAGAAGTGTAAGCAAGCTCTATATTCACAATTTGAAACTGATACGTAGTGTAAAATTCAAATAATGCACGTAAACAACGTCTGATTAATAGTCTTTACCTCAGGCTCTTAGCAGTTTGTGTTGAAATATCTGCTTTATTGATTAATGTGTTTATTAAATTATAAAACGCATTATGAAAAACATTGTTCTATGGAAGGAATCATCTCCAAAATTTGGTAGTTACTCATAAAATTAGGATTTCACACACGCATAATAACCACATAGATACTGTAACAAAGACTAATACTTTTTTCGTGGTACGAAAAAAGTCGGTTTGAAATTTAACGGCTGAAATTTTTTACATATACAGAAAGCTGTAACATGCTATATTCTTAGAAATGGTCTTGAATCACACTTTGTTCAATTTACGATCGTGACAGACGATTTCAAATTTTAAGCTTGCAAAAGGGACGGACAATCTTTAAGTCTCTATGCCACTTTTCTATGTAAATACACACACATCATACAGACCCATTTAGTTTGGCACAAAAGGACTTAACTCAGTTTAAGCCACTTTTGCAAATACCAAGAAAACACAAGCGTTTAGTATGGCACAGGAGAGGTGAACTATTTATGTGCCATGATAGCACATCTTCAAGAATGACATGTCAAAGAGCAACAGTTAGTCAGGCACAAAAGTATTTAACCAAAGAATTCGCACAGCATTTGTTACATCGATCATCCTCGTGTCATCTGTCCTTCTTTATCTCTGTGGCTGTTGCACTTGCAGACGAAACCCCATCACCTGTATGCTGCCCTCTGTTGACCAAGAGAAGTCCCAAGATGATGAACGATACACCGACCCACCATTTCAAGGACAGGCTTTCTCCGAATAGTAGCTGCCCCATCAGACCCTGCATGTCATTTTTTTTTTTAAACAAGGCCAACAAAAAAACAAGACATGTTCAATATGTTGCACTTCATTGTAAATGTTTTAAAGAAAAATGGAACCCTAATATAATATGCCATAGCTAATTTAAATCAAAATGCAGAAAGATAAAAGGATCACCTTGGAAAAAGCAAATATATAAACACTGAATTTTTTTAAAAAGTTTAAAAATCAATGTCTACCATCGATGTTGAATGTGTCGGCAAAGGCCTTGGAAAAGCGATTCTGTAACTAACAATCATACTTCAGGCAAGTGGAATTCCATGAGTAAATGTTTCAAAACACAAAGATTTGGGAGTGAATATTAATCAATAGCACACAACAATCTGCAATTTCTATGACACAAAGTGTTTCTTTTTTACCGGTACAGCTTACTCTCGATATAACGAGGTCGTCGGGACCAGGGCTTTTTCCTCGTTATAACGAAACCTCGTTGTATCCAAACAGGACAAAAAACAATAAAATACATTGAAACATGTGTGTTTGTGTGTTCATTGTGTTTTACTATGTTTTCATATCCATAGCCGTCTTGGAAACATGCATTATCAAACTGAAAAAAGGAATTGGAAACATGCGTTTTCAAACTAAAAAGGGAATTCATTTTTGCTCAACACATCATCCTACCTTGATATATTTGATGTTTTAATAACTAATTGCATTCAATGAATTATAGACCATTCCCGATACGATGGGTGTTATTTTGCAGTAAATTAACAGGTCAATTGTTATCGTAATCTTCTGGACAAGAAAACATGCGGTTTCGTTGTTTGGACAAACAAGAGAATTGGCGGCGCAACGGGTTGAACGGCCGGGATATGAGGGGAAGGTGGAGTTAGATAAGAGCGTCTCGCTCGCCTGATAGGTTTTGCACAACGACGTAGCAACACCGTCATGATCGGCACTTTCTTTGTGGGTCATTCCAAAATTATTATGAGGGGGTTCCATGTAGAAGATTAACGCTGCCCTGCATGCTTATACATGTATTTCATTTCGTATCATGATGAATATTTTATTATCTCTTCAAATCTTTCATTGTCATATTTTAGTGTGTGAAATATACTTCACCCGTCCGAGATCACATTTGTTTTTGTCAAGAAACCCAATCAATCGCTGCTCATCAGACACACCCCCAATTCAGCAAGCACGCATTGTGTCATTGATTGCCGCGATGGGATCGGACTTGCAAACCATGTGCCCCGCCATGTGCTTTCAATGTACGTACGCTGTGCGAAGGAGTGATGTATCAGAATCTGTGCACCCCCAATTCAGCACGCGCCGTATATCATTGATTGCCGTGATGCGATCGGACTTGGAAACCATGTGCTTTCAATGTACGTACGCTGTGCGATCGCGAAGGAGTGATGTAGTAGAAACTGTGCACATGCTCGCGTTGTGTGGACGTGTATTAAGAGATGTGTGTGTGGCTCTTTGCGGTGCTGGTGTTTTCGTGTCTCGATTTTTCCTTCCTCGTTGTAACGGGACGCAATTGTTATGTTTTTCTTTGTCTTGGGGTCAACAGAATAAGCTCGTTATAACGAAATCTCGTTGTAACCGTGCTCGTTGTAAGCGACGTGTTGCACCATAGGTTTGCATGTAGAAACTTTTGGGACCGAGAGATTTCTCTCGTTATAACGAAACCTCGTTATATCCGTGCTCGTTGTATCGAGAGTAAGCTGTATATACAAAACCAATCCTGCCAACAGCATTGCAGGTTCTTTGCATCAAATGGATTCCATTTGGGAGGAGCATATGATAAAGGAACAAGCAGAGCAATACAAACTAAGCACACTGAACTGTGTTAAGAATTATACGTTTTGAGAAATTTTTCATTTTTTTGCATCCCCCAAAAGATTTTGTTCGCATTACAGGAGATAACGATGAGTTTCGTGGTGGACTATCCCTTTAAGGTGCCTTGAGACACCTTATATTTCTGTCACTGAATTAAACTCACACTGAATATCAAATTTGACGAGCTGTTTGTCATGGTGGCATGTAATGACGATGGACAGAGCTGCATGGATTTGGTGAAGAGAGTCCACATCAGTCCGTTGAAAATGAATATGAGGGCAAAGACCCCGCCACGCAGTACCCAAGCGATCTAAAGGAAGAGAGATGTTTGATATATTATTAATAAATGTGACTGTCATCTGTCTTTCTTTATTTAAACAGTTTGATTTTATTAACAATTGTAACCATATGATAACACAGGTACTTCTATTGGAAGACAGTTTGGTTTAAATATAATTTCATTAAAGTAAAATCAAACACAAAATGATTCAAACTCTAGCAATGACATGAGCCACACTTTCATGAGCTCTCTTTCTCTCTGTCCCTCTCTAGCCTGTAGGCACAGACCGATTTGATCCGCATTCTCAAAACATGTGCGTCTATGTGGTAAGAAAACTGTTGACATTTTTTAAAAATAATTAAAAATAAGTTATAACTTAAATCAAGCTGAAATTTACACAACATATGAAGTCAAGGGATGTAAATTTTTCTAGAAGCAGTATACTGAACATTACATATCCCTAGTTATTGTAAAAATTACTTCAATTAACTCTCCACTTCCTTTGATTATTGAAAGGAAAGTGGAAAAATGTCAAGGAAAAAAAATCATGAGGAAACTTGGCAACACAACACACTACAGTGTATCAGTTCATAGAACAGAAGGGCATCATCAGGAAAAAGAAGTTCACACTGCGACTTCTAGACAACACTCGCTCACCACTCGACATGGAGGAATCAGGTTAGCGGGACAGACTTCATGAAGATACTGACAGAACTCTTCCAGCTCTTCACCAGACATTGCCAATTTAGCACAGAGTGATGCTATGGCTGCGCACAAACCAGCAAGCACCGCCAGGACTATTCCACGACTCATGGCTGGGCACCTTCATTTTGACATGTTGAAAAGGATAAAAAAAGAAGACATAAGTTTCAAATTTCCATAAAGGAATGTAATTTAATGAAATAGGCCTAGTTTTTTTTTATATTTTCAATTCAAATTAAATTTGAATTGTCCTCTCGTCTTACAATGTTACAGTTGCACTTCTTTTATTAGCCGGGCCCCAATGATAAGCTCTGCTTTTCAACCAAAAGTTTTAATTGTCCCCTGAATAACTTACTTACAGTGAACGTTTTAGTTGTTTAAATCAAACGAGACCGGGACTTTGCTTTGATTTGGGTTACATACACATTACACAATTACACAGGTATGGGACTGTTATATACCACGGCATAGAGGCGATTGTTAAAATATTTCTATTTTAACGATGTTTATTTGACTACACAGCTATATACTTGTTGATTGAATACAAACAGATAATTAAGACAATATCCATGTAGCCAAATGTCTTTGTAAGATTAAAAATTAGGACAAATTACCGTGCTATACGGGCAGTCGCCAAAGAGTCACAGTGAGCGCATGTTATTAGCCTAGTTACTAGGCTAAGGAGACTATTAATAACGCGTAACGGGTGTATGCTTAGTCTATAGTTACTAGGCTGCTCAAGAGAGCATCACAACTGAGTCTGTCTGGTCTTCATTCCTTTAATTTATTGGCCACTACTCTAACATTATTTATATATATTTATGTATTTATTTATACCCCCCTTCCTTTCATTTCCTCCACGTACTACTAACAATATTTATCTATATTTATTGAAACCGCCCCCCCCCCCTCCCTTTTCCAGGTAAAAAAAAAATATAGGGCCAATAGCCTGAATAATATTGGTACACTTTAGTGGTCGCCCATTAACTTTCCATAAAATTACGAATATTCATTGAAAGTATAAGCCGAAATAGGGCCCATATGGGTTGAAATAGTGATCCTCCCCCCTATAATCTTGGTAGTCGATCCTCTGAATATGGGTCAATAGTTTTAGCATTTCTCTAAATTCTGATTTGGTGGTCCTAACAGCTAGAGCTATGAATATCGTTCATCTGAATATCTTGCTAAATTAGTGAAAAGTGAATAGATGGAATTGATAGTGTGATTTTACTATCTTTCTGTTTCATCCAGTCTAGCACTATGTTTTTTTCTCCCCACCCCCCCCCCCTCTTTTTTTTTTGCATGATAGGCCTATGTTACTATATAGCTGAGGATGAATTTGATTTTATTTAATCTGCACGGGAGCCCTCGATCAGTCAATAAGGCTGTTTTCAGTCTGAGGGACTTGACTTTATAAACAAATACATATTACTCAGATTAATCAATGAAAAAGAAACGAAATTAAAAACAATAAAGCTATAAATGCAGTGCCGTCACCAGCTTTTTTCAAGGGGGGTGCGTTTGGGGGGAAAAGACACAAACATTACCAATTCTGATGTGAGGCAGTAGTGCTCGCCCATCTAAAAGACCTATAGCCCCCCCCCCCCCCCCCCCCCCCCCTCGGCGACGTGATTTTGATAAACACGTTTTGCACACATGCCTCTATGAAAAAAAAAAATCTTCAGCAAAAACAGAAAAGAACGTATCTAACCATACATCATACAGTATGGGAGAGCACCTCATCGCACGTGACCTTTCATTTTTAACAGATCATAACTTTCTTATTCTTTGACGTATTTTCGTCAAACGTTCATTTTGTCTCTTTATACAATGTTTCTGCTTTTATCAAAACCAACTTTAATTCAGGGTGGTTATCCCTTTAATTCAACAAATGACATTGAATATATATAAGGTATTGACAGTAGAAGACCACCAAGTTAACAAAAGAAGGCCATTTAGATGGCGCGCTGCTATAATCACAAACCTAGCAGTGTCTTCTCTTCATTTAGGCAAGGACATGAAGGGGAAATACTAGCAGAATGTATGTACAGTAATACCCAAACACCTCCCCGCCCCCTGCCCCCTTTCCCCCCTTCCCACTTGCCCCCTTCCCCCCCCCCCTTCTCTTCATTTAGGCAAGGACATGAAGGGGGAAATACTAGCAGAATGTATGTACAGTAATACCCAAACATCTCCCCGCCCCCTTCCCCCTTTCCCCCCTTCCCCCTTGCCCCTCCCCTCCCTCCCCCCCCCCCCCGCCCCCTGCCCCCTTTCCCCCCTTCCCACTGCCCCCTCCCCCCCCCCCCTTCTCTTCATTTAGGCAAGGACATGAAGGGGGAAATACTAGCAGAATGTATGTACAGTAATACCCAAACATCTCCCCTCCCCCTGCCCCCTTTCCCCCCTTCCCCCTTTCCCCCTCCCCTCCCTCCCTCCCCCCCCCCCCCCCCCCCCCCCCGGTTGTCCACAAGTATACACATTCAGCTAGCACTGCCTATGTACAGTACCAGTAGTCGTGTATACAATACACACGGACGTAATTTAACGTTGATCTCATTTCACAGTCGAAGAGCGTTGTTGAGGGAATGGATAATCTGGTAAGAAATCGAGTTAGTTTTGATAATTCAGAATATTTACCGATTTGGATGCAATGACTAAGTAATCTACCCGCGAAATATTGTAATTTTAAAGTATTTAGGGAAATTCATGTCGCATAGAGGTCGATTTTAATGTGCAAGTTCCCACATAAATGATTGCCATTTCATGATCGTTAAATCATTTACCTTACCTTCACCTTGGTCCGACTAACTGATTTCGGTGTAGTCTTCCACGTTGGCACGGACTAAGTCGACCAATTTGGGGGCCTGTTTCTGCATTACACTTGGAATGACAGTGACGGTGACATCTCATTTGGAAATGGCACATGATTGCACTAGTTCATAAGTGTATCCATATCCTTTGGCACTTATTTTATGAATTTGAACCTAACCCTACCCTCGACAATTTCTTTGCCATTGAATTCGTCGAAAAAAGTGATTTCTAGGTCTGCATTGGCGCCCGTTTAGGCCCTCGCCCTGGGACTGCACTGCTATGCAGCAAGCACACGTCTAGCACTCAGCTCGCTAGCCGCCTAGGCTGCCAGCACCAAAGTATGGATACACTTTATGAACTAGCCGTTACTAGCGCCTCAATGATGACAAACCATTTCTCAAAAAGAATGCTCACTCAGAATTTTTGGTGACAATCTCTATACGGGATTGGGATTTGCAGACCAATTCAACTTCAAGGCTCGCAATTGTTTAGTTAATTCACAAATCAGTGTCACTGTCCAACTGTTAGACAGTTGGGGTTTAAGTTGTTTCAGTTTTTGAACTTTATTCTAACCCTAACTCTTTAGTAGGGCCTGGGCTGAAGCTAACCTAAAATGATGTAGATGCCCCAAAATCATGGATAACCGACAATATTTTCACTCTCTCTTCCTAATTAGATATGCAAAAAGATTATCACACCAATTATGGATTAATGAAATGTCACAAAATAGCTCATTAAACAATTTTACATCCAACAAGTGCGTCATTCATCATACATTCTTGTCATGTTTCATTAGGCTTGCTTGTTATCACCAAATTGTTTTCCATTTCATTGCAGCGACCATAGTCACCAACACTGCACAGGTGCAACATATCAATCAATTCATGAGATATCAAGACAGCCTGGCACACCAGCTTGGTTCATTTGGCATCAACGAAGGAGAAGCTACCCACTGAGAACCTTGTTTTGTAAACTGACACATATGACGGTAGGTGTGGCACATGTGCTGCTAGCTTTCATTCAAACGTTTTCTTATTCTGGGTGATTATTATACATCTATGAGGTTTGTTAAAAAAAAAAAAATAATGTCGCCTACCTGTACCAGGGGAGTGTTTCACTAAGCTGTTCGTAAGCTGAGAACGACTTTACGCATGACTGGTGACCCTTTCTTGTGCCAAATCAGATACCCCAACTTATTCCTGTTTTAACATAGTGGGAGCTAATTTTCAACATTCCTAATCAGATTTGACAAATCATGAACTTTGCATACATACACTTGTTAACAACAAGAATTTTGATTTATAAAGATCAGATTTCAACTTGAGCTGATGGGAATCAAAATCACTGAGAATCTGATTTAGCACAAGGAAGGGTCACCTGTCTGTAAAGTCATTCGTAGCTTGGTGAAACATCCTCCAGTTAACTAAACCAGGAATGGGTGGTGTTGAGATGTTGCTAGCTTCCTATTTAAACATGCTCTAATCTATTTGACTTTTAATTTTTGGTTGATTGTTAAGTGGGAATGTTTATTTCCTCAAGAGTTTCCTTGTCACAGTTGTTTGTCACTTATCATTATCACAACTTATGCAAGGATTTTGATATGTTGCTAGCTTCCATCCAAACATGTTCTCATATCATACTTGTTCGCTTTATTTGTTTGTGTTTAATTGTACATTTTGGGTGATCACCTGCTTTAACAAAGGTTTGCGATAAATTGAAAATTGACAATTGACAATTTGAAAGACAAATTATGATAGGTCACTGGTTAGTCTTTTGAACAAAGAACACATAACAATGGTGTTGATTTGCCATTTCCATTTTGTGATTGATTGCAAACCTCTATGTTATGGGGCTGTAGATCATTACTTGTCACATGTAGCAGACAGTGAGAGTAACTGAAAAGCCATTACACTATCACACACTCCACAGTTGGCCTGTCCAGTAAATGTAAGTATATATACTTCTTCTTTGAATGTGCTAAAGTGGTGCTCATTTCCATTCATATATGATTTCAGATATGTTTATTTGTTTGCTTACAAGTACATTGCAGGAGGATATTTTATGTGATGTTACAATGTCACATGTACTTACTGTCCAGGGTGGTCCCCAGTGTAGAAAACGTGCATTGCAAACACCACGCGTGGGGTCCAGAAAGTGATTGTGAGCCACATGTAAAATCAGTATCAGTCATATTATACTTATGTTTTTTGCTTTCTTTGAGCCATGCATTCCACAGTGGTGTACCATGCATCCAGCACAGATATCTGACGAAAAGTGACATTCTGCCCTTTTGAGCCATGTGTAAAAAAATTTCTGTTTACCACCCTGCACAGCACCCAGTGCAAGTAACTGATACGTGTTACCCCTCAATCAATGCTCACGTTCCATTCCCCTGCTTTGTGAAATATTTGCTTGATTGTGTTTGTATTTCATCGTTATCACTGCACGCATTGCACATTTCTGTCACTGGTTCATGACTGGATGATGATTAGATGTACTGTAGGAGTGATGATGCAGTAATAGATCTCTGGTGCCTCATAAACTCGTGAATAATAAGCTGCACAGTGCTTGAAACATACTAAATATGTTGTTTATAGCAGGTACACTACAGCTCAAAGGAATTGGCATAAGGAAAGGGAAAGGGAAGAAAGGGAAGGAGCCGCAGTGTTAAACCGCTGTATATTCTGTCCAGTTCAGCATGAAACATATATGCATTTTAGCCTAAAGCATTGTGTTTCATGTTGAACTGGACAAAAAATATACTGCGGTTCAAAACTGTTGCTCCTTCCCTTTCTTCCCTTTCTTCCCCTTCCCTTTCCCTATGCCAATGCCTTTGAGCTGGAGTGTATATTATTTTGAATGTTGGTAATCTGCAGTTCACTTTTTGAATTGTAATATTATTTTTGTTGCTATTATCATTGTGATAATGATATGTTTTGTATCTTGATATGTTTGTTGAATTATTTGCTGTATTTGTTATTAATTTCATATTAACATCATGATTGTTCTTCAATGTGATATCTTATTGTACCTTGATATTACTTTGCTGTGTCATGTGATGGATTTGTTATTCATTTGATATTTATATCATGATTGCTATTGTAGTTGGTATTATCATCATAATCATGCTTTTCATGATTGATAATTTTGCTTATCACCATATTATCCATAACCATTACCACGATATAAGTAATATAAGTCATATAAGCTGCCACCAGCTACAGCTACCAGTTCTTCTCTTCCTTCACCCACACATTATAGAATGCAGTGAACAAAACACATGGGGGTTTCGAGCCCCCATGATATGAAAATTAAAGAGCCCCTGGGCAAAAATTGATTTGTCTCACATGGTGCAACGCACAGCATGATTTATACCTGATGTCATACTTTAAAGATAGGGTGCCCCATTTGCAAAAGTCACGAAACTTTGCAGGAATCAGCAGTATACCCTAACAATAACATAAATGAAATTTCACAGTCATGGCTCCACAAACATTTTCAGAAAAAGTGAAAAACTATCTTTGTTTACGTTTGAACTGCAGCGAGCATAGTCAATGTTCGCTGTCTTATTGTTCCTGTCAGCACGCTATGTGGTGCTTGCTCTCATTGAGCACACGTAGTGTGGAGCAGACAGGTGCGGACCATAGCGCATAGTGGTCTTCAGTCTGTAGGCTTTAGATTTAACCAGCCCAAAATGTCCTAAAAAGCCTTCTGATCGCTTTAAGTCAGTTTCCAGTTCTATTATTGGGAGGGAAGTTTTAATACAGTATATATTCTACCATTTCAGTGTTTTTTACATATTGATACTATTTTGACCTTCAAAAGAGACATCCTGCCTTTAAGCCCCCATTATATGTCGATAAAAGAGCCCCTGTGAGAAAACATGGTGTGATGCACAGAGTGCACAATTACTAGCATCGGGCTTAAAAAGAAACTCGTATGAATACATTTGTTTTCACCTTGATAGGAGGATGAGAAGATGATGCAATTCCTGGCAGCGAGGGACGCTGCCCCCTTATCGGTGGATGAGGTGGTTGACCGTCTCGGGGCTGACCCGGTCAGTGGGCTGGATGAGGCCAAGGCGAAGAGGAGGCTCCTGGTCCACGGCCCCAACGAGTTTGAGATCGCCAAGGAGGAGCCGCTATGGCAGAAGTACCTCGGGCAGGTAGGACACAAACTCTTACAAATTGGCCATCAGGGACCATATTATTCACAAAAGCTTAAAATGCAGTCAGTTGCTGAAAATGCATCCACTTTAGCAACTACCCCCTCCACCCTACTGCCTCATAGTACTTGAAGCATAATGGAGCTCTGTTGAAGTATGGAAAGAATAGGAGGATGTTGTTTCGGTCATTGCTTTGTACTCAGCTGTTTATGTACTTTGATTGGATTGTTTGATTGATCATATAGACATTTTGGTCAGGTGGTGTATCAAGCTTTTGAATAGTGTGATTGATTCAAACAACTGCCATGGCGAAAGGACCTTGGGCATGCTAGATGATATGTTCTGTTAGAGATGTAGTTGTGTAGTTGTGAAACTTCAATGGCAGATTAAAGTACATTGGGTAAGGCATCCATCATCATACATTTATGACCTCCTACTAATACTAAAATATCTTTATTTTCTATCTCCATGACACATCTTCAACATGTCACAAAAATGATCTACTGTATTTCTTTCTCCTTAGTTCAAGGATCCGTTGATCCTACTGCTGTTGGTATCGGCGGTGGTCTCCGTGGTGATGGGACAGTTTGACGATGCATTCAGCATCACTATGGTAATGAAAAACTCCTCTCAGTAATTGTACATTATGAACCTTAAGGTACAGTATAGACGAAAGACTATTCAAAAAGAAGATCAGAAGGAAAAT
Organism: Arbacia lixula; assembly: GCA_963669155.1. Lineage (NCBI taxonomy): Eukaryota > Metazoa > Echinodermata > Echinoidea > Arbacioida > Arbaciidae > Arbacia > Arbacia lixula. The sequence goes on from OZ022581.1 coordinate 21,553,272, forward strand.
GAATATGAGCCTTTGTTTTTCTTTAGGGGGTAGCAACTGTTTTTAGACATCTGAATAACAAGCCTGCAGGTTGGTTCTAGGCTGTAGAGTCCAAGAATTTTTGTGGTGGTGCCTTGCTGCATCCACAACTAAGTCTAGAAACATGGGCTATTCATGGTCACTGCAATCTCCCTACTTTCCGTCTTCAACTGAGGAGATCGCAAAGGGTTCAAGTATAGCATGTCCCCAGGTTTGGTTTTGTCTGCATCAGAAAAAGTCATATCTCAAAAGAGCCTACATGTAGACCACTGAAAGACTTGTACTTTGATACTGTATTATGGTTCACTGTACTTTTCCCTGATATTTAAAAGCAAGCCGCTGATATTGTAATCTGCAATGGTAGCCTGCAAGACCTCAATCAAGTGAAATGAACCATTCCTGTGCCACACAGAATGAAGCTCTATGGGATTTGTATGTATTACTTCATATGTGACACACAAAAAGTTGATATTTTACTTGCCTGTTATTTCTTTTTCTTCCCCAGGCAATCACTATTGTTGTGACAGTGGCATTTGTCCAGGTTGGTTTCAAGTTTTGTTTTATCATTTGATACTCTGTTTGATAGAGCAGTGCTCTGTCCATTGCTCTCTCTCTCTCTCTCTCTCTCTCTCTCTCTCTCTCTCTCTCTCTCTCTCTCTTCTCTCTCTCTCTCTCTCTTCTCTCTCTCTCTCTCTCTCTCTCTCTCTCTCTCTCACCCTCTCTCTCTCTCTCTCTCTCTCCTCTCTCTCTCTCTCTCCTCTCTCTCTCTCTCTCTCTCTCTCTGTCTCTCTCTCTCTTTCTCTTTCACTTTTTCTCTATCTATCTCTTTCTCTTTTTCTCTGTATAGTTCTGTGTGTGTCTCTCTCTGTCTCTCTCAGTACCACTCTCCGTTAATGTCTTTCTCGTACTCTATATACAATTGAATTCAATGCAATTCAATCCAGTTTTATTCTCACTCAGCTTTAAAACGACATATAAAACATGAACATCAATAACAGCTAAAATATTCAAATAACAATAATCAATATTACAAAAACTAAAATAACAGAAACGAAAGACATTACCATCAACGATTGCAAATGCCTTGTAAAAACACAGTGAAGGGATTACCAGAAAGATATTAATCCATTTTTACTTTTAAGTGATGGTTGCAATAAAACAATATACCATATATCAAAAATAAGAGCAAATGAAATTTTAAAAATTAAGGAAGTGCAATTCATGTCATGGGACTCTATGTAAATTATATATAATGCATTGACATAAGTATATATTACAAAATTGCAGGTACACATGTTAGTTTTGTTTTCTATTTTTAGGAGTACCGCTCAGAGAAGTCGCTGGAGAAGCTGAGTAACATGGTTCCGCCCATTTGCCGATGGTAAGTCAGCCTAGCAATGACAGGAAAGATAGACGGGAGAGGGGTAGAGGAGGGAAAGGGAGGAATTTGATGGCCAGTCTGAATGCATGGATTGCAGGGAAAGGGGCAGGTCAGCGGGCGGTGGAGCTGATCGAGAAGGCTGGGAATTGTGGCGCACCTTGATCGCCTTTGTGTCCGGATATGGTAATTAGAGAGAGAGAGAGAGAGAGAGAGAGAGAGTGAGAGAGAGAGACCATCCTGAACCCTCATTTCTTTTGGCATGACAGTATGTAGTAAGTCAGTACAGATTTCAGAGCTATTTACTGAGAGGGTAAAAAATAAGATATCTGCATAGGCACAGAAGCTATACAGCATTGAGTGTGGAATATGGTAAAATATCATATATTGGTAAAATATCATCAAGGGGAATTTTCATATACCTGTGTACAGTGACCTCTCAACAGTTGACAGAGCTGTATTGATACTTGTTTGTTTTCATTCTATTGGTCCCAAAGTGTTGTTTTTTTATTCTAGTTCATTTTTTTGCAAACCTGGTATCACAAGATGTTGGGTGTCGTTTATTATGAGAATATATTGGCTCTGTTTGGGAAGTACAAATGCCAAACTTCAGTAGTATGACAATGTTATTGATGAGGTTATGTTTTGTTTTATGTAGGAATATATCACAACTTTGAAAGGTTTTCTTCTTCATACAACACAAGTGATTCTCTGGTAGTCCTTGAAAGTGAATGCACATTACGCCTGTGCCGCAAGGTTTGCAAACACATTGTTTTATGAATGTTTGCAAACAAATAATAGGTTCAATTAAAACGTGTTGGTTTTCTTCTCCATATGCACACCTGTGGCGTTATTTTAAAAGTGATAATGCGTGGACATTTACCATTGTACTTCATGTATTTGCAAAGGGTAAACAATGTGTTACAGCCCTTTGCCGCAATTATGAATGATTGGATTGAAGATTGCTTTTCAATATTATTGGCCGCAAACGAATCAACAGATGTGCGAGTTCTTTCTCTCTTTCTCTCTCTCTCTCTCTCTCTCTCTCTCTCTCTCTCTCTCACTCTCTCTCTCTCTCTCTCTCTCTCTCTCTCTCTCTCCCTTTCTCTATATCTCTCCCTTTCTATCTTTCTCTCTTTCTCTCTCCAACTATCTATTCTCTCTCTCTCTTTCTCTCTCTCTCCTATCTCTCTTAATATATATATATATATATATATATATATATATATATATATGCAATTTCTTTTCCATCTTCTCTTTATTCTTTTTCTTCTCCTTCTTTTTCTTCTTCTGTTTGCTCTTCCTCTTCAACGTTTCTTCTTCTCTTTCATCACCCTGCCATCCTTCTCCTTCTTACAACATTGTTCTCTTGGTCTTACAGTGTTACCCACCCATCTACATGGGTAAAACGTTTTTTTCCCCATCCTCTCTTATTCATCTTCATACAGTGTGCGAGATGGCTATCTGAAGGAGTTCCTGGCTAGGTCTTTAACCCCTGGTGATCTGGTCCACTTGTCCATTGGAGATCGAGTCCCTGCAGATATGAGGCTCATTGAGGTACCAGGCTTCTTCAACCTCTTAACTCTTAGGATGCCATCAGAGCTGCCAACTTGTACTGGAAATTACCCTGAATACTAAACGTTTTTAGTGAAATTACTGACTTATTGCACCCAAGTTTATAGTTGTAAATGGGAAAATACTTCTCATCAGAATACCAGTACTGATTTTTTTTTTTTTACACAGCAAAATACTGAAATTATGTTTATGAGGTTGGAAGCTCTGTGCCAATGATACATACAAATCCCATAGAGCAGCATTTGATCTGGCACCCAAAGCATTATGTCCCCCATGTCATGTTTCTGCACTGTTTGCACCAGGGAGATGGTTTGCTACCACTCTAGTGCTACAGAGCAGCATTGTGCCTGGCATAGAAGGAGTTTAAGGGATAGCTCTCCCTGAAATTAAGTTAAAGAAATGAAAGAGCAATTTATGGAAATATATTGGGAGAGTACCTCGCATATGACGTCACAAAATTTAATTTCAAATGATCATAACTTTCTTATCCTTTGACAGATTTTTGTCAAACCTTCACCAATAGGTTTCTTTCATGTTTCTGCTTTTATTGAAACCAAACTATCTTCAGGGTGAACTATTCCTTTAAAGTCTTCCATGTTTGATCAGCCCTTTGTGCGCCAGATAAACAGCTACTCTGGGTTTTGTGTGTATTACTTGTGAAAATAATCCATCGATGGCGCACAACGGATTTAACAATGATGTTTGTTTTGGCTAGCTTTAAGTGAAAGGGGTCTTTGGGGTAATTTGACTTATGAAAATTATGAAAATTAATCATATACACACAATAGTAAGGATAACATGCTCCATCCTGCTTTTTCCATTCATTTGTTTTGAAAATATGATATTGAAGGAAGGAAATCAATGTTTCTATTTTGATTTTGTTGATTTTCTTTCCTCCCGGTAGGCGGTAGATCTGGCGGTGGATGAGTCGAGCTTCACGGGGGAGACCAAGCCCTGCCGCAAGACCACAATGCACCAGGACCAGGCCCAGAACGGGAAGAGGACCACCATGAAGAACATCGCCTACATGGGCACGCTGGTTCGCAACGGCCATGGCAAGGTCAGGGGTCACAGACGTTTCTTCCACTTCTTCCTTCCTTTACTCATTAATTTCTTAATTTTTCACTTATTCATCTCAGCCTTCCTTCATGTAATTATTTCTTTCTTCACTCTTTGTATGCCTTCCATTATTTGTACGACCTCCAAAATAATGTCTGAACTTCAGGCACAAAGTTTCACTGGCTCATAGCATTGACGGTGTCGATGACATGTAGACAAGCAGACGATTTTCATTTTCCAAGAAATTCCAAATGAGTGCTCCTATAAGAGTATACCTACCTGTACATATATTAGTGCAATGTGTTGATTTTGCTAACTGCTGTGTTCCTCATGTCGTTGTATCTTGCAGGGCATAGTGATTGGGACTGGAGAAAACTCAGAATTTGGGGACATCTTCAAAATGATGAAGGCAGAGGAGGTGAGTGGATTTGTGTCTGTTCCCATGGTAACTTGTATGTTTTTGCAGTACATGCTCAAGTTATTTTAAATCTTCCTAAGGAGATTATACTTAACAGAAGATTTATAAGTATCATTTCAACTCCAAAACTGTGTTCTGTTTTTGATGACTGGTTTGTAAAATCTGGAAATAGTACCAGCTTGAATTCCCGTACGTATATGAAATTGACTCTCGACTCTCGAAAGATAAGGGGTAGAAATGGTATTTATTACAAGCTGTGATCATACCATGGTCTTTAAGTCAGGAGTTTGCTGAATTTCTATGATTTTACCGTTGTGAAGTGACTCCTTACTCGCATCCTGAAATCAAACGAGAATGTGACCCGTGGTCATGGCAGCATGACACTCCATAGATGATGGGTCCCATAGTCTTTACTGCTGGTACCCCTTACCTTTAAAAGCATCACATACAGCACAATCTGATTACTCTCTCTTTTAGATTTTGAAAGAAATCTATAGTTTCAAAACTTTGCAAAACTTCTTCACACTTTGCCTTTCTCATTTCTTTCTTCTTTTCTCTGTGTAACTATTTTGTGATTAGTTCACAACTCTCATCATCACCCTCTTCTTCTACTTCCATTTCAACCCATTTATTTTCAGTTTAAAAACACCAAAAGCTAAAGCAAAAAATAGTCTTGTGTCAATGTTATAAAAATAAAAATCATCTCTCTCTCCTCTTTTCACTCTTTCTTTTTTTTCCCTTCACCCCATAAGTGGGTCAATTATCCTGAAAGAATACAACCACATGGTGTTACTGAACGTTTTAATTATTTTCTAAAAAGTATTTATTAGTACACTCGCACCATGAAAACATTAAAAAAAACATACAATCTGATTAGACAAACAATTCTGCAACTGGCTAAATCAGCGAACAGGTCACGGGATTTGTGCATGTGGTTGATGTCACATTTCCAGTGGTAGGCCGTTATAACCGCAAAATCTCATGGTCTGCAGTGACCTTTGTAGGGAATAGAATTGAAGTGGGTTTTGGTTTCTCATCTCAGGCGCCCAAGACGCCACTGCAGAAGAGCATGGACAGCCTGGGGAAGCAGCTGTCTCTCTACTCCTTCTGTATCATTGGAGGCATCATGCTGCTGGGCTGGCTGCAGAACAGGAGACTCCTCGACATGTTTACTATCGGCGTCAGGTCAGTTCACCCCACCCCATGCACCCCGCCCGTCCTCCACCCTGCACCCTTCCTCTACCCTCACCTCTCCTCTACCCTCACCCCTCCTGTACCCTCACCCCTTCTTCACCCCACCCCTCCATCCCAACCCCTCCTTCACCCGCGCCCGGCTATCTCCGTAACTGGCTGCGGAATATAAGACTCCTCGACATCTGTACCATCGACGTCAGGTCAGTTGACCCTACCCCCCACACCTCCACCCCTCCTTCACATCTCTTCTCTTTTCCCCAACCAAATTAATCCCTATTTCTCCTCTTCTCTCCCCTTCTTTCCCCTCCTCTCTCCTCCTCTGCCCTGCTCCCCCCTCCTTTCTCCTCCCCTGTCTTCTTCCCCACCCTTCTTCACTCCTCATCTCCCAAAATTGATATTTTGTGATAAAAACATGCATAATGACATTGAATCAAACTTGAAAACTAAACCAAAATCACATATTCGTCTTCCTATCCACAGTCTTGCTGTGGCGGCTATCCCAGAAGGTCTACCCATTGTCGTCACGGTAACGCTAGCTTTAGGGGTGATGAGGATGGCCAAGCGCAGTGCAATAGTCAAGAAGCTGCCCATAGTTGAAACTTTAGGTGAGTACTGAACAGTGAGAAAGACGCTCGTCAAATTGTAAACTTCAATCAATCAATCGTAGTAGCTTGTCAGACTCTGATGTTGCATGTCAGAATGACTTCCTGTTTTTGCTGGCATTGGGGTGTGATATTGAGGGGCCTTGTGCCAGTGGCATCTCTGAGCCAAGAGAGGAAAGTCAATCTCTGTCGTTCTCTTCACCTCTTGTAGGTTGTAAACTTATACAGTCAAATTGTAATTACCGCAATATACTTTGTCCAAAACAGAAGCAAAATGCATTAACCCTAATCAGGCCGGGCTTTTTGGACTGTTCTGTGGCCAAGGGGGGGTTGATTCAACCCCCCCTTGAGATCTCGGCCATCGATCGCGCGATTGCGACAAAATTTGGCACGCACGATACCTGTGTCATAATCTACAAGATTGTTTTGTTATATTTTTCAAAATTGTTAATTGTTAATTTTAATTAATTAATTATGCAAATTTAGCCCACAATCATATAAAACACTAAATAAAAACATTTAGAGTCTAATATTTGGTTTGTGTATCTGTAATAATATGTTTAGCAAATGGTCATCAAAAAAACTTCGAAAATTCATTTTGATTCTTATGTATTTTATTGTTTTTGGAATTTCTTATGTATTTCTTTGTTTTTTTACTTTTTTTTTTCTTTGTTTTTTTTATTGAAAATTGTCACTGACCACTTTTCAGCCATGATTAGCATCAAATTAATCAATCAAAATTATCAAATGGAAAAATAATTAGGCTTTTATGAGTTTTATGAACGAGCACGTTTTCCATAGGAAATGCACAGAAAATTGCAAAATTGTGCACGTTTTGGGATGACATGCGCTACGAAAATGGGCGTGGCTCCGTAATGGTATGCGTGGTTGTCGCGAACTTGGTCTCAAAAAATGCGCAAGACTTGAAAGAAAAAAGTCGAGAAGTGTCGCGATGAGTCGTTCTTGCGTTACGGCATTATTGCACGAAACGTCGAGGGGGGGGTTGATTCAACCCCCCCCCGGCCGTTTTAGGGTTAAAGATGGCCCGTTCCTTTTACAAACATCTGCAAACTTCATGAAAGTTTGCACATATTTAGCACGTATCGCTGTAATACCAATTGTGAATTTTTAAGGTTAGAGGTACTATAACTCCGGTAGAATAAATGAAAATCTTGCACTGAGATTTGATTCAAATTGATTGCCGACCGTTGACTTTTTGAAATTACGACTATTTTCGTGGTACGAAAAAAGAAAGCTTGATCAATTATCAAAGATTATTTCCTCAAAACCGAATATTACGCTTTGTCGATTCCAGGGAAAGGTTATATCGCCACTCTCTCTCAAATGATGACAAGGTGAGGGAACTTTCAGAATGGTTTATTGCCATTTCGTCCAATGCCATTTCGTCTAATAGCCATTTGGTCTAATGTCATTTCGTCTACCATTAGTTGGTCCACTACCCGCATAGTCCAATTACCATTTCGTCCAATAACCATTTCGTCTAATAGCCATTTGGTCCAATAGCCATTTCGTCTATTATCATTTGGTCTAATAGCCATTTGGTCTAATAGTATTTTTGTGCCAATTGGTCCAATAGCCACTTCGTCCACTATCATTTCGTCTATCCCCATTTGGTCCAATAGCCAACTGGTCTAAAGGCAAATGGTCTAATAGCCACTTGGTCTACTTTCATTTCGTCCATTTTCCATTTGGTCTATCTGCATTTGGTCCATTATCACTTGGTCTAAACCCATTTCGGCTAACAATCATTTGGTCTAATTGCCATTTGGTCTAATCACCAATTGGTCCAATTGCCATTTCGTCTAATCACCATTTCGTCTAATATTCATTTCGTCTAATTAAGCATATTGGTCTAATAGACATTATAGTGCCCTCTTTGGTACACATGTAGTGCATGCCGACTCGACTCTTTTCCTGATTTGTGGTCCCCCCCCCCCCCCCCCCCAAAAAAAAAGGAGGGGGGAGAGGTGACGAAATTAAGACGGAAATGAATTAAAATATAAAGAAAAGGAAGGGGAAACAAGAAGGAAGAACAGTGAGAGAAAGAGAATTGGTAAATAGCAGGTTCCATTACAGTAAATTAAATCAATTCAGCTCACGCTCCGCGCTCGCAGATATTATTTATTGAGATACGTACATACCTAGTTTTTCATTGACAATGTGCTTATAGTTTGTAGTGTCGGAAATTCGTCATTTTAAGTTTGCGCTTCGCGTTCGCATAAGTTATTTCAGTAGATACCATCCTGCCATATTGTGTTCATACACACATTTCATTCTTTACCAACTATCCTCCCATTCCATCACTCTATCACTTTCATCCGCTCGTATCTCCACGAGCCCCCCACGACCATTACCCCCCATTATTGACCTCCATTCCCAGTATACTCTAATCCACGTCTCCATTCCCCAGACTTCATATAAACAATGACCACCTGCTTGACCACCAACATGCACTGCCATTCCTATATATATCCAGGGATACTACCCTGGGACAGATATTATGCTGATATAGAGAATTTGATGAATAAAGAATGCTCTTGATCTGGACTCCAAAGCGTGTTCACGTGTTTTCAGAGTCCTTCTACGAGCTAGAAGTACACAATACATACATACCTTGTTCTTTATTGAAAATGTGCTTAAACTGTCCAGTTTATTTTATTAGTGTGTTTGTGTGTGTGTGTGAGAGAGAGAGAGAGAGAGAGAGAGCGAGGGGGGGGGGGAGAGCCAATCATATTTTTTGTAACCATTATCATCAATAATTTCAAGGTATAAAAGTCATTTCGCACCACTCCTATTTGTATCAGTAGACGAACTGGCTAGTGGACGGAATGGCTATTAGACGAAATGGCTATTGGACGATTTGGGAATTGGACGAAATGGTTATTAGACGATTTGGTTGTTAGACGAACTGATCAGTAGACGAAATGGGAATTGGACGAGTTGATAATTAGACGATGTGGATATTGGACCAAATGAAATTAGCCGACATGGGTATTGGACCAAGTGAAGTTGGACGAACTGATTAATGGACGATTTGGCATTAGACGAAATGGATTTAGACGAAATGGTTGGTAGACGAAATGGTTGTAGACGAATTGGTTATAGACCAACTGGTGATTAGACGAAATGGCTATTGGACGAAATGATGACTGGACGAAATGGGTGGTAGACGAAATGTTGATGGACAAAATGGCATTAGACGAAATGAATGTAGACCAAATGGCTATTAGACGAAATGGCATTGGACGAAATGGCAATTTACCTTCAGAATTAGGTCTGCAAAAAGGACGGGCTACCTTTAAGCCAATCTGTACAAGACAAAATACCTCTGTATGGGGATTAGTGTGCATTACTGCTGAAATGAGACACACATGGCATGTCATGAGTGAAATCTTGTATTCCATGAGAGTAGTGTGTGCACATGAATGAAATACTGTACAACGATATTCTGTGTATGAAACGTTTCATTAAAAAATGAATAAATCTACAGTCTTTATCATAAATGAATTTGATTACCAATACCAGGTCCCTGTTGCGTATATATTTTCAATTGTTGTAACTTATCATTAATAGTATCTGCCATGGTAGCAGCCAATGGGCTTTCAGCTTTACTGCTGTTGCTATGGCAGTTACAATCAGTGGCCCAGTTTGTCTACTTGTTTCTGGTGGTTGCTTACGTTTACTCTTCCCTCTTTCCTCTTCTCTTTCCAGGATGTGTGAATGTGGTATGTTCCGATAAGACAGGAACGCTAACCAAAAACGAGATGACTGTCTTGACCGTTCACACTGCAGATGGAATAAAGGCCGAGGTAATACATCTTGTCCGTGCCTGTCTTGGTAGCCGTTTATTTCCACAATATTTCTTTTCTATGTACTTCTGCACCCTGTAAAGAAGCCAGTTGACATACAGCGTGTAAATGTCAAGTGTAATGTGAATGCAAGCAAGGACAACAAAAAACAAATATAGAAATTGTCATATGTAAATTTTTTCCCTATGATTTGTTTATGGGATGTTTGTATTTTGTATGTTTGTATGTAAGGCATGATAGTCTTGTGATTAAAATTCTAACTCCCCTTCCCCCCCCCCCCCCCCCCCCCCCTTTTCCTGATAATGGATCTGATTTTACATTTAACCCTCTTAAAGGGCATAAACTGTACTGGGAAGACAAAAAGGCAACCAAAAGGTGATTGTGAGCAATCTTCTTGCCAATGGTCTTAAATTCATGTATTGTCCATTTTAAAAACTTGCTGAAAGTTATTGACCCTAAAATTGTCCACATTTGGAGAAATGAGTTATTAAATCACAAATCCTCGAATTGTTCGGGCCAAACATTTCAAGGATTTGTGATTTAATAACTGATTACTCCAAATGTGGATCATATTAGGGTCAATAACTTTCAGCGAGTCTCTAAAATGGACAATACATGAAGAAGATTGCTCACGATCACCTTTTGACGGCTTTTTTGTCTTCCCAGTACAGTATATTCCCTTTAAGATTAGACAAACTACACTGTATATTTTGCACCAGATTGTACAATTTTATTAGAGTTGAACAATCCAAAGCTCCATAATGTTGGTGGTAGGATAGCCCCTTCCCCCATGGTATACCCCCCTTAATTGCTGTGCTCTCTCGCAGGGAATGTGTAGCTAAGCCTATATTGTAGATTTTATTTTCAGTTGCGAATATCATGCCTAGTTTGCGTGCGTGTGCTTGTCTGGTGTGTGTACTAGTGTCTGTCTATATATGTGTGTCTGTGTGTGTTTGCGTTTGATTGGTAAGTATTGTGCTTTTCATTTTTGTTTTACCCATTGAACATGTAAAATCCTGTTTCTGCAACAGTGTCAAATTTGATGTCAATGTGAACATTCCTACCACCCTGTAGTGTCAACGTAGTGCATGTATAATCATACTTACCCGTACCTAATTGTGTCCTGTTCTCACTGGCCTCTTTTTACCTACAGGTGACTGGAGTGGGGTACAATGGAGATGGTATGGTGCTGGTGGAGGAGGACCCCATACATGGGTTTCAGTGCCCCTCGATAGCAAGGGTGGTGGAGGTAATGAGGGCATTAGACCCCCCCCCCCCCCCACGCCATTTCATTCATTGTTAACCCTCTGTAGCCGATGACACAATTTTGCCTTGATTCTGCAGTGGTAAGGACCTACAACGACAAATGCTCGGGTCCTGTAATTCAGCCAGTCGCAAAATCGTACGACTTATTAGATAGTATATCCCAAAGAAATGCATTTGTTCTGGCACTGTAAGGGTTGAAGATAAATGATCGCATGACTCTAAGTTGAATTGATAAAGAGCAGGAAAGTCATAGGGGTAGGGGGAGGGGGGGGGGATGGAGGAGGGCGGGTAATTGTGGAAGGGTTACTGTGCAAAAGACATGAACAACATTTTTAAAAGTCATATAAAGGTGTGTTTTTTTCATTATAATTATGTCATATTCATTCGATATTTACATATAGCTCTTACAGAGTACATGTTTTGAAATAGATGGAGAAAGTAAAAAAAAAAAGAGCTTTTGTCTATTTTTATGTTTTTTATCATGTCTCCAGGCTGGATGTGTATGCAACAATTCAGAGATTAGAGATAATGTTCTTTACGGGCAGCCAACTGAGGGAGCCCTTCTTGCCTTATCAATGAAAGTAAGTACATCATTCTGTTTGACGCTGATCTCAATGAAAAAAAAATGGATGAATGATTGCTTACCAGGTCAATGAGTCAAAGGTATGTCTATCAACTAATTCACGCTTAAGGGCTTGAGATCTAATTGACCAGTTAGCACTAGATGCCTTGGGATTCGAGAAGTAGGGGCAAAATACATATATGTGGTCAAGCCACGGTACACCATGTACATGTATGCCGCCCATAAAAGATCTCTGGGTTATTCTTTAAGAATAGATATAGCTCTCACAAAAGCTGATCAATGAGCGACTGAGAAAGAATGATGAAAGAGGTAGTGAGTCATTTTCCCGAGAGATTATCTGTTGACTCGCATTTTGATTTGCATGTTAGATCAGAGCCCTGTTGCAAAAAAAAAATGCTTACTTTGGTCACTTTGCTACAAGGCAATTTCTATGGAAACCTTGAATTTCATTGGCTGTCAAGCGATGTTACCATGGTAGTTACCATTGATGGTAAGTTTTATGCAATGGGGCCCACGGGTGGTAATTACACTGGTGGTTTCTCTAGCCTGGCCTTCAGACTGTTCAACATTTCTGATCCAAAATGAAAAGAAAGAGTCTAGTACAGTCCAACCTGTCTTAGCGGTCACCTGTCTATAGCAGTCAACCTGTCTATAGTGGCCAATAAAATAATTCCCCCGGAGAGATATCAAGTGTTAAAGAACCTGTCTGTAGCAGTCACCTGTCTATAAAGGCCACAATTTTTGTTTCCCTTGGGTGGCCACTATAGACAGGTTTCACTATACTCTAAGACCAGTCACTGTATCTTTTCCTCTATACTCAGTCCACCCAGGAGAGGAAATGGATAATGAGTAGTCTCGTGCAGCCAGACCCCTTTATTGCATAGTTTGTCTTAGAAATTTTCAACATAGTTCAACATAGTTCAACATAGTTCAACATAGTTCAAGATAGCCAGGCTATGCTTTCTCAAACAGGTTTCACTGTACATGCATGTTCAACACTGTTTGAAATTTCCCGGCCAACCAATCACAGATGCAGCTGCAGCACTCGCGGAGCCGCTACACCCGTCTGGACGAGGTCCCCTTCAACTCCGAGTCCAAGTACATGGGGGTGCGGTGCCGCCCCCACGGCCCCGCCCCGCACCCCCCTTCCCCCCAGGCCAACGGGGAAGGGGAGCTCTTCTTTGTGAAGGGGGCACTGGAGAGGGTGCTGGACCGCTGCACCACCTACAACCAGGGGGGCAAGTCTGCCCCCCTCGACAAGGGGAAGGTGGAGGAGTTTGCGGAGGAGGGGGCGAAGCTGGGCGTGTCTGGGCTCAGAGGTAAGATGAGATTTCCATCTGTTTCCCTTCTTGCAATCTTTCTGTTTAAGTTTGAGCTCCCAAGTTTCTCATCAACCCCAACCCCCCTCCAACCCACAAGTTTCTCCCCCCCCCCCAATAATCCTTTGAATTTGTTGTACACAAAACCGTATCAGCTCACATGCTGCTAGTTTTGTTTTTACTTGTAAAAGATTGTGATGTGTCAATATACCATTTCAATTGAATTCACTTTGCAGTGCTAGGTGTGGCGGTGGGGATGAGTATGGAGAACCTAACCTACCTGGGCATGGTGGGCATCCTTGACCCTCCCAGACCAGGGGTCAGGGAGGCCATCCTCACTCAGCTTGGCAGCGGGGTGGCCCTCAAGATGGTCACCGGCGACTCCCTGGAGACCGCCGTGGCTGTCGGTAAGGAAGCCCTCTCTCTCATGAATTCCTGTTAGACTGCGTTTAAAGGCCAGCACTGACAACACAATCCGATCCGTCATACAACTCTGTTAGTGGCTTAATCAGATCAGCAGGTCATTGGATTTGTGACACAATCCGATCCGTCATACAACTCTGTTTGTGGCTTAATCAGATCAGCAGGTCATTGGATTTGTGCCAGAGGGTGACATTACGTTTCCAAATTCTGGAATTATTGCCACATCTTGTATGCATCCATTCAATGTATCATAGATCTGACTTGTGAAATACCAGCAATTTAATGGCAAAACAAGTACATTCTACAAAAGTGGTCTCCCCTTTTTTTTGTTGTTCATATTTTGAATGAATATTAAACTGTAAATGACCATTCAATTTAGCCACAGATGCCATAAATTCAAGCTAATAAACCTGTATTGAATTGAATTGAATTGAATTGGACTTGTTTTTTTTTTTGTGTGTGACAGGGAGCAGGCTAGGTCTTTATGCCCACGGCTCGGCTGCACTGTCTGGCTCAGAAATAGAGAATATGGAGTTCATGGAACTATCAAGAATAATCAATCAGGTGTGCAAACATTGTGTTCACATTTTCATTTTGCATATGTTTTGTTGAGTTTCATACTGTATCACTTGTCCATAAGTATGATATGTGACCATTCCCACAAGTCTGTACACATTTTCATTTGTTCTTTCACAAACTTGTCGACATATATTACATGTATAATGCAGTTTTGTATATTTTGACAGTGGAAATGAATTGAATTTGATTTAATTGAATTTCATGTAAGATATACATGTGTATATATATTGTAAGGGCAAGCTGCTATTATGTGTTGAAACAAAACATTTGATGTTTTAAAAATAACAGCAAATACGTTCACACTTGAATCAAGCTAAAATTTAAACATGATACCACTTTGATCTCTTTCTACATTAACGTACCCATACATGTAGCTCACTGTGCAGATTTAATATACACGTCACAACAAGACAAATAAAACAATAATTTATTTTTTATTCCATGCAATTGTTTATTAATGACTAAATCACCCATTTCTAAGTCTCTAGTTCAATTAACAATGTTTATGATTTTTGTGGATTTGGACCATCATGAACACAATCATGGTGGCATTGAAAGCATTATTTATATATCGCTCTAGTCAACCCCTCTGCCAGAGAGGGCAGCACACCACATTTGTTACAATGTGTTAAATTCATATCATCCACAGGTTTCTGTGTTTTATAGAGCCAGCCCGCGGCACAAGCTCAAGATCATCAAAGTAAGTACAAAAAAGTATTCAAGAAATGCTTAATATATTTCTATGGTCGTTGATATCGATGGTAAGGTTTACACTCCATATCTACCATGCAGAGCTTGCAGCCAGTAGGATTTTATCATAATATTAACTATGCTATAGATAATAAGTCATGAAAATAATACCTGGGACTGTTGTTTTAGAAAGAAAATGAGTGTTACTTCAATTGTAAAATTGACATTGTATTTGTGCGTTTTGTTTGGGGAGTACAATAAATGGGGGGCAAAGGCTGGCATGTACTGTAAACGTAATATTTTAATATTTGCGAATAAGGCACAGACCACAAAAAACACAAAAAAACCCCACAAATGTTGATGGTTTTATCAATTGAGTATCGAGCGAGCATAAGCTCCGTTGCTACAAATGGAAGGCCAGTACTATGCGCTGTAGGTGCAGTGCATCTTTTGTCAGTGTACTAGTATGGTGTATTGTCCTTTCCAACTTTTGATGTATCATTTTGTAGGCCAGTGTGTTGTTCTTGGGATACAGGCCCGCAATAATGCGGTGCTCGCAAAATTGTAGGGGTTGTCGCAATTCATAAAAACATATGTACGTGAAATATACCATGTTTACAGTATTTACATTGCTTCAGGGGAAATGAATTTGTGTTGTAAATAAAGACAGGCTGTCCCTTTTGCACGGCAAGCAAATAAAGTTGTGTAAACACCACAGAAAATTGGAGAACTTATCAGAACTTCCCTCCCAATAATGGAACTGGAAACTGACTATATAAAGCGAAATTATAACAATCGCCCGGTATTGAGGAGGTTACGGGCTGGCCATCCGAAACCTATAGCCCAGAGACCGGAGACAGCTTTGCGCTGTGCTCCACACTGGTCTGCTTCGTAGTTTATACGTTCAGTGGGAGTAATGCACTCATAGTGCGCTGAGAGGGACAATACGACTACGAATGTAGACTATACCCGCTGCTGTTCAAATGTAAACAAGGATAGTTTTCACTAAGCTATGACTGTGAGATTTCATACACATTATTGTTATGGTATACTGCTGATTCCTGCTGAGTTTCATGACTCTTGGGAATAGGACACCTTGTCTTAAAACCCCTTTGTTTCATTGTCATTCCACCTCAAGGCTCTCCAGGCCACGGGGGCTGTCGTGGGCATGACGGGCGACGGGGTGAATGATGCCGTGGCCCTAAAGACGGCTGACATCGGCATCGCCATGGGGATCACGGGCACGGACGTCAGCAAGGAGGCGGCAGACATGATCCTGGTCGACGATGACTTCACAACCATCCTGTCCGCCATCGAGGAGGGCAAGGCCATCTTCTACAACATCAAGAACTTTGTCAGGTTCCAGCTCAGTACGTAAGTGAAGGAAACATACTTTTTTCTCGCTTTCATGTATGTCTCCCAATGCTGATTATACAAACAGGTTTTTTTTTTTTAAATTTCACCAAAATCTTGGCTAATGAATGTATGTATATATGTTGTCACGCATTATACAAGCACTGATTGGAAAGGCAGTTATATGTACCTTTCTTCCCATTGATTTAAATGACAAATTGACCCTGATAATGATTAATTAATTTTATTGGTTTATTAATATAGCCTGAGAAAAGTGAGACATTTAAGGGAATTATTTGTGGTTGAAAATCATAACTGAATCATGGTCATTAACCTTAAACTTCACAATGATGCACTGTGTGTCAGGCATTAAGAAAACAATACTCTGAGCATATATGTAACCTGTATACCATGAACTTACAGAGCAAATTTATTGAGCCAAGTCACTTCCTTCTGATTTTGTCCATACTTTGGCAATACGTCTCTCACAACTTCCTACTTGTATTAAAGGGATAGTTCACCCTGAAGAGAAGTTGGTTCCATTTTAATAAAAGCAGAAACATGAATGAAACATATTAGTGAAGGTTTGACAAAAACTCTGTCAAATGATATGAAAAGTTGTGATCTCTTGAAATGTCAATTTTGTGATGTCACGCGCGAGGTGCTCTCCCATATGTTGTGTACAGTATAATTCCATAAATTGCTCTTTTTTTCTGTTTTGACAAGGTAATGTTTTATTTTTACACAGGTATGTGTATAAAAACGTATCTAACGTTGTATCAAATGCGCAGGCAAAGAAACATATCTTTTTGAGAAAAAAAACTTGTACACAGCATATGGGAGAGCAACTCACACGTGACGTCACAAAATCAAAACTTCAAAGATCTTAACCTTTTTATCTTATGACGGATTTTCACAACACCTTCACTGATATGTTTCTGCCATGTGTCTGCTTTTATTGAAACAAACTTAATTTCAGGGTGAACTATCCCTTTAACTTCAACTTATTATATAGCCCTTAAACGTTTCATTTCCCCTCTCCTGTAGGAGCATTGCTGCCTTATCACTGATTGCCCTATCCACCATGCTGAGTTTCCCCAACCCACTCAACGCCATGCAGATCTTGTGGATCAACATCATCATGGATGGTCCCCCAGCTCAAAGGTAAGTAGGCCTCCAGATATCAACAAACCTTTACAAGAGCATCATATTGATATCGATTTTCATCTTTTTAAAAATCTTTTAGAGATATTTTTATATAAGGTTTATTTAGTTGATGGAAAAAAAAAACATTTTTAAGCATCATCTTGTTTACATCTTTTTTCAAAAAAGAATGATGGGACTTACAAGCATTTTGAATGTACATTCAAGATATAGTAAGTATTCTATGAATGCATCAAGTGTTAAATCTCTCTCTTTCTACCCCCCCCCCTCCTTCTCTCTTCCTTTCTCTTTCTCCATTTCTTTCCCCTTTCCTCACCGCACTTTCTCTCTCTTCCTCTCGTTCTCCCCTCCTCTTACATCTCTCCATCTCTTTCCCTTTCCCCACTCTTTTTGTCTCTCTCTTTCTTGCTCTGTCCCTCTCTCTCTCACTCTGTCCTTCTCTCTCTCCCCCTCTATCCATTCCTCACACTCCATCTCTTTCCCACTTTCTCAACCTCTTTATCTCTCTCTCTCTCCCTCCCCCTTTCTTTCTCTCTCTCTCTCTCACTCTGTTCCCTCTCCCCCTCTATCCGTTCCCTCTCCCCCTCTATCCGTTCCTCACTCTCCACCCCTTTCTCAACCTCTTTATCTCTCTCTCTCTCTGTCTCTCTTTCTCTCTCCCTCCCCTCTCTTTCCATCTCTCTCTCTCTCTCTCTCTCTCTCTCTCGCTCCCTCTCTCTCTCTCTCTCTCTCTCTCTCATGTCGTCATGGCAGTCTTGGTGTTGAACCAGTTGACAAGGATGTGATACGTAAGCCTCCGCGCCAGGTGCGAGATCCGATGATCACCAGATCGCTCCTCGTGAACGTGATCATGTCTGCTGTCATCATTGTGCTGGGAACGCTATGGGTGTTCTGGAGAGAGGTGAGATCTGATTAGTCATGCACTGGTCAAATATTGGTTCTGCCCTGGTTAGCAGGGTTTGAAATGGGTACAGATGAGTCATCTCTACCACAATAACAAAAGTCTGTAGCAAGAATACCATTCATAGTTTTTTGAAAGCAATTAAACTTCACATATTTGATCATTGGGCAATTTAGCTGTGTGTGACGTTTGGGGGTTTGCATCTTTGAAGGCTTTGCCAGTGAAACCAGAGCTTATCTTTATTTATGCCCCCTCCCACTCTGCCTAAAAAGTTTGTTGCATGAATGATTAGAATCAACACACTCTACAAGGGATTCCAATGAAATCATCATCATGCCTGGTTTCACAGGCAGCCTGAAGCATCAATATACCTAGCATCTATTGTGTGCATCTGTTAAGTTTAACTTGAGCTATGATTATTATATTTCATACCCGATTTTGGGCACAGGAGTATTTACTCTGCAATTCATGTATTTCGGTTTTCTTCTCTTCCCTTTGTTCGACCCGACCTTTTCTTTGTGGTGGGCTGCTCAGATGCAAGACAACATCATCACACCAAGAGACACAACGATGACCTTCACCTGCTTTGTCTTCTTTGACATGTTCAATGCTCTGAGCAGTCGCTCTCAGGTTAGTCTACCCCTACCCTACAAGACGAAGGGCATTCAATCTTTATGAGCCATCTGTGTTTTTATTTACCAGTAATGCACACAAACCTAGTTAAGCAGCATTTTATCTGCCTTAAAAAATATTGACACTAAATGTGTCATGTATCTACTTTGAGGCCTTTTCTTGTCCTCTATGCTTTTGCCAGAATATCTGCCCCAATGTTGTTCTTCTTCTCCAAACTTTCTTCTTTAAAGTTATATATCATGGAAAATGCATCAGGAGAGACTGGAAATATATGGCCTCATTCATCAACTTGATTAAAAAATATTAATGGTAGAGTACCCCTCAGCAGGTCAAAAACAGAATTTAGTAAATACCATGGAAAATGGAAGAAACTGAAACTAAAAGAATTCTCCTTATACTTTCAGAACTGGAAACTGACTTTGAGCGGGATTTATATATTAATCGCTAGATGTCGAGTAGATATTGGATGACCAGTCCAAAACAATTCTTTCAGAATACCAACTTTTGTTATAGGATGATTAGAGATCTTAACTACATGTAGTGTTTGCATTTCCATTTGTGCCTTATATCACACAGACAAAGAGTATCTTCAGTATAGGTCTGTTCAGCAACCGCATGTTCCTCTACGCGGTGGGTGGGTCCATCATGGGTCAGTTGCTGGTCATCTATTTCCCTCCCCTCCAGAGGATCTTTCAGACCGAGGCTCTATCCTTTCACGGTGAGTGCCACGCCCGCCTGCCCGTCTGGCCCACGACGTAGTAGTATGTCTGCCTCACAATGAATGATGGTCAAATAGAATTCTACATACGGCATATACAGAATCATCGTCCCATTATGCACTCCGCAACCACATTCAGATTTTCATAAGATTCATAAGATTCAACTTCATTGTCTATATAAAAATACAAAAAATTGGCCTCCACTGGCAAGAAGATACAGAAGAATGACAGAAGATTATAAAAAACACAACAGTGCATTGAAACAACAAAAATGTACATAATACAAAAAAAAGAGGAGGGAGAGAACCTCCCGTGGTCCCTATAAAAAGCAGAGCATTGCTTATTAATACTTCATGTACCTGTATGCAAATTTTATTCATGTTCATGATGCACTCCGCAGCCACATTCAGATTTTGTTTGCAGTCATGTTTGCTTCCGGTCTATCATATTCATCCCTCTTGTAAACCGTTTCCCCATTCCCAGATATCATCTTCTTAGTCACGCTGACGTCATCCGTCTTCATCGTGTCCGAAATCAAAAAGTTAATTCAGCGGCGACTCGAGAGGCAGCCGCACCTCCTGGATCCCTGCGACCACGAGTATGTCTAACTAGAGGTTCGTTCACACTGTTGAGTTCTGCCGCTTTGTCTCACCGCCCTGAAACGTTTCCCCACCACATCAAAGCACAAACATCGCTACGTTCACACTCATGAACAAACAGCATTGTTCACACTGCCTTTCAGATGAGACCAATAGTGTAAATAATGCTGCGTAGGATTGCCATTTTGACGTTTGAACAGACCTTTCAATTAATGTAAAGAGACTCTTGTCAGAGAAACTTGTGTGTGTATCATGCGTAGATTGATAATCCAGTCATATGCATTTTCATTCTCAGTTGTAGATGGGTTACGACTGTATGTTAAGTGTGCAGGCTCGTGCAACTGCTGAATATATTTTTCCTTTTTATGTCAGAGATTGTGAAAGACACTCCCATCAAAGAATGTGTATGTGTGTGTGCATATCGATGATAACAATTCTGTACTTTGATTCTCAATTGTTGACACCTGAAGCTGTACAAAGAGACAGACAATGCCCCCAAATCAAATTGGTTGTGACAAAGAAGCAGGATAATCAGAAAAACGTGACAAATTTGAGGAAAATCAAACCAGACTATACAAAGAAAACATTTATAGCTGTTTTTCTAATCATAGTTACAGGCCCTTGCAGCTTTGATGGGACAAGCCATTTGCTCTGTAGTAATCGCTCAACAGTTTCACTCTTGTCATGTAGCACACGGTCCTAACAGTGTCCATGTCCACACTGGAGGTGTCGGTGGTGTAGCAGTTGTAAACTGTGACTGAAGATCTCAAGGTCCCAGGTTCAATCCCACCCATGGCACCTGTGTCCTCCTGCAAGATACTTCATCCACATTGCTGCTCCTCACCCAGGAGTATAAATGGGTACCTGGTAGGAGGTGGACGATTATGTGAATAATCTTGACCCAGGGCCGATATCGTGCATTGAGCAAGGAATACTCCCCAGGGAGGGATTAGGTTTACCTTTTTCCCCCTGATAGTCCACTTTTTTCCCTACCTACAGTATGATAGGAAAGTATTGTCAATCACAAAGGCCATGATATTCGTTTTCAGAATACCAAGCCTGATTGTCTGCTGTCTCTGCTTCTATTTATATAATGCAATGTCCATAGAGTTCTGTACCCCTTTATCAAATTGAGTGTTTCCTCAGATTCATGATCAAAAAGAAAACAATCATTCTCATTTAGTTACAATAAACTGTATAAGCTCAAGAGCATAGCTGCCTGTACCCTGTCTTTACATAGTTGAAAATAAATGGCCTCAAACTCAATTTCTCCATTTCTCAAGTTGTGATGTTTTGTAAAGATCTTAAAAGGATATCATTTGCGAAGAAGATATATTGGTCTCACGAACATGTGTAGATCTATTGAGTTTGATGATAAATTTCAGCAGTAGTACTTCTGGCAAACAGTGTAAAATTAAATATTATCGATTTACACTCTATATAAGGTATTCAGTCTCATGTATTTAAAAAAAAGTATAAATGCCATATTCCCAGTAAGTATATATTTTTATATCCTTTAGTAGTTACATAGCACAAAAAGATATTATCATGTCATACATTTAAATGCATACTTACAATTCATTACGTGCAACTTTTTTGTTTTTGCACTCATAATTTACATAAATTGTATACATGTGCAATTTTTCTAGCACAAAAGGAGTAAACTTTATGAACTATTGGTGCCAAATGTAAGAATAAGTGTAGTCATTACTGTGCTCCTTAAAGTGAAAGGATTCTTGAATTAAAATTCTATCAAGCATCTTATGAAAATACAAATTGGAAAAGTCAGGAAAAATATATTCCCAAATTCAAGTGAATGATGTTAAAGATGTGTGTGACTATTTGCTATAATTAGCCACCAGAATTAGATTTTTAATTGTACATGCTGTCATTGGTTGCTCTTAAAAAAAACACTCACTTAGTGTTGTCACGGTGAGATAATTGCATTCAAAGAGTTTAATTTATTCACCTTTACGGACTTGTAATTTCTGTATGATATTGAAAGGTATTTGAATGTTGTGGTCATTCAAAACACATTTTCATAGCAGAACTATTCCGCAGTAACTGCGAGTCCCTACTTCGTTTGATTTCAGGATCAGGTGAAGAATTGTCTCAAAAAGATTATTGTAGACCCCATAGTCTGCACCACTTCTACCCTTGTTTTAGATTGTGTGATTGTATAATTCAAGTGTGCCTTAAATTTGTGAAAATCAAGGATATTATGGTAACGACGTGTAAAAGAATGTTCAATGACTATCTGAATGAAAGAAACTGAAACTCTGTATAATGTATATAATTGTCCGTTCAATACAACAAAGCTATGCTTGTGGCAGTATCATGATATTTTCTTTCACAGATAGGAGGAAAAGAATTGTATTTTTGAAGTGAGCATATATGTGTACATGTAGCTTGGATTGTGGTAGATAAATATGAAGACCACAAAATAGTCTTTCTCCCACAAATCAGAAGTCCTCAATGCGATTCTTGTTGGGTTTTTACATCTACCTTGGTTTGATGTGATTTTCAGTGAAGTTTGTGTGATATTTACATGTACATGTCCGCAAATAGTAAATTATTCAGGATTAAATTCTGTGATTGATGCAATTTGTTTTCTCTTTTTTTTTCAATGTACCTCTTCAATTCTGGACTCATAGCTGACTAATATGTCTTAGAATTAATGTGCCTGTGATGGTTATCTGTGAAAGCTTATTATTTATATGATTTGTTGTCATTATTTTACATTTTATATAGAGTTTATACCGTATGATGATGGATGTGTGTTGCTATTTTTGTATGTATTTACCATGTGTTTCAGCACAAATATGTTCACCTAATAGATACAAGCGTTTTTTAAAGTCTACTTGTGGCTTATGGTTATCATAATCCATTGACATATCAATAACAGCATTTATAGTTCATTCTTAGTATTAAAAACACTATATGATTGATACCATATATACCTGTACCTGTGCAGATAAATATTAAAGACTGTGAATATATATTTAATGTTTTTAAAATGGCAACTCTGTAATAGTAAGAAGTTTTTGGTATTCTGATTGAGGCAAGGAACTTAAGTATAGGAATACACCAAGTGTGTGATCAAAGTGTGCATTTGTAGACTGAGATTTACATGACATATCATCAGTAAGGTTACAACAACTGTGACATACCCAACTCTCTATGAGTGCATGTATAATGTTTGTCCAACCTTAAATCAGGCATTGCAAAATCAAAACTATGTTCAGTTTTAATCATGGTTTAAAAACTCTATGTTATGGATATTTATCCTTAATAGATGGGAATGTCTTTAGAAATACTGATTTGAAATTCATAAACCAAATGAGTTTCATGTGTGACTAGTAATAAAAAATTGTTCAAATTTGTTTGAACGACATCACCATTATTTTACTCTGTATGCAAATGCAGTATCTCTCAAAACTATAATGAATAAAGGATTGTAACTCTCTTTGTGACAGGAAAAGAATTAACCCCAAACAGTTTTAACTGTGTGCTGGCAGCAACGCCAGAGAAATACTATGAGTGAACGTTCAAGAAAATGCTAGCAGATCATGACAAAAGTGGGATTTTGTTTTGTAAAATGTTGATATAAACATCTTGATAATCTCTAATAGTTCTAAATATTGACATCAAGAGGTATGTTTAAGAATTCTTGCTTGTAGATGAAGACGCAATCTATTGAAGAATAATTCTAAAAGTGGAAAAGGGATTTAGGATAAGACACATTAATAGAAGGTTATCATTCTGTATTGGATTTCCTTGCTTTTGACAATCTTGCCAGAGATCAAAAAAAAAAATCATGAAAAGAAGGGAATGAAAATGAGAGATACCTGTTGAATTCTGCTACTGAAACATCTTTAAAATATGACCACTTGGGGTGGAAAATAACTCTTTCTTGTACCTGTATTCTGAGCAGTATTGCGTTAGGTCGTTGCTTTCATTTTCCTTTGACTTAATGTTAATCATTATACATAATGATGGAAAAATTGGTGGAAAATGTTCTTCTGCTAGTAGTTACAAAATTTCTTCTTCCTTTCCTCGTACCTAAATGGTCTGTGCTGGACTTCAGGAATGGAATCAAGATTTGATTTTACTTTGTAATAAAGTAATACCTCTAAGTTCTGTTTGTACTTACATATTTTTGATTGGTCCATCTTGACAATTGTTAAATGTTGATATTTAAATCAGCTTTTTGTACCAGGTTTATAGTGTTATTGTTGAATAGGCATAATTCCTGTACATTTAATTGTTACTTGGGGTATTTTGTAATACAAAGTGCTAGATTTCTTAATTGTTTCATCAAGTAATATTAAGAATTACATAATGTGTGGCCTTATCTTAACACAGGGTACCTTTCTTGTGTGTAGATGGTCAACATCGGAAATAAAGGAGACAAATTTCTGCATTACCAGGGCTCAGGATATCAACATCTATTTAGTCACTGAACCTCTCAAAAAAAGTTCTGCAACTCGGGTTTGAGGGGTCATACATCTTTAATTACTTCATTCCCGTACATAAATGTGGTATCATAAGACAGCTTGACTTTATATCGTTACTATGATGCATCGTTTGTAAGGCTGATGGAATGCCCAGACCTGATGAATGTGCAACAAGGTGAAAAATTAAATGTTGCAAAATTCTGTGCTTCCCGTTTGTTGTGCACATGAAATGAGTTTGAATGAAGTTGATGCGTGAACGTCCGTTGTCACCTTGACATTATTCAAAGCACATTGCATCTTCAAAAGAAATGGAGCCTTTGCTGTTGAAAACAATGCATTTTGCAACATTTCATTTGTGACTGCCCCAGATTGTGGAAAACTGCACATTTCATGATTGCATAATCATAGCAAATGGCAAACGCTGTGAAGAGGAATAATCAAGCTTTCTCATGATATCCCAGTCACGAATAATGACGAAGCAACAAGCGATATATGACCCCTCAAACCTGAACTTTTTTGAGGGGTTCAATTTATAATGCAAAATTGACACATGCTGCACTCAAGTATTCTTCCTTCCCTCCCCCTCCCCCATGTAGAATTGTTGCCAATCACACCATGTATAATCCTATTATTTTGATATAAAGCATGTGCAAAATCATTGAAAGAAACATGCTGCTATAAGAAGAGGGTATTTATCTGAAATCTGATTAAGATGGAAAGTGCGCTATATAAATTCTATGTATTATCATTATTATTGAATCATTTGAGAGTTTGTGATTAGGAGTAGTAAGAGTGCAATGAGTGTAGTCTGATCTGTGTACAGGTAATTTTTTTTAGCGAGAGAATTGTTTCTTGCGGAATGTCACTGCAATGAGGGAGAAGCCGGATGAACTAACCTATGATGCTAACTCAGAGGAATATTATTCCTCGTTTTTAAATGCTTTATTAAACAAGAGCAACCATTTTTCTACAATAAACGTTTTGTGTGACTCTATCTCCCTTTAACGCAATCTTGTCAAAGTGAAAACATCATTCAATCTCCATTTCAATAAGTGTTCTTTGTGCAGGATGATGCCAGGATTACATGTATTTTTGTGGAAAACATGTTGATGTTCAAATAAAAAAAAAACAATGAAATTGTCTTTGTGTGATGAATTTCATTTTGTGCTACGTAATTTGTGTCTTGAATTTAACTCCTTATATGTCATATGTGGTAGGAAAAAATTGCAAACGACTCAAAACCGTGCAGCTAGACTGATATTTGGTGTTGGTCGTGGTATACATACATGTACTACTCCACTTCTTAGAGAACTTCTTATGGCTTTCCATTCAAAAGCGCATTTGCTTCAAACTTTGCATGTAGATTTATAAGATTCTTTCACAATCTGCTCCTCCCAGACATGGTTTCCTTACATGTCCCTGCAGGAACACTGCATGCGATGTCAGATAAAAGCCTCCTGAAAAACGGACAAGTGTGCTATCAATTGGTGACAAAAGTTTCAGTTTATCAGCTTCAAAAACATGGAATAGTCTCCCTCATAATGTAAGAGAATGTTCCTCATCAGAAACTTTCAAGGAAACACTTAAAAAACACCTTTTTCTCAGTAAACTTTTTCTATTCCCTTTTCATTCATATTGTATTATTTGAAGACTGTAAACGCAATGGTACTTCTAGTGTATAGCATGCATGAATAACCATATTATTATTACAGTATTATTAAATGTATATTTATTCACCAATAATGCACACGAATCCCATAGAGGAGCCATGTATCTGGCACACAAAGGGGCAACTGCAGTCTTCAAACCATGGAGGTTTAAAGGGATAGTTCACCATGAAATTAAGTTTGTTATAATAAAACCAGACACATGAAAGAAACATCAGTTAAGATTTAAAAAAAAGGTTTGACATCACTAAATCAAAACTTAAAACAATCATATCTGTCTTATCTTTTGACAAACCTTTGTCCAACCTTCACGAATATTTTTTTTTCTTTCTGCTTTAAAAAAAAACTATAAATTTTGGGGTGAACTATCCCTTAACTGTAGTCTGCAAATCATAGAGGATTAAGCTTTTGAGATTGAATCGGTTTCTTGACAGCACTCGAGGCTTATGAAGCTTTCTCAGTTTCGATGGTTGATTAACAGTATATGTCACATGTTTGTTATCAATTAAATTCTCTCTAGTCAGTTTAAGCCATGAGGGCTCATCATGTGTGAATGAGAGAGAAAACAACATTCATGTGCATTTTTGTTTCTGAATGAAGGGAAGAAAAAATGACAAGAAAATTGATAAAATTGAGAGAGCACAGGGTAAGAAGGGGGAAAAGGACTTGTAAGTGATAACAGGGTAGAGGAGAGATATTAATATAGCTTACAAATCTCTAAATAAATTCTGGATATAACAATGAAATTACAAGAAAGGAAAAACATCAAAGTCTGTGGCTGTCTTAAATAGCTACATTCTCACTTTTATTAGATAGCAAATATAATTCTCAAAACTACATAATTCAGTTAAGGTATAGATCACTTAAATAGGAAAGGCCATTAAGCTTGTTTATTGAATTGTGAAAGCGTATTAATATCCTACATGTACATTGTAATGTACATGTTATAAACTTTTCACACCAACACTGATGTGTTAACTTTTACAAGAAAAAAATATGACATTGACACTTACACTCGTACTTAAAAATTAGAATAATTGTTCAATCACTACATGACAACTAAAAAAAAACTACTACTATATCAATAAATTTGGCCCAGAAACCAATTATTAACAATGAATTTACGTTAACATTGATGAGGATGTGGACAATTTCTACAAAGCTGGTAATCAAGTACATAAACTTTCAAACTAATAATCATTACATATGAACCAACATAGTACAACATGCATCAAGTGACGGATTTTTTGTAGGATGTCATTGCATTTTGTCACAACTTGACAGCGAAAAACACAATCTTTACAACTTCAAACAAGGCGATTTCAGCAAAATAAATATCAGATGAATACTGAATTGAATTATGAGATTTGCTATTTGCCATGCATAATGCCCCACAATATTATTAAAAGGTAAATCAAATGAGAATGCTTTAGTTGATGTAAAAGCACACCATTGAGAAAATTCTCTCTGACAAGCTTTGCATAGATTTGTAGCTTCTCTTAAATCTAAATATACAAATGTAGCATATTGTATGTCTTGTAACTTGCAAACTTTGGCACTGTCCTTTAACTATTTCAATACTGGACAGAATGATTCTTTATTCATACCTGTATGTGCACCCTACACACACTAGGCCTTGTAAGTTCACAGCACATACTAAACAGTTATTTGTGCAATGTTATATATGTCTTTAGAATACCGATCCCCAATCTTATATCATGCTTATAGTTGCATCCCTTTCCTCAGAGCACAAAGTTGCTCATTTGTGCAATACTTCTCTTACATATCTTTAGATTACCAATTACTGGTCTCATTTTTGCAGTTTCAAATGAAATTGATTCATTCACATAAAATATGTGAAGCGATTGTCTAGAGACTAACAAAAGTTAGTTCTATGTCAAACAACAACAACAAAAACAACACCAAGTACAGGTGTATAATAACTTGAGTTAAAGCAGTTATTTCCCTTCAGTAGTTCCCACTCCCTCTTATGTGGTGCACACCGCTGGTGGTTAACACGTAAACCAAGGCAACAAGTAATGATAATGCAAATTTTCTTAAAAGGTAAAGGAAAGTTTTGATTAAAATTTCATGAATTGTAAGCCCGACAGAACTGTTCTGCAGAGATTACAGGTCACCTTTCTTGTGTGATTTCACGATTGAGTTAAGAAAATGACTCAATGTATTCCTTGATGTCAAAACAATGATTGCATTAAAGGGTTTGGCCGTGGTTACATACCCCATTATTTATCACCTTTAATTTCACAATGTGCTGATACAGTGTTTATTTCAAAACATGATAGCAATCAAACAAATAATAAGCAAAAATGTCATTCTCGCTAATTGTACTAAATGTTGCAATGTTGAATAATTCTGAAGAATCACACACACAAATACGCACTTATTTTCATATCAACCACTATTTCATGGAACTACATGTAGATGTTGAGTTAATATATGTACACATGAATCCTCAAACAAATTATACACATGTGATCCTTGATCTAAGTACAAAATTGTTATTATGGCAAATGTGTGCGGTAATTTTTAAGTTTATCCTTCTTGACGTCTTTGTGTATGCCATTTGTACAGTTTTATATAGGTTTTATTTTGTCAATAGACCTAATGCTAGGTATTTATTCAAACATGCATTTTCCAAAATAGTGCAGTACTCTTTCTTTCAAGGACTGATACATTGGAATGGATGAATATAAATAGATAAATATGGGTGAAAAAATGTGTAAATAGAATGACAGATTATAGAGAGTCACCAGTTAACATATAACATGGCAGCTCCAAGGGTTAAGCCCCCATAATGCACTGCAAAAAAACTTTAAAACTTCATTTTTTTCCTCATAGATTACGATGCAGAACAAAAGTTCAAGGTGTTTGTTTCACCGTCTGTCTTGAAAAGTAGCCCCTCAAATAAATGTTTGATTTTCATTGATAGATGTATACAGTTGTGGCAAGAAAATTAAATACACCCTGGAAATTCAAGGAATAGTTGACACTTGCCAAACGTCATAAAATTTACTGTATCTTATAAAATATTTGTGCTATCATGACGAATTTGATATCAAACAAATGAGTATGTCATGCCCCTTTATCATATTGATTTGTTATCAGGAGCTGAAAAATATTTAGGTGTCCTTTTTCTCCAGAAAATCTTAATATTTTAGACAAATTAAAAATTAAAACTTCACAAAAAACATTTCATATTTGTGTTAGTTACTTCTCAACATAAACATTTTAGATTACTCTTTTTTGTTCAGTGGTGACATATCATGATAGAAAATGTAATATAGATTTAACATTTATATATTTCTATGAAACGATGTTTGAAAATATAATGACAAAAAAAAAAAATACATTTGGCACGAATATTACTTTTTTTCTTCAAAGAAAATTCCAACTGAAGTATGATTTAATCCCAATGGCATTCCAATCATGTGAAAGAACTTGATACTCACTTTCATTTGATACCAAATTTGTCATGGAAGTATTTATATTTCTGAAGATACAGTAGATTTTACCATGTTTGGCACGCAAACAAATTTCACTGAATTCCATGGGTGTATGTAAACTTTTGGCCTCAACTGTACATACATATTGGCATGTTTGATTGACTTATTTGAGGATGAAGATGTAAGGCGTATATATCAATTGGTGTGCAGAGTCTTGGCATGGTTGTCATGACTACCGGTACATGGATAAATAGATCAGTGGCTTGCCATCACAAATTTAAAAATCATCCATATAACAACATAAAACAGTTCATTTTGTGCGTAAATTTGTGCTTGTTCACGTAATACACCTCTCATACTTGATAACAAAAGTTACAGCCCCAACCATGTCCATTTGTGGTGGGAAAATGAATACATACGGGTATTCATATACATGACTACACTACAATAGATAATGCTATGGACACAAAATAATGCCGCGGGCACCTAGAGGCAGAGGTGCCCAAACTCAGTGGAATGAGGTCTCGTCTCAATCTGTACATTGCTGAGATGTGGCCATCTCCAAAGGGTTTTGACAAAGAGTTAAAACCGTACCGTCCGATAACACGTGATGTGATGACGCATTCCCACCTGGATTCATTCAGTCTTCATTACCCATTTTGCTGTAAAGATAGAAAGAAAAGAATGCACAAGGTAGAAGATTCAGCAGTCTTCCTGTACTCTACTTAAGACAGAGGAGATGTGTTTGACTATGTTAAAGGTAATGTATGGTAGTGGTAAAGATGACAGAACGCATAATCATGGCTAGATCATCTGAGTCTGGATCTTGTCTGACCCCCCCCCCCCCCCCCCCCCTTGTATCATTTAAACCTATTGTATCTTAACATGTTCTTTTATCATAACCTCCCACATTAACATTCATTGAGAAATGGCCTGTATGGTATCCAAATGACATGAAGTATGTAGTTAGAAATCATTCTGGTCCCCCCCCCCCACCCCTCTCTCTCTCTCTCTCTCTCTCCATATATTTCTCTCTCTCTCTCTCTCTCTCTCTTTCTCTCTCATTCTCCCTCTATTTCTCTCACTCTCTCCATTTCTCTATCTCTCTCTCTCCTTACATTTCAAAATGTACAGTCATCAACTGCACTCTCCAAACAACTTATGTGATTGAAGACAAATTGTTTAACAGTCAACAATTGGTTATGCAGCTTTCTAGATAATTCACTCAGTATACCATATCAATGAGCTCAATGGTTAAAGATGAACATTGCATTTGCATATATTTGCATACCAAGTAAATATAAATATTTTTTTTACCTGGAATGGCCAGAGAAGACATCTGTTCCGGCCGGTCAAGCATCTCAACATTCTCTTTACGAAACGCCTTAGAGGAACCTCCTCCAAAGTGGCTGCACATTCAAAAGAAAATAGACAAATAAAACATGTCAAGAATGGCACCAAATACATTGCTTAAAGCTCATTGGCCATTTCCATGGGGTTTGCAATAAATTAGACGAATGAAACAAGACAAGAAACGTTATCCCTGGGCCCAGTTGCATTGTACTACTTTGCTCGGATGTCATTGGCCATTTCCATGGGGGTTACAATAGATTAGACATTAATGAATACAAGTCAAGAAACATCAACTCCTGGCCCAGTTGCATCGTAATTTACAATCAGTTTCTAATATTGCATGTCATGGCAACAACTACATTGCTTAGAGCTCATTTGCTATCTCCATGGTGATTTAGTTACAAGAACAGGGCCATACTCCATAGAGTACTGACTTGTGACATGACGTAAGCATATTGTCAAGACAATTGGTTCTAAACTATGTATGTAGAGCAAACAGCAAGGCATGAACACAGCAGGGACTCTCATTGGGAGTGCCGGACACTAACCTGCTAGACAACGTCGGACCAGTGAAACCCTCATTGAGTGATGTTATTTAGAACCATAAACCTCCATAACAAAGCATATGACAACACCTCTTTCGATAATCTATTGTAAACACACACATATATTCATAAGCCACTGACTGGCATCACACTCGCAAAACTCTTCACATAAGGAAGAGAAAAAGTGGTAATGGCTGCAAAAAAACTCACGTCTTCCAGTCTTCCTCTGTCTGCCAGATCTCATAAACAACATAGTGAGAAGCATCCGCAAATGTCCGAACGCTGACACTGTATTGTGAACAAAGAGCATGGGCATGCTGTTAAGCACCACTCGTAAGTTGGTAAATTTCAATGTAAGTTTGTTTATTAATGTACGGATACACAAGATATTCATTTCTGGTATTTGAAGTGAGCATTTCAACCCTTTGTTTCATATCACTGAACTTCTGTGTCTGCTTTTAAGCCAAATTAACTATGCTCAAATCTTTTATTTACTCCAAGTGCCTGATAGTCTCTTCCAATAGAAATGGAAAGGGGGTAATGTTGTAAATCAGAACAAAAATTGACAGAATCGATTTAAGTTTATCTTTCTTAACTCACCAATGATTTCCTTTTTTTTAAGTACCAGTACATAATTTTCCTTTAAATACGTAGGTATGCACTGCATTCAGCTACATGCATTGTTAGTAAATAGCTAAGCTAGTAAGGTTTCATGAATATGGCTTCGGGGCCCAGTCTTATAAAGAATAGCCATTGATCGTAACTTGCCTTGCGTTTGATGTTAATTGTAACTCTGTACATTAGAGATATGGGATTGGACTTGCGATCGATTCAGATGAATCGCAACTCTATATATGACAGGGCCTAGGTTGCTTGTGGCTCTTACCTCACGCATCCATCCTCCTTCCCGGCCGCATCGACGTAGGTTCTCAGGTTGGCACGGAAACCCTTATCCAGATCCTCCACGACTGAGAACTTCCTGCTGACTAGATAAGCCTGTTGAGATACACACACACACACACAAACAAAAACATGAATATTTGACCCATTTATTGCAGGAACCAGGTTTGTTTCAACTCTATTTTTAATACTTTTTCTTATATGAATGTCCTCGATGAGTGCAATGAGTATTTCAATAGTCTAGCTAACCCTTTTAGATCATATTTGTGGGGCTTACTTGCAGAGATGTTGTTAAAGAAGGATTTTACTGAACATTTTATATCTCTCTTGGGAGGAAATCTTTATACATATTGAGTGCACAGGCAGCAAGTTTTTAGTATAAAATACAATCCCAAATCTCAAGTGGACACATAATGCCATTGTTTTGGTCAATGTATGCATCATTAAGATGGACATTCAACTTTCGTTTTCAATAGCGAGCACATGATGGTACAGTGACTGAGTAAACCCGAAATGATCTGCAAGCACCCGTCTTTAAAGGGCATATACTGTACTGGGAAGGCAAAAAAGCCTTCAAAATGTAATTGTTAGCAATCTTCTTGCCAATGGTCTTAAATTCATGTATTGTCTATATTAGAAGCTTGCTGAAAGTTATTTGCCCTCAAATGATCCACATATGGAGTAATTAATGATTCATGACTAAATCCTCAAAATGTTCGGCCCAAACATTTTGAGGATTTGTGATTTAATCACTCATTACTGCAAATGTAGATCATTTGAGGGCAAATAACTTTCAGCAAGCTTCTAAAATAGACAATACAATGATTTAAGACCATTGGCAAGAAGATTGCTAACAATTACATTTTGAAGGCTTTTTTGCCTTCCCAGTACAGTATATGCCCTTTAATATAACACTGTAGCATATTGGCTAAATTTCAGGTAATTCCAGCACATATTTTCAGAATATACAATTTAATAATACGACACAGGTTTTATAGAGCACTTGAAGCAGCATCATCTGCATCCCTATTTTGCTAAACTATCGAGCATATAAAACAGCATCATCTCTTTATGCTTTACGATATCATAAGCCCTGTCAATGGATGCTTGTTAGTCTTTGAGACACTTGGTAAATCCCAAGGGATCATTCAGCATCATTGATGCCACATTCTATTCCTACTGGGTACCCAATTATACACCTGGGTGGAGAGCAGCAATTCCACATTTTTTTCTGAAGAACCAATCCCAATCTTAAAAGGACACATGATGGCATTGTTATGGTCAATGTAAGCAGCATGGGATTTCTGAAGAACCATGAATGGGCTTGAACCTGGGACCTCAAGATCTTCAGTCACAGTTTGCAACCACTACACCGGGACAACTCCACCACATAATTGACTGTAACCATCAATCTACTCACCAGGTTGTCTTTGCCTTCTGTATCGACTGTCTCCTCATCCACAGGGTCAATCCTGACCTTCTGCTCCAGACGATTCACGAGGTCCGCCAGCCTAGCCACCTCCGAGGTCAACGAACTCATGCCTAGCAACACAAACACAACCAAATTCAATCAACTCGCAGGCCATTCCCAGCAACATATTTTACAATTTCAATATCTGCACAGGTTAATAAGCTTCACAAATAAAGTTTCTAGCCAAGAGTCCAACGGCCAATTCTTCCAATTAAAAAAAAAAAAACAGTTCGAGTTCAAATCCTGATGATATCTCTTCATCATCCCTTAAACTGGTACTTTTTGCTTTTTTCATTATAGCCCCGTGCATATACCATATACTGCTATTATTACCGATGCACATCGGTAAGCAAGTTTCCAGCGAGCCGCAAAAGCACCGTTCATATACACCCCCAAAAGCCGTAATATTGCGTTGTTTTGGACAGCTGGACCCTCTCCAAACCGCTGGTGACATGTTACACTCAGCCATACGGGAGGTAGGATTAGCGACCCACATGCCAGAACGCGATGCAAAAGGCGCAACATTTACGCCTATTTTGCGGATGCAGTATCTAAGATTTGCTTACCGCGCAATATTGCGGTATTATTACTAGGTCTCGATCCGCGAAAAAGCCGCAAAATAAGCGCAAAAAATGAGGAAGCAAATACCGCATTATTTGAGCGATTCCCGTTCATATACGCAGCTATCGGTAATGCATAGGCAAAATTGCCCCAAATGTTGGGCCTTTTTTTCGGATAGGCGGTGTGTATATGAACGGGGGTTCATGAAATTCTCATCAGGACCTTACAGTACTTTTTGCTGAGAAAGTTTAGGCACACACCTAGTAGAAAGAATAGTATGCTCCATCCTGTACATTAATAAAAATATGTCAGAAGAAGAAGTCTCGGAACCAGTGTGATTCAAACCTGCATCTGCTGCTAACCAGGCAGTGACACAACAGCTAGGTCACTTCCGGTCAATGGAAAAGACACTATGTCATTGTAACAAATACCTCATTTATAATCAGAAATCAGCAGTAAAGACAATCTGGCTAGATTTTAATGAATCAGACTCCTATGTATTTGTTACTATATCATTGTGTCTTTTTCATGGACCAGGGCCCTGTTGCAAAAAAATTACCTTTGATTGTAACTTTGCTACCAATTGCAATTTCTATGGAAACCTTGAATTTGATCCGCTGTTGAGCAATGTTACCATTGATGGCAGAGTTACTATTAATGGTAAGTCTTGTGCGACGGGGCACAGGAATTGCTCTTTGATACTCCCCCCCCCCTTTCACCTCCCCTGCCCTCCTCCCACCCTCCTCCTCCTCTGAGACCTACATACCATCCATCCCAGCAGGCATACTGGTTTGAGTAGACAGCTGTCTTCTAGCCCTCCGAGCCACCCATCCAGCCGACGAGCTCACCACTGGCTCTATGACAGCCACCTGGCATGGCGCTTGTCTGAAATTAAGACAAAATCAAAGTATAAAGAGCTTAGAAAGAAAAAACAATGAATTACTACAACCTGCGGAACCACAAATATTTATTGGTTTGCTAAATATGTTACTCATTGCGGATAAATGGCTACTGATAATCGTTTGTCTCGCAATGTAAGGTAAACGGAATCGAAAAGATCCCGACGTTTCGTGCGCCGCTGCAACACTTCGTCAGGTGTGATACAAAATTGTAGTAAGTAGGGGTTTAAATACCCTATGGTCAGTGCAGCGCACTAACTGAAATGTGCTCATAAATTTATTGGTTTGTTTGCATGACCGCTCCATCAATACATGTATGTTATACAGAAGTAAGTGCAATTTATGGTATAGATTCTTCAAGATTTTCTCTACTTGGTAGCGATAAGAGGATCATTATGGGATATCACTTTGTCTTTCCTGACAGAATAATAGACAACAGATATTTAAAATAATTCCCTGGTGAAGTACAAACCATTTCAGGATCACAAACTTGTTCTGTGTGTTCATTTGGGATATGTCTATGATGAAAGGGGGCTAAATCTCGGTCTGGCAGCCCCCTTTTAGTAAATGTGGTGGCACAAACCTATCCTTGAGGGCTTCGTTCTCTAGATGGTCAGAAGCCACATCGATGTTCCTCATCAGGGACGTCAGCTGCCCAGAGATCTCCTTCAGCAGAAAGCGGGTCGTGAACTGATCGTAGAAGGACTTCTCGGGATACTCCTGCAAATCGGCAAGCACAAACAGTCACAAGATAAATACAGAGCTAACCCTCATAAAAGAATGCTCTATATTACAGAGTGCATATTTCTCCTCCCTCTCACTGCATGCCCTTTAACCCTTTGTGTGCCAGATAAACTGCTGCTCTATGGGATTGATGTGTATTACTTGTGAAAAAAAGCTAATTTGGCACACAAAGGCTAAGTAAGTCTTTTCAGAGCTCATCAAGAAGGAACTACACTCAGTGCACCATTATTGCTAGTAGCAGTCTGATTTTCCTTGAGAAGGGAGTCGTAAACTGATCATAGAAGAACTTCTTATTCAATACAGAGAGTGCATCTTTCACCTTTCTCTCTCTCTCTCTCTCTCTCTCTCTCTCTCTCTCTCTCCGCCATATGTGCAGGTCTTTTTGGAGACAGAACTATGCTTAGTACACCACTATATTTAAGAGCTGTGGTGTGATTTTCCTTCAGCAGAAAGCAAGCTGCGAACTGATTGTAGAACGACTTCTTTGGATATTCCTGCAAATCAGCAAACAACACCAACAAAATACAGGGCTAACCTTCCCAACAGAATACTCTAGAGAGTGCATCTTTCTCCTTCCTCTCTCTCTCTCTCTGCCCTATGAGTATACACCACAGCAGATGACATGATCCGATTAGTCATATGACTACGCGGATTTGTGCACAAAGGTAACATGACATTTCCAACTGTAGGCCCTGACAACTGCAGAATTGGGGGTAAATTGTGTCATCTGCGGTGGCCTTTAGTCTTTTCAGAGCTAATCACAGATGGACTGCACTGTTATTATTATCATAGGTGGTTTGATTTTCCTCACGCTTTCACACATCTCCTCTCTGATTGTTCTGCTTAAAGGGATAGTCCATCCTGAAATTAAGTTGTAGGAAGAAACATGAAAGAAACATATAAGTGAAGGTTTAGTGAAAATTTGATGAAGTTGATTTGAAGTTTTGATTTGGGACTGCATGTATGAGGTCCTCTCCCATATCTTGTGTATTAATTTTTTTTTTGAAAATTTAGATTTTATTAAAAGAACAGGCATCATGCATTTGATCAGAAACACGCTTTTACATATATACCTATATGAAAAAAAAAAATCTTCATCAATTACAGAAAAAGG
The DNA here is from genome assembly GCA_963669155.1 of Arbacia lixula. Lineage (NCBI taxonomy): Eukaryota > Metazoa > Echinodermata > Echinoidea > Arbacioida > Arbaciidae > Arbacia > Arbacia lixula. Next base: position 21,590,750 of record OZ022581.1, read on the forward strand.
ATTTTCATCAAACCTTCACTAATATGTTCCTTTCATGTTTCTGCTTTTATTCAGACCAACTTAACTTCAGGGTGGAGTACCCCTTTAAACGCAAGTCATCTTATTTGTAGGGTTAACACAAAGAATCAGAAATGTCTGCCATTACTCTGATGATCGGATCTCTATGATCTTTTCAGACAACAAGCATACCTTAGCAGTTTTCTGCAAAGCTGAAGACACAAAGCCAGAGATGTCTTCTACTCCGCCAAATATCTCTTTGAATGGTCCCAACCGAGCTGAGAAATACTCTGCAATTTTAATAGAAAAAAAGGATTCTCTATAAAATCCACACACTAGAGATGCAACACTATAAAGAACATCATATTATGTCCTTGTTTTCATAATCAAATCAATGTACATCCTGAAAGTGAGCGAGAGAAACTAGATAAGCAACAGTTAGATTTTGAAAATCACTACTTTAAAAGTGTTTTCTTCTCTCTCCTCATTGTCAGAACAAAGAGTATTTTGTTTTCATTATGATCTGTATGAGATAGAGGTTGTCCTTCTGGGAGAATATTCTCTCACACACCTTCTTATGATGTTGACAAGTTTCCTCACACTGTACATATTAAACTTTTTATAAGGTTGGTCTCACCACAATGTGTTGCATATTAATGGATGTAACTTTTTATGGGATGGTTATTTCTGAAAATGTTATGCAGAAAAAATAGAGAAAAAATAAATCCTTTTTCTGATCACATCATTTGTTTCAAGTTTTGAAATGATCAACTACCTTACATAAACGTTACTTTTCATTGCTTTTATGGGAAACGTTGAACTTTTGAAATGATCTTGTCATTCTTCATTTTGTAGGGTATAATTATATTCTGATTGTAATAAAACTGTTTAGGTCATGATGTAAGCTTTCTATTGAAACCAGAAACATCATCCTTGTTGAGACAAAAGGGAGGCAAACCTGAGTTTGTACTAAGGTGTTGTACTCAATAAATAAGAGCTTGCTTACAATAAGCAGGAAGTGACTGCTCTGGGTACAGTAATCCTTTATTTCAATGGTGGTCACTTGTTGATACTATCTATTGTTCTATTATTGAATTTCCTCTAATCTAACTCGCCAATCGCAAATATCTGCGACCAAAAAACGCTTAAAGAGTTAACCAATACAGATTTCACACTCACTGTTTTAGTGATATCCCCATGTACGCAAACATGAATTTAATATCGATTAAGCATTATATTTGACACTTTTTTTGCGATATACTGTATTATGTATACTGACCACAAAGCTCCCCAATGTCAATGTTGTTGGTGTTGTGTGTATCTATTTCATTGAAGAGGGTCTCTAGTTCTTCTGCAGTGAGGACTCCATCCCCAAAGAAGGATTTGAACTCATCCAGAGACAGGCAATTATCATCTGAGAGTGAAAAGACAATTTTGTATTATTAACCCTGATATTACTGGGCCTTGAAACCCGCATTGACTTCCTTCACATCTTCATATCAATGGTAATATGAGAGTTAATGTGGGGGGGGGGGCTATTTGAAATATGTGGACATGAATGCAAGAACAAACAGATTTGAGAAAGATGGAGGATATTCAGGTAAATAACAAAGTTTTGATTTATCATACTTTTCTAAATTGGGAAAACAGGGACTGTCATTGGTGGACATCTTTGTGAAAGTATGTTAATGTTCATAGAAAACTCTTGATTCAATACACTATATTTTCAAGTGTCTATTAAGTGTGCTTTACAAAATAGTCCTGAAACCAACAAGAAGAACATCAAACTTCAAAGAACGAAGTGCCAGAAAGAGCAATTCAAACAGATAAAGATATTCTTCTTGTTACTTGTGTGCTCTATAATTAAATATTTCATATTGTGACAGAGTGCATGAGAGTATGTTTTCTTACCATTCTTATCTGCCCTCCTGAACACCTGCACATAAAACCCCCAAGAAAACAAAGAATATACATTAAATTAAAGGCAGTATTTGTATATACTGTATATATCAAAATATAAAAATACTGAGTTGGATCTACATGACTGCATCTGAACAGGTAGGTCCAAGTCTGTATTGTATAATGCAACAATTTCTCTCCATTAGTGGCCTTAAATCATTTGCAATCTTAGATGTTGACATAAAAGCTAATTCCCATATATCTTAGTCATCAAATACTTCAAATAATCTGATAGCAACACCATACAGATGCTATACACGCCTCATATTTACAACTCAAAAATAAAGCATGGTCATGCATTCATATTTATTTTAGTATGGACCATGCTTAACTATGCTTTGGCATAGATCTAGATGGGTATCATCCCACAAAAGATTGACTATTGACATTGTTTGTCATGACCAGACTACAGGATGACCTTTGGCATGGGAGATGACCAGCATGAGAGAATAAATGGCAAGTGAAACTAAACCCACAAAAATGCTTTGTTCTCAGGATCCCTACTTCTAGATCTGCTATTTTAACCAACTACACCTTAGGTGGTACAGTACTACAGGAAACTACTTCCCACTCATAATTACGAGCAGAAATTTCTCAGGATCTAAAGTGGGACTCACATATTCAAAATCACATCATCAGCTTATAGAGTAAATGGGTTTATTCGTTGTAATCTGATCTCATGTACAAATGAAACTAAATCTATTGCTTATACAACACTAGTAGTCCAATTGTAGAATATTGCTCCAGTGTCTGGGACCCACATACAAAAGAACATATTCATAAAATTGGTAAAGTCCAAAGAAGGGCTGCCAGAATGGTATGCAATGATTACAGGCAAACTACCAGAGCAAGAAAACTTATGCAGGGGCTTGGCTGGGATCTTCTTTCGACTCGAAGGAAGGCCTCGAGGGTCAGTATATTGCACAAGGCCTTGGGGGGGGCACCTGGCCCTGCCGGTGTCGGAATACCTACATCCGGCTACACGCACTGCCAGGCGTACCTCAGGCAACTTGTTTATTCAACATCCCACTCACACAAACTGTTTTAAGTTCTCTTACATTCCACGCACCATCAAGGACTGGAACACATACCACCTGATATCTAGAGCATAACCAACAGTGACACATTTAAACTGCATGCAACTAATTTCTAAGTAAGACCCAAGCAACACTGCACACTCCCCCATCCTCCTCGTTTGGTTCCAAATGGAATGTTGAGGAGTATTCCACAGTAGAAGAAGAAGAAGACAATACTGGATCTAAAACTGGTATGTACACAAAAGAAAATATGATGCTCATGATGCTTGAAAAACAAAAATTGTAATCTTTCAAGAAATGTGATCTAATTTCTAAAACATGATAGGTAAAAACTATGAAACAATTTGAAAACAATTGATCCTTCACAAACAGTCATTATGACTGATTTTCCAGCGGTGTCAGTGAATGTGTTTACTGCCATTTTATTTGGCATGATCAAGTAACAACAACACGGATAGTAACGTGTGGGGCCGGGCTACAGTGCCACTATTACTATACTACGCCCATTGCAATTAGAGGATAATGACATGTTTTGAGCAAAAGCACACACAGTACGGTATTAATTATGAAATGAATGACATCAATACATTTCTTCGATACTTACATCGTTGAACACGGACATTCCTTTCTCCATCGTGAAAATAAGGAGCTAAATTTGCGTGAAAGAAAAGAGCTAGACGTTTGCTAGGTCTAGGACTAAGGAGGGGCCTGGTAATGCTTCAATACAATGCCACTCAAACTGTCCGATTGAGAGAACTGTCCGGAAGAGGCATCTGCGGTATCTCAATGGCGGGCGTCCAAGTAAGTAGACTGAAATGTGACTGTCTGAGCTGAGGATTAATTTGTACTTTGTACATAATTCACATTGAGTGCACCCCGTTGTACTGGTTTCATCTTTCAATTGCTAAGAATGGAGAAACAATGTGAAAATTTGCCGCATATTTCAGTCTCTACCCACCGCGAATTAAGAGCGGACGTCTGAGGCGGATGTACGGGAGATCAGCCGTGTGAAGAATGGCAGGCATGCCCTCGCCCAGGAGCTAGCTCGCTGCAGCTGCAACTAAACTGCGTACACAAATGCACTACTAGATAGGCATATATACGCCAGCCCTAACTCATCTTCAGTTTTAGACGAGTATACAGTAATGAGAATGTATGATAAAGATTTCATTTTACAAAGTTAGACCTTACATTGTTTTTAATTTTTCTTTCATTCTTCTCTTTCCCAAAAAGTAATTAGACTAAAAAGGTTAACTGTGCTACTGCTACATGTTACTGCGACCAGCCCGCTCACGCAGTGAGCGGGAGCAGTCCCGGGGCTACTGCTACATGTAGCCTTGAGAATGGGATTGGGAGTTGTGCCTGAAAGATTAACAAATAGCATCTATTTGTTTTTGTTTTCCAGTTGCTTTCATTTCTTTTGGATGAGCTAGATCAAACAATTGATCTAGACATTAAAAGAAGGCTTTACCAATCCCTGACTGTACACTGAACTGGATCAAGTAAACATCTTTATTGATGTTAATACCTGGTGGATACATTATAAAGCACTTGGAAAACAGATGCACTACGACTCGCGACTCCTACTGTATATTGAAAATTATATTGAAATGGGTCATTCATCGCGTTTGTTTGATTGCTGGTCATGAGCTTTACATTGAACTGAATGATCAAGTGAACATCTGCCGTTGATGTTGCCTGGTGGATTAGATTGAACTTGGAAAACAGTTACGACTGCTGTAGTGTACAGCGATGAGTCACACCGCACATTTTTGTTTCCTAATCATCACCTACTGGATACACAAACTGCAATTACAAAGTGAACATATTCAATGTTAGTTGGTTGATATGGCACTTGGAATTACTTCTCCTACTACAAGGAGGTGGGACATATATGGCAAGTTTGTTTAACATCAGCTGTACATTGAACTAGTGAACTAGTGAACTAGCGGACATCTTTCATTGAGGATAGCTTGTGAATATGGCGCTTGGAAAAACAGATGTGACTGCTAGATACTACAAGGAGACGTGACATATAGCAGGTTTCTCTGCAACTACATGTACTAGAGGTCCCCATTATCATAGTGGAACTTTGAGAATAAAGAGAGAAGGATGAACGGGAGTCACGATCAGCCACAGTCCAACAACCCTCAGCAAAGAGCGATGAATGGGGACGGGGGTGGTACAACGCATCCCCATGACGCCGAGACGGAACACTCCGACTCGGCGAAGGACATGGAATGCGCGGAATTCATCAAAGATCTTGTTGACAGGATATTCAATAACAGGTGGGTACCGGTGTGACACATGCACACTTTCTCTTTCTTTTTCTTTTACTTTTAAAAGCTCTAAAGCCTGCCTCTGACACAGGTCAATGCTTGACAAGAAATGATTTGTGATGGATGGATAGACGATGTCATCTGATTTTGATAGCAAAACAGTTGCTTTATACGACAACTACTGCTAGATATTACTCATTCTATTCTTTCTACTTCTTCCACTGCTTCTGCTACATGTATTAGTTGTTTCTCAACCTCAATATGTGTATTTCCTAGTAGTTCTACTATTGCTACTTGAATTACTGATTCTATTATACTATATACTGTACTTGTATTGCTATTGCTAGTACATGTAGTACTGTCACTAAATTGTTACTAAATTCGTATTTTTATTAACGCTACTAATGCATTTTACATTATCAGGACATATTGACAAGTAGAAAGTCTGCTAAATACAAAAGTTGATAAACATGTCTTTTAAAAATCAGATCTGGTTAAAGACAGAGTGTACCTTTTGCCGGTCAATTTTTGTTGTTGTAAGAAACCATGGAAAATGGAAGAAAATAATATCAGAACTTCCCACCCAATAATAGAGCTCCAAAAATGACTTTAAGCAAAATTAAAGTAATTTCTAGACTTTTAGGAGGTTTGGGCAGAGACCAGAGACTGCTGTGCACTGTGGTCCGCTCAATAGTGCATGCGTTCAATGAGAGCAATGACCAAATTGCGCGCTGACCAGGACAGTACGATTATAAATTATGAATGTAGTTTACGGTCTGTGTGTTTAAAACGTAAACAAGGGTACTTTTTCACTTTTCCTCATATAATGTTCATGAAGCTATGACAGAGATTTCATACACGTTATCGATCGGGCATACTGCTGATTCCTGCCCCGTTTCATTGCTTTTGCAAATGGGACACTGTGTCTTTAAATGATTTCCAAATTAGTAGATAAATACATAGGTCTGTATGTGAAATGCACTCAATGCACACACCTTTGCTGCCGACATGGGGTTTATTTGAATCATTGTTTATTAGAATCAAGAGTTAGAATCAAGTCATGTATGGCCCGATACACAATACTTGTATGTACATGTTGTACATGCTGTAGTTCCGTATGTAGAAAATGGAAATCTTCATGCCTACACTGTGTATGTAGATCTGCATTGCACACTACACAAGAGATGATCAGTCCTGTTCACACGAATACTATTGATGAAGAATGAAAGTGGTCACATGCTCTGGCGGTTCGTTACGAAGCACCCACTGATTTGTAATCTTATTTGTCTGATAAATGCAGCATGTGATTCAGTGCCAACACCACATTTCTGACAACCCCCCCCCCCCCCCACCTTCTCCTTCTTCTCCAATCCCTAAGCAACAAAACTCTTGTTTCTTTAAAAACATACATGTAGTGTTGCTCGTGAAAGCCTTGGATAAAATGCCCTTTCAGTTCATTAACGTTACTGTTGTCATCATCAATGGACATCTTATTCATTTTCTTCATCGAAAAGAAGCAATAACAGAGATAAAAAATTACATAATTCATGTGAAAAGGGGTCTACATGTAGTTCAAGCTGCATGTGAAAGAACCTGGACTTGGCAAGACGATGTTTTTTGTGTGGGCGTATGTGCAAATGAGCTTGGCAGGTGATGCGCTGAAAGCGAGCAGACCTTATTCCAAGGATGTGACATTTCCCGATTCGGTGAGGTGATGAATATTGCATTAAGCCGGATTTAAAGGGCGTGCAGTTCGAGCCCCGCGGTATGATGTGATGACATCATGGCAGATGTGATGTAGGACAACATCCCTCATGTGCCTTCCGATGTATTATGTTGACTGACATGCATACTATACATTGTAGCAGACTCACATGAAGTACTATCACCAATAGTAAGACATGTGAATACAGTTTTGTAACTACACTACAGCTCAAAGGAATTGGCATCGGGTAAAGGGAAAGGGAAGAAAGGGAAGGAGCCGCAGTTTTGAACCGCAGTATATTTTGTCCAGTTCAGCATGAAACATGATGCTTTTACCGTTCTTTCCTTTCCCTTTACCCAATGCCATTTCCTTTGAGCTGTAGTGTACATATCCTATTTTTCAGACATTTTTGGACATTTCTAATCCAAAATGAATCTAGGGTCGTCCACCCTGAAGTTAAGTTGGTTTCAATAAAAGCAGAAATACAAAGGAAACATATCAGTGAAGGTTTGACGAAAATCCATCAAAGGTTCAGAAAGTTAGGATCTTTTGAAATCTTAATTTTGTGACGTCAAGTGCGAGATGCTCCCCCATATGTTGTGTGCTGTGAGTGTATGATTCCATGAATTGCTCTTTTTTCTGTTTCTGATGACGGAATTATTTTTTTCATATTCATTGTAAGTACATGTGGTAAAAACAAGTTTATAATGATGTACAATGTATCAAATGCACACATAAAATGATGCATAGCCTTTTGAGAAAATCAGTATTTTCAAAAAAATTGTGCACAACATATGGGAGAGCATCTCACACTTGACATCACAAAATCGAAAATCTAAACAATCGTAACTTTTTCATCCTTCGACCAATATTCATCAAACCATATGTTTCTTTCAGTTTTCCATTGTTATCAAAACTAACTTGATTTCTGTGTGGACTATCCCTTTAAATGATAAGGTCTCTTTCTTATAAGAGTAATCACATTTTAATTCTCTTATTTTCTCACAGTGTTTAGAAGTAATTGAGAATTATTGATAGTCTCCTGCAGCCAGACCCATTAAATGAATAGCTTGTCCTAGAACAGCCTGACAGTAGCTAGAATCTACATTATGTTTATTTTGCAAAGTACGATACATTGTAAATGAGCCAGTGTAATTGTAGTTTTCTCTTTGAGTGTATTGTAAAGTTAAAGGGACTTTACTCATATACAACTTAAATTTCCATGGAGTGTAGAAAGAATTTTCTTTTTACTGCATTCTGTAAAAGCAAATTACAGTACTTTTCAGTGAACAAATTACACAGGGGTTCACACACTGTAAACAAATAAAAACACATATCTACAAATAATAAAAAGAGTCCCTGTGACAAATTACTCTTCCTCATACTGTAGGCTATAATGCAAAACATATTTCCAGGTGTTAATTTTATGATATTAGTCCATAAAAGTATCCCTTGCAAATGATTTGAAATTGATTTTTTTTCCCTCTGGTGCTTTGTCACTTACATGTAGTGTTGGGATATAAATTGTGATGTGCATACAGTATGTCTTCTTCTTCTTCTCGGGTCACTACACAAGTCCTGTCCAGTGGAGGATGCACGATCTGGCTTTGGGGTTGAGGCACTCCAGATCGTTGGTGGATACAGTATGTGAGAGTCATTTTATGTTGACTGTCCTGTAGTTCTGGAAGATACATTTATGATGTGAAGTTCTGAGCAAAATGTTATGCTTCTCTTCCTGCAGCTCCACAATAATCCAAGAAGACAATGCAAAGTTTGGGATATATTCAAGGGTAAGTACAAACCACTCCACATGGATATGAGGGAGGTACATGGGGGAGGGGGGTAATGAAATCACCCCTGTTACTATCAGTTTCAGTGAAAAATATGGTATTCAATACAGTCAAACCTGACTTAGCGGCCACCTTTCTATAGCAGCCAACCTATCTATAGTGGCCACTAAAATAAGTCCCCCGGAGAGAGATCATGTGTTAAAGAACCCGTCTATAGCAGTCACCTGTCTATAAATGCCACAATTTTTGTTTTCCTTGGGTGGCCACTATAGACAGGTTTCATTGTATTATAGCCTGCGAAATTGTGCAAATAGTCTCCCATTTGCCTACCCATCAAGCAGTAGATGGCATGGTCGAAATTTTCTTGTTTCTGGATTCTTTCTGAAAATCTTCCCAGAAACATTTGCTGCTGTCCTACAAGTATCGACCTCGGTCAACAAATCACTTTGCTATTATGTTGTTGTTCTCCTTTTCAAATGAGTTGCCGGGTAGTCAAAATGATTTTTTATTTGCGCTTTCCATTTCTCACACCAGACTCCAGAAGGCAGGCTCCTATTCTCGAGACTGGTGGACTCCCAACGGGTGAATACAAAGCGAGTCTCCGAGCAAACCTTCTACAGACTTGTCCAGTTTTTTGCTCTCTGCCTCTTTGAGTAAGTTTATGAGCTGTGCTCAATTTCTGAAGTACCGGCAATGATATGAATTGTGAAGTTGGGCAATAGAGATATTGAGAGATCACAGTCAAGTGAGTACTTACATACATTGTATGGGTATGTCATTTTAATTTAGCTCAGTGATGCATAAAAATTATTTAACCTTTGACCTCCATGGAAAAAAAAAGAAATTTTCCCTTTGTAGGTATATATCTTTATATGTGACATGAATTTGTATGAGAGGCACAGTGACATTGAATTAGATTTGTATTGTTGAATGATTTCAAATTCCTCAGCTTTTCTGAAGCAACACTAATCAAATCTATTTACAGACATGGTGAAGGCCAGTAACTAGTCTGCCATGACCAGACTTAATTGTGAAACTGTCTGTCAGCTAAGTCTTTCGTCTGACTTGCAAGATATGTATAGTGACATTGAATCGGATTTGTATTGAAGAATCATATCATCTCATGTGCATAAGTTTCTCAACCTTTCTGAAGCCACGGTAATCAAATCTTTGTATCAATCTGACAGACTTGGTGAAGGTCAGTGACTAGTCTGCCATGCACAGACTCCATTGTGACATTGTCTGTCAGCTAAGATTTTTGCCCGACTTGCAAGACTGCGCAGTCACATTAGCCTTGTTCCTACCACAATATTACCAATGGTGCACGTCAGTAAGCAAGTTTCCCTTTGAGGCTTTTAAAACTCTGTTCATGTACACTGAAAAAGCCATAATATTGTGGTATTTTATTATTAAATTAAAACACAGATTCACCTCCACATCGTTGGCGAGAGCAAACATGTTTTAATGACATATTTTGCCAAGTAATACAAACATTTCGATGAGCGAATCACAATCCAGAACCCTGTCATAACTACATGCACAAGCCGCAATGTTTACAGCTATTTTGCGGACACAGTTTAGAAGATGTGCTCTCTGCAATATTGCAGTATTTTTCCGACTGTAGGTCTCAATCTACAAAATAGCTGGAAAAAAGGAGGAAGCAACCATTGCATTTATCTTAGAATAGCCCCCATTTATCTACGCAGCTTTTGGCAACGCGTCAAGAAACTTGCTGCAAACGTTGAGCTTATTTTGCGGATTGGTGGCATCCAGATGAATGGGGTTATTGAATAAGATTTGTATTGTGTATGTAGAATCATATCAAATTTACTCTTGAACCTTTCTGGAGCAACAATAATCAAACCTGCAGTTTCAGACTCACCACCTGAATGCCTGAAAAGAGCATGCGGAGTTTTCAGTGACTTATCTAGTTCACGACCCTGATTCATTTTTATTTGTATGCATGTCCCTCTCCAGTTGCCACAACGCAGTATCAATTTTACTCCTGAATCTTTCTGAAGCAACGTAATCAAACCTCCAGTTGCAAACTCACCAACTGAATGCCTGACAAGGTCATACAAGGTCGTCATTGACTTGACTAGTTCGCAACCCTGATTTTTGTTTTTATCTTTAAATGTGTCTCTTTCCAGGTGCAACGATGCGGATGATTTCAGACCGGCCAGAAACCTCATGAACATGAGCTTCACATTCTACCATTTTTCTGAAGGTATGTGGTCAAAGTTTGGATTGAAATTGTTTATTCCGTTTCTCATCTAGTTCAATATCAAGTGTATCAAGTGTTTATCAGAAATAAACAGATTTCATTGTGGCTCTAAATGGGCAGATTTGGTTGCATGTTTTGGTTCGCATGAGGTGGAATTACATGAATTAGTTGGGCTTCATGGTTAGAGTTTCTTTGAAAATACATGTACATTGTTCATCGGATAGTGTGGGAGCATGAAAGCTTTTAGGATGCTGTAGAAGCTATGAGGGCCTAGCACTTCACCATCTGGTGCCTGTATGGAGATTGAGGATTTATTATTTTAGTACAGCCGGCTTTCCATAGTTTTATTTTGGCGCATGGATAAAGTTACCAGCTGTTTCATTGTATGGGTCTAGTGTGTTTATTCATTGTGTGGTGATGCACAGTACATGGAATTATGGCATATCATGAGAGTGTAAGATGTAGATGGGAGGTTATTAGATATTCATATTTAGTTTTATTACATGAGGTTTGCAATCCATCCGTTCATTGCTAACTTTGACATTCACATTCTCCCCATGTCTCCCTATTTCTGCATGTTATTGTTGTCTTTGTGTCTTCTACTTCTGTTGGCTTCTTCTCCATTGTGTTTCCTCTTCCTTCCATCTTATATGTCCCTTCCTATATGTTCCTTCCTCCTTCTCTTTCTTTTGTCTTCATCCTCTCATTTTCTTCTTCTTTTTTGTTCCATTCTTTCTCCTCATCTTCTTTGCTTTCTCCCATGCATTGTCACTCTTTTCTCATCCCCCACCCCCACCCCTTCTCTCTTTCATTTCCCCTTCCATTTGTTCATACCTTCCCTTCACTCACCCATCATTTCTCTTCTCCCTTTTGCTTCTGACCCTTATCCTCCCTCTTTCTACATCTATCATTCTTCATTGCATCCCTCCTTCCTCTCTCTCTCCTCCTCCTACACTCCTTTTCTATCCCTTGCTCAATCTTCTTGCCCTTTCGCTCCTTTTTTCTCTCCACCCTACCTCACTGCCCTTCTCCCCACCTTATCCTTCCTCATCTTTCCTTTCCTTCCTCCTACTTTCTCCATTCCTGACCTTTCTGTTACTCTCCTTTTTGCCCCCCCCCCCTTACACCTCTCTACTTTGCCTTTCCCATACTCACCCTTTCTTTCCCTCCCTCATTCCCCCTTTCCTACCTCTCTACCTTCACTCCTTTGATCCCTCCTCGACCTTCTCCTTTGTATTTTCCATACTCTCCCATTTCTCCCTTTCCTACCCCTCTACCCTTCACCCTTGCAACTTGTTCTCAATCTCCCCTATTCTATCCCCATTTTCTCCCTCCTTTTCTCTCTCCCCCTTATCTCCCCCCCCCCCCCCTCCCCCATTCTCTCCATTTTCTCCTCCCCCTCCCCTTCTCTCTACCCTTTTTTTACTACTTCCCCCTTTTTTCTACCCTTTTTTCTTACCCCATTGTCTCCTCTTTTTCTCCCTCCCCCTCCTGTCCCCCCTTTTTCTCCTCCCCCACCCCCTACCCTTCCTTCCCTCTCACCCATGTCTCTTCTCGTCCACATCTAGAAGTGGAAGATAGAACCAGCAACGATGATTCACCAGAGTTGGAGGAAGCCACCAGTCACAGTGAGAATGCTGGTAATGGTGTATCTGGTATGTTCTGTCTTATAATGCCTGCCTTCATGCATTCATCAACTCTTTTTATTAGCATTTTAAAACATGATTCAGGATATGAATGTTTGCCGTTGATGAACACCACCATTTTTTTTTATATGATTAGCCACGCCAGTTTTGAAACTTTAGAAAGAAATTGTGTATTGAAACATGATTTGGGCGATAAATGTTCGCAGTTCATAAACGCAACCACATTTTGTTACGTGATTAGCCTCACCATTTGGAAGCTAAAAAAAGTGGCTATTATGAAACGTCTATGAGTCAGAATCACGTATCTGAGAGTTAATAAACGTGGCATCTCGGAACCACAAGTAGAAACGCAGATTCTACATTGTAATTACCTGCTCAGAAAGTTGGTTAATGAGCCCCAACATGAAGAAATAGTGTTGTGTGATACTGAGTGGCCTTTGATTTAGAATTCCATGTGTGATTTCTTTGCAAGTGTTCGTAGATATAGAGTCTACATTCAAGACACAAATCCATTATGAGAAGTGGATTCATCATTTGTGGATTATGCGGGCACCAAGTTATGATGGAATCTGCAGAATCATGAGATGAAACGACTAGAGCCGAGTATTGCCACAGATTTTAACCCTCCCTATGCCAAATAGACTGCTGCTCCTACAGTGTTGTTTGTATTACTGGAGCTAAGATGCACAAGTGGTGCAGTGGTAAAGACAAATTGGTAAAGACATAAACCTGTAATGAATAGAGTGCAGGGGCCCTTACCGCACAGGGCTATGATTGATCGTAAGATCGATTGATCAATTGACAAATGATCTATCGCTCATAAATTGATATCAATCATAAAACCATATCACAGGACGATCGTAACTTGCAATTGATATGGATTGTAGCTTGTGTGGATCTATCATGACTGTACAATTGATTGCAAAATTAGTCATAGGCTTGGAATTTCAATAGATAGCATGGATGGTTTGTGATACGGTGAGTTGCAGTAGATGGCAACTTTGCAATCAATCGCAAAGACGCAATAGATAGCAACTCTCTTTTTATGGGACGGGGCCCTGTTCTGTGATATCCATGGGTTTAATTCTTGTTTGAATTCAGGATACCAGAAGGGAATCATGTCAAAATGATAGAATTGTTAACTCAAACAAAATCCGGACCCTAGTGGTGAAGGCAGCATAGTTCAATCATTACCAATTCTAGACGTTACCTTTAACTCTTAATGTGGCACTGGTGTATAATTTCACCATTAATACACACAAAGCCCATAGAGCTGTATTGTATCTGGCACCCAGAGGGTTAAAGACATTGAATGGACACTTAGAACAGTGCTTAAAACAAGGGTTCTATTGATATATAGGACATGATCAGCAGTTAAATTCAAAGAGCTTGAATTGAATGAAACCACTGCCAGAGAAATTTATTGAGTTTCACTTTTTTGTTCTTTTTAGTAATAAAAAACGTCATTCAAGATTCAATATTCAATTTATTATTCCACAAAAAAAACAAAAAACAATCATGTAGAATATTCAGATACAATAAACGTTAACAATGAACAAAACATAATATACACACTTCAGTCATAGAAACGATCATGAAAAGGATATTGCAACCACATTCAGTCATAGATCTTCCATGAAACAAAACTGACTTTGGATGCCTTTGAAGGACCTCATTTACAGACAAATGCCTGCGTTTGTAAAAGGAAGTACTTCATAAAAACATTACCGGTACTAGCTTGCGGTACAATTCGCATATTTCCTTCTCACTGAGAATGACAAATTGAGAGAAGATGGAAGAGGAATGTCTATACTGTAGAAAACTTCATGCATAGTGGATTATGAAGTGAAAGTGGCATTCCTTTTTACAACACTATCATTATTTTTTATTTCACTATACAATTATGTCAGGCTTTGTGCTCAACTTTTCAAAACATGGTTGCGCTCATATCTATATAAATGCCGTTTCAAAACATTGTTTCAAAACACACAAAAGATGCGTTCACGCTCGCCAATTCAGACTAACCACGTTTAACGCGGAAACATAAACGCACATGTGATGTATGCGCATTTAAATTACGTCATCTCAACAGTAATGATACTGTAAAGGGCATTTCAGATGAGCATTTTCAATTAGCGTTTCAAAGTGCTGATTCTGCCTTCGCAAATTGAGCATAAACGCACCCTAAGTCTGACATTTAAATACTCTGTAGAAAAGTCTATTGGCTTTTGATTCATGAAATGTGGGTAGTCTAAATACTACATTTCCAATGGATGTCACCAGCTAGAACTCTCACTACAAACCTAGGAAGATTCCACGTGACCAATCACATAACATCAGGCACTTTGGCAAAAATCAGGAGATTGAATCAAATATATCTGAAGTATTTTGAGACATTCTTATTCGACTGTGATACTCTGTGCCGACATGTACATGATGCGAGCAGTCTTGTGTTTTAGGGGGGAGAAATTGTCTTAGTTGCTAACTTCAGCCTAAAGTTAGGGTTAGGGTTAGGATTTCTTAACCCTAACCCTATTCTGAGTAAGCAACCTAAAATCATTTTTCCCTCTAAATGCCCAGGATTTTCTCGGGGTGACATACCATCCCATCAGGTTGTCCATGCCATAAAGTCACGACTACAAATCAAGTAACATATTTTTGTCGGAAAAGTGTTGGGCTCGTACAAAGAGGACAGTTGCTTTGATTGAACATCTGCATCAATCATTCAATCATATTTCATATCATGGTTGGTTTTACATCATGTTACATATCAATGTACCAGTAACTTCATCATATATGTATATTTTACAGTTTGGTGATTCAAAATACAACAATATACTGGCAGTGCATGGGTATGTTTCATCAGACTGTACATGTTATGGTGCATAATTTCTTTGCATAACTTCTTTGCACCACATGTTTTCGACACTGAGGACCACTCTGGGTACATGTATATGTACATATGTTTAGGAGATTGCATTTAAATTTGCTCCTGTAAAAAAAAAAAAAAAAAAAAAATATGTGTACCCTAATGATATTCCATATCAAACAATTGCTTTATAAAGTAATACAGTGCTCATCTGAGGGGTACGGAAAACGAAGGCCATTTGAATGAAGATGAGTTACTATAAACATGTTTTAAATGTTACAAGCTACTTTCATCCTTGCTGTTGATTGGATGAAATCCAATCTGTAGAAGTTTCTGTCTATTTTATGCTATGATTTAGCATATTTAGACACAAGAACAACATATAAACTGTAGGCCAAACCTTTAAAATGTGAAACTCTTATATGGAAAACTTAAAATGAAAATATGGACAATTATGATTGTGGTAAATTTCATGATATTTTATGTTTCCTTTTCTTCCTCGTTACCTATGGAATCTTAGAAGCGCCATCACCGGAGAAACCTCCTAAAGTGAAAAGCTTCCTTTATACGCATCTTAAAGAGCAGCCGATTTGGTGAGTGATAATCCAGTGAAAAATATATGTGGGGGCTAAAGGCGATATAGCCCCCGCAATGCAACAAAGTGCCCATGCAAAGATATATTTACCTATTGGACTATAATGCAAAATATAGTTCAGGGCATTGATTAATGAGGAGTAATGAATAAGCAGCCAAAATGGCTAGTACATGTATAACATGATACAAGTGGAAAATATATATGGGGCTAAAAATTTGTTTGAAAGAGCAAGTAATATGGTGAGTATAACATGGTATAGTGGAAAATAATATGCAGGGGCTCAGCTTAAACTCTGCAAGAACTGGCTGGGTTCTAATGCTTTTGGGATATCAATTTTCTGCATCTTGAAGGTTATTGGGGAGTTGTGCATTTGCAGACTGAGACATGAATATATATATTTTAACATGCAGGATTGGAAACAGAAAAGTGCTTACTGACTGTGCAGATAGGGATCGAGTTGTCATCCTAATCCAACCATGTATGCCACTTTACACTATACCGGTAGACTGTTTATATAAGAATTCTTTTCTTTGTTTCAGTTCCCTATTACCTTATCATAAATCTGTTTTACATTGTTTGTCTGTAGGAAATCTCAGAGATTTTGGAACGCGTCCTTCTTCGAGTCTGTCCATCATGAAAGAATACAGCAGTGTCCAGATGGAAAGAGGTATAAATATATCATTTTCCTTATCTTTATTATTTCTATAAAACCGGTAATTGTCATGTGGGTAAAATAAACACAGCACACCTACAACATTCGTGGGATGTTATTTTCACATACATGAAATGTTTGTCACTACAGAGCAATCCGTGGACTCATGGACTTGGTTGCAGTACGTTTAATACATGAATTTGTATGAATATCCTGAAATGACTGATCCGAACTCTCTGAGTTCTCTGCAAATATGCTATTTCTTTTACAAGATTCAAGTAAACAATTATACTGAAATTCATACTGAGGGATATTTTTGGGATGTTTACTGATTCCACAGAACCTGGACTTTAACTACGTCATAGTTCCTGAATTCCAGTAAATTCAGGGACTAGCCCCATTAAACTCAAGGGTCAGCTTTAACCTTGAGGGTAATTGGGCTTCTGGAAAGTGGTCAGAAACATGAAACTTGTTTTTTTTTTTTTTTTTTTGGGGGGGGGGGGTAGAGGTTAAAAGGGCTTATATCACACAGCAGTATGATTTTGTAAATGTGTGGTGAACAAGTTGTTGTATTTTGTATAAAGACATCTTTTTTCAATGAAATATAAAGAAATTTGTAAAATATGTATTCATCTAATTTGCATAAATCATAATTGACACAAGATTTAATGTTTTTTTTCCTAAAATAAAATATGCAACCGCTCTCTTAGCATGTTCCTCTATCTCCGTCCAAAATTTCACATCGATTCAACATTCCATGGCCGAAATATTAGGGGGGGGGGGGGTCAAAACCCCCCAGTCAGAACCTGCTCTCAAAAAGCCCAGTCAGAGTAGGGTTAATGACTTTGCAGGAGACTTACACAAATATGTTCCATTCAAATCATCTTCAAATTAATAGTTTTGCTCTCCTTGAAAGTTGAATGATGTAGTGACCAGTGGTTCCCACTTCCTACATAGATTGAAACACCAAAGAGGAAATGGTAGTTTGGAGTAGGGTGAACTTTCACTCAGTGAATATTGGGCTTACTTGCCACTCGAAAAGTGAAAATGCCATTATAAACTAAATTGTTCCTGAGTTCTTGAAAAT
Organism: Arbacia lixula; assembly: GCA_963669155.1. NCBI lineage: Eukaryota > Metazoa > Echinodermata > Echinoidea > Arbacioida > Arbaciidae > Arbacia > Arbacia lixula. The sequence continues at coordinate 21,608,590 of OZ022581.1, forward strand.
ACAGCGGGAAATCCTTTTTGACTTCCCAGAAAGAATGTTTATTATCTATTCCATTTTCATGCTGTTGCCTGATTAATGAGTTGCATTATTCTGTAGCATGCAGACTCAGAAAAAATGACTGTTTTAATAACCTCACATTTGTTGATTTGTGATGTCATAATAAAAACTTCTCTGTCTCACCCCTCAACTTGAATCTTGTTCTCACCCCAGATATTCCTCTCACCCACTCCTGATATTTATTTCACCTTTGACCTCTTTTTTCAGCGGTCACATATGACTCATGATTGTGGGAGAGCAAGAACATAATTTTGTAGGTGGTTGAGGAAACATCACCTTTAACCCTTCTAAAACATTTGACCTCTCCATTTGACCTTTTACGCACCCACCCCATACTTTTCCCTCACCTGTGACCTCTCTTTCCAGAGATCATTGGAGACACATGAACATGCGGGAGCATGTATACGTGATCAAGGAGAACATCACCGTAGATCGTAAAAACGAACATGTCATCTCTCATACCCTTGAGCTTTGACATTTCTCTTACCCGTGACCTTTGACGTTTCTTTCCAGAGGTCACTGGAGACACATGAGCGTTGAGGAGCAGGAGCATGTATACATGATCAATGAGAACGTCACCTTAGATCGTAAAGAACGGTATCATCTCTCTCACCCCTGACCTTTGACGTTCTCTCACTCTTAACCTCTGACCTTTCTTTCCAGAGGTCACTGGAGACACATGAGCGTGGAGGAGCAGGAGCACGCAGAGGTGATGGAGGAGAACATCACGTTTGGGCAGCTGGCCACTTTCCTGCATAACATGATGGCCCTTGGGCTCTCTGAGACCTTCTGCGCCCGCTTCCTCGACAAGATGGGCATCATCGGCAACATCACAGCAGGTTGGTGCAAGGGAGGAGGGGGGGTACCAGATTCTGGGTGATGGTAGAGTACCAGGTTTTAGAAAACTGAGAAGAAGGGGTTGTGGTTTGGGTACTTTTGTAACATCACGGTAGACAGGTACTGTTGGTGTGAGGGAGAGGATTTAGGGATTTGTAGGAATCTTTGGGCTGCAAAGTGGATGTATGTTTTTTGGAAGTCCTTTACCTTAGGCGTAGGGGGACTGTAGGGGGAGGGATGAGTTGACTTGGGTAAAGTTTGTATCGTCTTCATATTTGGGAAGGGGGCATTGGTTCCTAAATAATGGAGGGGGGTCTGTGGTGTAAGTACCAAGGAATAAGGGGGTACAGAAGTTGAGCATCTTTAAGATTGTCAATGACCCTCTGTGACATTGTTCACCCAAATTCCTGGACAATATCCCGGCATGATCGTCTTCTTCATAAGAGGTACAGTGGCAGTCTTGTGATGAAGCGCTTCTGTTAGGTCTTGGATTCAAGCTCTTATCTAGTGAAACACAAAAAGCTTGAAAGAGGACACTCTGTAGGCAGAGTCTCTAAATACCTATGGGATTTGGGGGTTTATTTGAGTCATTAACATCGCAGCAGGTACATAAACAGAAACAAGTGTTTGGTGTCTTGATAGGAAAGCCGAATGCTGGGGTTCACTGTTGGTCATAATGAAAGTCCTAACTGTACCACAAAAAGGATTTTATGACATATTGAAAGTCAGAATTTAGCAATTAGCATGGAGTTTTGTTGTCGATTGAAATAAGCAGATGCTTATCAATAGATTTATTGATTTTTTTCTTCTTTCCTGTCTTTCTCTTTCTTTCTCCTATCACCCATTTTGCCTTCTTCTCTCCCCTTCTTTCTCTCTATCTCTCTTTCTTTCTATCTCTCCTTTTCTCCCCTTCTACCACTACCTCTTCCTTTCTATCTCTCTCCCCTCTATCTCCCTTTGAGCCACCCACCACACCACACAAACATCTGTCTCTCTCTCTATCTCTCCCTTTCTCCCCTTCCCCCTTTCCCTATTTCTTTCTCCCTCTCTCCTCTCTCTCCTCCTCTCTATCCACGCACGCACCACAAAAACGTATCTCTCCCTCTCTTCCCTTCCCCTACTCGCTCTTTCTCTCTCCCTCTCTCCTCTCTATCTTCCTCTGATCCACCCACCGCACCAACATGCAGAGCAACGCGAGATGCTCACAGCAAACATCACGTCCCACTTCAAAACGTCCAAGGAGGCAAGAAGAAAATCGCTAGGTAATCATGGCACGCCCATCCGTCAAAGACTCAGCAGTTTAATGAAGTTCCCCAGTCTGCACTGACAGCTACGCATGCCATTTACTAACTTCACTATGGAAGAGAAAGGTAAATGTGACGAGGAGATTGTTTAATGTGAAGTAATCTGGTTATTACGATCTGAGCGAGATTCAGCAGTCCTGATGAAATTCTCAAGTCTTCATTGACACCTACCCCTGGCCCCGCCCTGCCAGTTTGTCATCTTCGTAATAGGAGAGAGGGAGGTCCATGGAGGTTATCAATATTGATTTTGTCCAAGCAAGACTCTGCAGTTTGTTGAGGTTTCCTTGCCTATCTTTTGCCAACTTCTTGATAGGAGAGACATGGTCTGGAAGATGATGAAGTTTCTGACGTCTTTGGTGATAACCACCCATGCCATTTGTATGATGTGAGACATTCTTGTAGGAAAGAGACCACCAGATTAAACGCTCTATCCTAACAGAGCCATTTTATTCCAGTATTGGCTTCAGTAGTATGTGCTTGCTTATTTGCATTGTAAATTGTGGACGAAATAAAGATTTCAGGCGATGTTTCTTCATTATTTTGTCCCATCTTCCTTAAGGAGAGATAATAAAGACATGATATGTGCTCGCAGCTTTGCCATAGTTTATGTTTCTCAGGTTTTTATTTGATGAGGCAGCTTCATTGTCCCACATACTCACTTTAGTGTGCAGTTCTTTATGCTCATGTAGTTCGAGAAATATTCATAAGTTCTTGGTTGAATGCATTTGGAGATTGATTTCTATCAACTATTTGAGACCCATCAATGTGAATTTACCAGCTTGCAGCTCCACACAACCTTGCCAAATTCCAACTCCTTCTTGCATCTTTTCACAGAAAATGAGAGTGATTATTGATTTAGCTTTTGTCACAGAATGCATTAATTGTAACTGATAAACAAATCTTTGATAATATCCGCTTAATTTGAGATTTTAATCCACCCTGTCAAATATCATCTCCAGTTCTGGGCCCTGCAGTGCTCCCTGTAAACTCATTCAGCCAGCGGGATGCAATGACAGATACCCGCAGAGATTCAAAAACAAATGGTTTGATTTAGTAGCGTTCCAGATTCTTAACTTTGATCATGTCCATATAAAAGCATGTATGGTTGCAAAGGTGCTGACTGAGGTGGTAAAATGACAAGTGAAATGAGGTAGACACTATTTATTTGTGGCAAATTCACCTATTAGAAAAGTGTCAAAATTTGCAAATAATGAAATTTCCAAAAAAATAAATTCCTTTTGAGTAACATTCCAGCATGGCTGAAATCATTCATTCATGAGAAATATCAGAAGCTTTAAACAGTTATGGAATGTTATTTCATTTCTCATCACAACCCCCCCCCCCCCCCCCACCCCTCACCCCTGCACTCTCACCCCCTTATCCATATTGTCAGGCTGTAATATACACTTAAAACCTGAACCATCTCCGGAGATGTATAAATAATGCACTAGTTCTTTATAAGCTCTGCTCTGATGTCCTCACTTTTTGTTGCATTGTATTGTGCATTGATGAGCCTAGCCTGGCTTTCAGGCTTTTAGACATGTCTAATTCAGACTTAAAGGTGATATTCATAGAAAATCCAAAAATATGAAGATATTCATCTACAGAAAGCTTATAAGCCATACAATGAGCTCGGATGACATTCAAACAATATATCACTTTCCAAAAAGCGAAATTAGGGTGAAAACAATCACCGTATTCTCGGGGACAAATTTGCCCTACTGTCATCCGAAACGGCCTTTAGGTCTGACGTAAGAAACGGGAGGCGTTTTTGTGCATCAAACATGCCAATCCGCAGCTTCTTTTCCGCCAGAAGCATCATGCATTGTTAATGAAACTGTGATGGCAGTTGCTAGTGGATTAACAGGTGTGATACACAATGGTCATTGTGAAGCGTATCCCGGCTGTGACGTACACACAACGCCACTTTCCCTTAGGCGATTTCGTAGGTCAGGAAGAGAGTCAATTTAGTAAAATTTTACTTTCATTAAACACAAAACTGAACACTTTCGTGGCATGTTAGCTGCATACATTGCTTTAATAACTCATTCAATTATAAAATAGACTATATTTATTTGATTTTATTTCCTATGAATATCACCTTAAAAAAAGAGTCTAGTCCTCACAAGACTAATCACTCTCACATTCTCCTCTTTTCTCCCTCCGTTCGCACCGGAGAAGGAATGGAGAATGATTAGTCTACAGCGGCCAAACCCATGTTTATTGCAGATTGTAGTTTGGATTAAAAATGGCCCAACAGCCTTGAGGCTAGACTATGATGATCCATACAATAACTATGATATCAGTTTTTTATTGTACTCTTAAAAGGTCAGGGGTAATTGTAGTAGGGATTACGGAAATGTGAATAGCGGAGGATTGTCCTGCCTCGACCACATGCCCCAGTCTGTTTTAATTTCAGGATCACGGAAAGAATGGTGTCAGAAACCATAAAGGCTTTGATATCAAATGATACCATAACCTGTGATGCTGGCAGAACGATTCTGCCATTGTTACGGGTTCTGGGCCTTTTCTTGTAAAGAATTGCGATTGGTTGCAACTTTCCATTCAATTCAATTCACTTCAAGTCTTTTTTCATCATTTAAAAAAAATATATATAAAATCATGAACAGTGAATTCAAAGGTACCAACAGAAAGCTGATGGCTTTTAACACAAAATCTAATTGACTTGCAATTGATATTCATCATAATCCAGTACATTAAACACAGAGGATTGGACTTGTGATCAATTTAGATCAATCACAACTTTTTTTAAGACAGGACACTGTAATATTTATCACCACAATCCACTGTATAAAGCTTGTACATGCTGGTGTATCATATTTGCTCTAGTGAATTAAGTGCTATATCTCAAGTGTGTCAACTCAAATGTACTCAAGAAGTCTAAGACTCCATCTCAAGGTTGTAACACTCAAGCTCACAAGAACTCACTACATTGTACTGTGCATGCATGTGCTATATTGTATCAGTAGCTCAGCTTCTGCCTGATCAAATACTGCTCTAGAAGTTGTATGTATATTACTAGTGGCACATCCCCATAAACACCCATTCAGAGATAGATATATGTATATTCTGGTCTTGGTACTATATTCCTTGTTGTGTTTTCAGGCAAACTCTTAATTAGATTTGTTTCTATATGTTTTCAATAGTTTAAATGGAAGATGCTCACTTCTAGTATTTGTAATTGTTGAGTACTGCTGACCTCAGGAGTTGAAATGTTTTTAATTTAATTGTGCAATAACCATCAACATTTATGTGCATGTAATTCAATAGGAGGAATACATTTGTGTTGCCATTATGTTGTGAGTAAATGAAATATCGAAGACAGCATTACTCTTGTCATCTCTCATCAAGTGTACTATATCTAGTTTTAGGTTAAGTATTACAGGTAGGAGAAGAATTGCTCATATTAGATTTATCAAATCCCATTTGGAGAGTTAATTAAGCGCAAACTGATATTTGTTATGACTTTAAATGTAATATCAGATATGGAAGAAATATTTTGGATCATGTGGTTTAGACACAAACTGAACATGGTTTTGAGAATGAATGTCATATTTGAAATAGAGGAGATGTTTTAGTTGATGTGGATTAAAAACAAACTGATTATGGTTAATGATTATGAATGTAATATTAGAAAAAGAATAAATACATGTATTGGGGCTCTTTTGGATTAAACACAAACAAATTATGGTTGATGATTATGAAAATAATATCAGAATTAGATGTAATGTTTTGGGTCATGTGGGTCAACTGTAATTGGAATACAAAAGTGTAGAAAATTTGATATTTTTTATTGTAATATACTTACCCTTAAGGCTGCAAACATTCTGAAGTATGATTTTGACATTATTCAAATGGAACATTCTAGCATAATTTTTTATTTAGAAAAGAATGAAATAATCCCTTGCCATTTTTTTTATCATGAGCAGTATTTCAGTGTTGATAGGAGTTGCAAGATGAAATTATTTTATGAGGTTGTGACTCATGTATGATTTTTGCGCCATCAAACTTTCCTTCTAATAGGAAGGGAATATGAATGTCTATTCTTTTTTATTTAAGTAGATAAAAATTTGGGTTGGTGTTTGATATACATATACACATGTACTAGATGTACTTAATAGTATTTCAGGAAAGAGAGATGTATAAGCAGTATTGATAGTAATATGCAAGTCTTCTTTTTGTATTATTACAATTACTGGAATGTACTAGATCTCTTTTTAGATACATAGCTGAGCTGTATGAGTTCATCCTATATCTCATATATTTTTTGTTAAATAAGTTTCAGGCCAATTCTAGTTAAATTAGTTGTTATATTATTTTGTTTTTTGTACACATCATATTTGTGATTAAAATAGTTTCAGCCCAATATAAGCTATTGAGATAACAGTGGATAGTAATGTTAGCATGTAACACTTAATGCGCAAGAACAACATTTTATAATCTTCTCATCGTTTTTATATACATTACAGTATATATCAACAGTTATAAGTGATAAAAGGATTGTATTTTTTTATATTAACATATATTTATCTCAGAGGTATTTATCTTATTTCATTTTCCCCTTGTGTATTCACTTATAGTTTAGATTTTTTGCATACACTTTCTAACATTGATACAAGAAAAATTATTTTACACTCCCATCTTAACACTCATTTATATAATACAGGCACCAATATAGGCTAACTCTATCTGTTTATGACAATATGTTAACCGTTTCTTTGTTACACAACTTCTTCTATAAATTAATAATAATCTTATTTTCATCTCAAACTATTTCAAATGTGAACGCAAAATCATGATTAGTTTCACTTTTAAAAGCCCAAGTTCAAAGTACCATGGTAGTGTACCAAAGTTGACAAGTCTTTTGTTTATTTATAGAACACAAATTACCCAGAAGTGTATTTAAGAATTAGAAAATGTAACTCATGTAGTACTATGGATAGTTAGTGTAGCTATGAATTGTATATATATGTATTTGTTAAATCTTTTACACACACATGCAAATGTTGAATGGAATGTCAGCTATTTCAATAGTGATATATTCAGTCTGTCCAGGTATATACTGTATATTGCTTTGAAAATAACATAGACATATCCTTGTTAATAGTATCGATTCCTAAAGTTTATTTCCACTCAGTGCAATATGATTACTGGTATTTGTGTTCATATTTCACTACGCTACCAGTTGAAGCTACGACAAGATTTGTTTTATGTGTTCTAGTCTACATTGTATCTATGCATGGCATTTGGGTTTACCGATAATTGATTATTGTAGTCTGTGGATTAATTATCACCATGTTAATCTGCGGTTGGTCTTTAATTTGATATCATGGGTGTTGTATAAAGAACCATATGGTGTTTGTATTCAAGCAGTCGACTGTAATTCAGTGGAAGAATAGTCCTAGATTTGATATTGAAACTGATGTTGAAATGTATTATCCACAGGAAATTTGTGTAGATGAGAACAAAAGTCTGAAATTGAAATACAGATTATACAAATTTATTTGTCCTTTACTTAACATGAATGATGTATATGATGTATTTAATGTTGTTATATATGAGCGGCTTAATAAGACATGCTTTTGACAGTGTGCTGGTATGTGTCAATAAGGCCACAGAAAGTATATTTAGAGTAGTATGGATTAGAGTAGAAATATCATATAGTCATTATATGTTGTAAGCATATGATGCCATGTAGAGAATATATAATACTTATACATGTACATGTGTATGTATTTGGAGTATATCACCAATACCACTACCAATACCAATACAACAATGGGCTACTGACAAAATCATCTTCTACTGTGGGTCCATGTTTTTATGCCTCCGCCACAAAGTGGCCGGAGGCATTATGTTTTCGGGTTGTCCGTCCGTCCGTCCCGAATCCGTTTAGGCAATATCTTGAGAACCGTCAAGCAGATTTGCTTCAAACTTGGTTCATGTATGTATTGCATAAAACTAATGAAGTGTGTAAAATTGGGGTCAAATCTGATTGAGGTCAAAGGGCAAAGGTCAATGAACTTTGTAAAAATTGCCCAAAAATGACCTTTTCCACAATAAATCCAAATCCAAGGATGCAATTGTCATTAAACATGGTACAAATATGGATCACTACTTGGGGATAGACTGGTGACATTTTTGGTAAAATTCCTGAAAGTTCAGAGGTCAAAGGTCAATGAAATTTGTGAAAATTTGCCAAAAATTGACCTTTTTCACAGTAAATCCAAATCCAAGGATGCAATTTCCATTAAACATGGTGCAAAGATAGATCACTACTAGTGGATAGACTGGTGACATTTTTGGTAAAATTCCTGAAAGTTCAGAGGTCAAAGGTTAATGAACTTTGCCAAAATTGGCTAGAAATTCCCCAAACTTTAAATTTTTCACAATAAATCCAAATCCAATGGTGCAATTCCAACCAAACATAGTGAAACGATGGATCACTACTTGGGGGTAGACTGGTGACATTGTTGGTGAAATTCCTGGAAGGTCAGAGGTCAAAGGTCAATGAACTTTGCAAAAATTGATATTTTTCACAATAATTCCAAATCCAAATCCAATGTCACAATTCTAACTAAACATGGTACAGAGATGTATCACTTCATGGAGGTAGACTGGTGAAAGTTTAGGTAAAACTCCTGAGAGTTCAAAGGTCAAAGGTCCATGAACTTTGCCAAAAATTAGCTAAAAATTGCCCCCAAAGTGATAATTTTTAAAATATATCCAAATCCAATGGAGCAATACCAACCAAACATGGTGCAAAGATGGATCACTGCTAGACTGATGACATTTTTGGTGAAATTTCTCAAAGGTCGGGGATCAAAGGTCAATAAACTTTGCCAAAATTGGCTAAAAATTGCCCCCAAACAGATATTTTTCATATTGAATCCAATACTGATGATTCAATTCAAACCAAACCTAGTTACAGAGATGTATCACCTTATGGAGGTAGACTGGTGAAGTTTAGGTAAAATTCCTGAAAGGTCAAAGGTCAATAAACTTCACCCCAAATTGGCTAATTTTAAATAAACTTGATGCAAGGATGGATTTAGACAGACTGGTTAGATTGGAAGTCAAAGAAATAAGAGGTCAAAAGTCAATGAACATTGCCAAACTTAGCTAAACTTGAAAAAAGAAAATGTGATATTTTCATTTCACATAGGAGCAATGGTACATTGCCCACCAAACATACACATTTTCTGAGAAGAGCAAAGAGGCGGAGGCATATTTATCGACTGCGTGGCAGTCGAATTGTTTATATATATATATATCAGAGGATGTTTTTGTAAAGATATAAACCCTTTCAGCAGTTTCAGGACAAAACTTGACCAAAGCACTTCAATAGGTTAATGTACTTCAGTAAAAAATAAAATATCAGAAGAAAAACAATAGAAGGAGCAGAAGAATCTGAGATGCAGAGCAAGAAAATATTGAGGAAAATTGGAGAATCAATTACAAAGTTATGTGTGTTTTAATGATTCAAATATTGAGATTTTGGGGAGGCACATTGGTAACTTGGTCATGAGGCTATGTTGTCACACAATCCTATCATTTTGCATGGAGTTCCCCTTTAAATTTGCAGTGAACTGATTGGTTCTTTCTTAGTACTAGCTTTGGAAAGCTCAATAAAAGCAATAGGGGTGTCTTCATTAGCCAGATGTGGGCAAAATAGCGAGCTTGTTCTGATTGGGTTAGCTAGCCAGATCACGAAATAGCTAGCTATTTGCGTCTTCATTAGCCAGATCAGAAAAAATAGCTAGCTATTTGCGTCTTCATTTGCCAGATCAGACAAAATAGCTAGCTATTTGGTCAAGAAAATTTCCCAAGAAATCTTGGGCTAGATGGAGCTAGCTCGAGCTAGTTCGTGATTTAGCTCGCGCTAGCTCGGAGTGTCTTCATTAGCCTGAAAATTTCCCGACCTCGGCATGCATCAGCGCGCACGAGGCATTGTTTTCGTTAGATTTTTATATGTGCGTGAATGCGCGCACGCAACCGATGCTATGCGGTCGTGGCCTATTCCCGTCGCACACTGCGCATGTGCGAACATCGGGATAATTTATGCATCCCGAGTTTCGAGCTTACGTATCTTGAGTTTCAAGCTAATGAAGACACGATTGCAACTTCAGGCTAGTTCCCCAGATCAGCAAACTAGCTCGCTATTTTGTTTGATCGGGCTAATGAAGACGCACCTATTGTTGCCATTGGATACAATCTGTTGCCTAGACTGAAGATAAACCATGCAAAAAATGCATTGTGGGATTAGCTGCTGATGCATTATGGGAGCAGTCTGGGTACAGTTCTTTGAGCTTGGCATAGAAGGGGGCTGGCCCATCAATTGCCTGTATAGATGATCACTATTTCCGTTGTCATGTAAGCATGGTCTGACATGACATAAAAGCATATTGTGAAGATAATTGGGATGAAGAATCCCATGAAAACATGCTAAATCTGAGTATATCAATGGAAAGTCAACCATGGTATCTCCAATTTGAGACAAATTATTGTGTGCACACACACATCATTGTTATTGTTGTGGGGAAAAAAAACATATGGGTGATTCTTGTAGGTGTTGCGTAAATTTGCAGGCACACGCATGCTGATTTGTGTGCTTGCAGTCTCATACATAGTCTACTAGACCAGAAGGGAATATGACGGCAGATAAAATCTGGAAATCGCTGCGCAGTGCATTATGGGAGAACTTTTCCTCATATGTGGTCTGGAGAACTGTACTGCTTTATGTCCCAGCTACAGAAGATTAATGTTTTTCAAATCAATTTTGCAGTTTCTTGTTGATCCGTGCCTTGTGTTTCTTCCAGTATGTATCCAAAGAAGTGTTAGTTTGATTATGATGTTGAACAAAATGAGTGCTTCTTCATTTTATTGTGTAGATGTATTTTACCAAATGGTGTCAACCAAGGAATAGCGACATATCGTCAGTATTTCTGATCTTTGAATAAATATGTTGCACAGAGATTTTCAATGATTAGCTTATAATTCTTATGATCGTGGAAATTGCTAATTACGGTGATCTGTTGCCATGGAAACAAGAATTGAACAAATATAATGTATCATGGCTGAGAATGGTTTATAGAATGTACCATGTTATGTACACAGAAATAATGGAACACCGTGTGTACGGTAGTCATGATGTTGTGATTCTTGGTTCATTCTTTTCGAACAGCGCTGTAAAAAGCTGGTCAGACTCGAATGAGATATGAACCCTCTCAGAACTACCTTGTGTCTAAAAATAAAATGTACACTTTTGAAATGGTGGCCAAATCAAAAATATACAATTCTGGAGGGAAAAGATTATATTCATGGATAGCTTATGGATGCAACTTACATATGACACGAAAACCTCTGATAGTAATTCATGCTTGGATGAGTACTACTCACTTTTGAAAATGGGATGAAAATTAGGCTGCACAGGAAGTGACCTTCCAATTTGGCGAGAGGTTGAATATTTAATATTCAATTGAATATTCAATCATGGGTAGTCGTAAAAAAAGAATGTCAAATATGCCGGCAATTTATTCTTTAGGTCAATTGATGACCTGAAGAATAGGCAGCCAGTAGCTGAGACATTCCTTTTCTTTTGCAACAAAATGTATTTGAATAATGCATGTTGAATTGAATATTCAATTGAATATTCAATATTCAACCTCTCAATTTGAAGGCTAGTTCCTGCCCAGCCTAATTTTCATACCCTTTACAAAAGTGAGCAGTGCTCATTCAAGCGAGAATTATTTTGGGACGTTTTTTGGAAATGTTGTTTTCTTTAAGAAGCCCGAATGGCAAGGCAAGAAAAAAACTCAGTTTGTAGAATTGAAATTTTTTTTTTTTGCAAATGAAAATATGATATTTCCATCCATACCTTAATATGTTGTGTTGTTGCTCGCCACAAACTCTTTTCCAAGTACAAGTACATTTATGTTGCACAATAATGTGTAAAAATGTGTGATGTTGTGTATTGTTTCCATGACAAGTGACAACAGATTTTGTGTTCATTGTCATTGAAGGTGAAATGTGAGATTATGTCAAAATATATATTCGTAAAAATGTGACACCCTTTCATTTGTTTCCTCATTCACATGCATGCGTCCGTTGATTCTGTTGTGCTATGTATTGTTCTGCCATTGATTGAGTGACAGGAAAGTTTACAAGCCAAGATGAACAAAAAAATAAAAACACAAGATCAACACATTGATTCATATTCCAATTGTCTGTATTTCAAGTTCATACATTTACATTCAATATAACAAATAGTTGACATGTTTTGTTGTTAGCTCACAAGATATATCCTCCAAGTTTGGGGTTGTCATAGAAGAAACTTTACATTTTTTACGTCACAAAGAGTTACAATACTGGTGCATTTTTAGAAGAAAAGGTTATACATGTACATGTATTTACTAAACATACGTAATGTGTAGCTTCAACAAGATGTTGCATTATGATGAAATATCAAATATGATATATATCCATCATCATACAGAGAGCAGCTCTATTTAAAAAGCTTTACAACATTTTAATTCTTTACTCTTCAATAAACGGCACTTTAATATCAGATATACTTTAAATAAGTAACATTTGGTGAAGTCCTGATTCATGCCACATTTTGTGTCTTATCAAAATCTTGAGTTGAAAACAAGACTACAAGTGACCTCACGTTTCAAGTCATATGTAAAGTTCAAACCCTACCAGAGCATACTGTACAAAATCCCTGAGTATTGCGAGATGAACGAACAAAACAAAATTGAAGGGAAATAAATAAAAGAGGGGAAAATCTAGTTGAATTTGATAAAAGCAGAAAAACATAGAAACAGATTTGTAAAAGTAAAATAAATTGAACCATTACTATTAAGTAATCAAAAAGCTGATTCAACACTCTCATCCATATGAACAGATTGTAAACTGGTCCTTGGAGCAAGCAGATGAAAGTTTTTCCAAAAAAAAATTCTCTGCCATATCTTTATATCATTAAACTATGTGAAAAACGCTTATTTATTGTTATACTTTCAGCATTGTTGAGGGATGACCAGTTTTCTCTTGTGTGCTCAATCTAGCGAGATCTTAGAAAATGAAATAGATGGTGTCCTTCACATACATGTATCTTGAAAACACACAAGAATAAAACAAGACCTCCCAAGAAATACTTATGAAGAATGGTTATCTGTGGCTACATAAACACATTACAAATTTGTAAATTTTCTGATACCTATACATAAAAACATCTCCCAATAGCATATAGCACTTCTCATTTTTGTTGAATTTTCATAACATTCTTTTTTTGTTCTTTTTTTTTCACAAACCTGCTTCTGTGATATTTCTGCTTGTATCCAAATCAACTTGGTACCATGGCTTATTCCCATTTGAAGATACATGTATATACACTATGTTCCTACCTTTTTTTTAATTTGGCACCTTACTATTACTTAGAACATTCTGCATCTAAGGAATATCAGCTTATTTTACCTGTTCGACCAAAAGGGGTACATAGTACAATAGCTGCTGATACGCAAGGCAAACCCCAGCAGTGTTCAATTCAAAGGCTTCGCAATGCTTTGGATCAAACAGCTGGAATATATTGCTTCCCGCTAGTGCACTTACCTACAGTTGACCTCTTTAGCATAAACCTATTTGTATGACCCTAAAAGCAAAAAAACCCACATATTTTTAAACTTGTAACAAAATACAAATAAGATTTGTAAAGATATAATCAAATAAAATGCAGCACTCAAACGCTTAGAAACACTTGAATATAATTGTAAATCATTGGGACGTACTACAGGACTACGCAATGAGGTTATCCGCCTATCATTGCTAGAGCTCCTGTCGATAATGAAAGCAGTTTTTTAAGAAGGTATCAACAAAACAAAAAAGTAAGGATAAAGATATTTTGGTACAGCACAGTTGAGTTGGACAGTCTTATTGCATTAGTCGTGATTATGACCAAGGCAACGAGCCATTTTCCTGATGTATTCCCAACTTTCTCCCTCACTGCGTAGTGACGCATTTCTACCTTCACACTCTGAATCTATTTGTTGTTGCTACTCGGGGAAAACCCTGGACAAGCTCTCAGGTAACCATTAGTAACATATTGTTTGAACGAACTGCATAAAATTTGCATACATACATGTCATTAGGATTCATTTAAGTGATCTGATCAAAGTTCTCAGATAACCTACTTGTATTAGTGTTTGATATGTCAATAAATATGATTTACTAATACTAGTATACTAATACAGTAAGGAACATCAAATTGTGAATTAACAATCAACTCAACTGCAATGGTCATACATGTCCTTAACCCATCAGATAAACAACCATACAATGTTTATTACTTGTGTAAAATTGCATGGAGTGGTGTGTAAGGAGTTAAGGACTTTGGGTGTGTAAGGAGAACTAGAGGTCTATGATTGCAGGAACAGACTTTGAGCACAAGGTCCCTTAATTGGTGCCCAAGATTGCAGCTTACAGAGAAAGGCAGTCAGGTGGTTATGTAACAAAAGAAGTCAAGTTCTATTCAGGCCATGTTCTCCCTTTTGTTCGCTCCTGTCCCTTGCCCTCCCATACCCCACACCCTTTCAATACTCAACTATCTCGCCTAATTAGCGCTCTTACAGGGACGAGCCACAATAGGCTAATGAGGAGTACTTATCAGGGACCCAGGAGGTACAATAGGGGACCCCCCCCCCCCCTTCTTTCTCACACTACCCTGAAGACATATAGATCTGCTCAAAATGGGGGGGGGGGATACTGAGAAATACTCACTTATGGATGATTTTTAGTCAAAAGGGAACAACAGCTATTGCCAGTCTTTGGTCTACAGAAGGAAAGTTTACAAGTCCAATGATTTTAGCTAGAAATTAAGTTTCTTTGAATTGAGGTACCCTAATGGCCAAACTTCTCAAAATATCACTTCAGAAGGAAATGCTTATACTTTACCAACAATCATTTCTATCTGACACTTGAAAGATAATCACAGGGACCTATACATGTTTCAAACATGCCGATCTGAGCTTCAAATCCTGTACTCCACAGCAAATTTCCATTCCCTTTTACAAATAAATATAGCCCACTCTCCTTCAAAGCAAGAGATGAGAGTTCACATTTTGACTTGGGTATATAGGTGTACTCAACAAGTATAAAGCTAACAAACTGCAAAGAACTTGTTTGATTAACAAAGGGAGAAGGGGGATATAGAAAGAGGGGATTTAAATTCTAAAAAGTCACCACCCACGAACAATAGAGGTGCGCACAAAGGAAGGGGCTTTTCTCGTTTGGGTGCTGTAAGAATGACAAGGAGAGGAGGTGGGGGGGGGGGGGGGGGTTCTGAGACCTGTGTGTGATTCACAAAAACTAACAGGCTTCCCCCTGTTAGAAGAAGGTTTTCCCCTATGAAGAATGGAGCATCAGAACACTCCATATGAAAAAAGAGGTATTGTGAAGACATCTGATGGTATAATTGGGACATTGGGACATTTTTTTTCGCTCCTCAGCTCTCTTTAGCCAGGAAGAGCCAACTGACTTATTACATTTGTTATGCATCTTTTGGCACTGAAATGCTCCAAAATGGACAGGAGTCTTTTTAAAAAAATATACCATAATGAAACCTGTATAGACTACTCAGGTGAGAGTCGAAACATGGTCTTCATATGCAGATGGTCTTTATAACCATGTGAATTCAAATCAAGTTTCAATGAGAAAGCTTGTTTGAGGGATACAACCAATTTAGTCTTGATACACAGGGGGTCTATCTATACAGACAATCACTGAAGCAGGTTTCACTTGCTTCTACAATTATCTTTGGAAGTGGGAGAGTTGTAATATTTGTGATTATGCATGAAACTAGGGAAGAAATGGGAAATTAAGAGAGACAATCAAGTGTCCTTTGTGGCAATGATTCACACTATTAACTGATTAGGTCTAAAGTATCAACACTTTAACAATCCATTGGTCGAAAAGATTAATAGGACCGACAAATGACAAATTAATTCCTTTAACTTCTTTTCAATTCTTTATATTGTTGTGACCTACTGTATCACATCCATTATATCTCATCATCCAGATTATGACTACTCATATGTGACAAACAGAAATACATTCAACTTGAAAGGCACAAAATCATCCATTTCGAGGCTGGAAACAAAATACATTTACAAATATAACACCTTAGATAATTATCGTAGAATTTATGGGCACATTGGTTGTGTAATAAGCAAGTGGCTTTTACTACACAAGTTCATGAATTGTATACCAGCACTACATGCATACAACATATAGTTCATACTAACAATAATTTACACTGTACTTGAACGATTCATGCCAAATACAGTAATTGTAGAGAGAAATGAGTTTGATCAAGGCAAAATTAACATGAAATGAACGACTAATTTTTGTTTTTTATACTATAATCCTATCACTTAATAATTTATCCAATCATGATTCTGTCATCAATTCACCATTTCAATGTGGATTCCATTGATTGTTGTTCACTTGTTCTCCCATCCATCCATCCATCCATCCATCCCTCCATCCATCCATGACAATCCATCCATCCATCCATCCATCCATCCATTTATCCCTCCATCCATCCATGACAATCCATCCATCCATCCATCCATCCATCCATCCATCCATCCATCCATCCATCCACCCATCCATCTATCCATCCCTCCATCCATCCATCTATGACAATCCATCCATCCATCCCCTCACCAGTCCATTCTTCAAAGCTAAACATTGCCTTGCTTCAACACACTTCCTGCTTTTCTTTTACAAAAAAAAAAGTGCACAAGGAAAAAGAAAACATCCCCAGTAGTTTTGTCTACCTGCCTTCCTATCATATTACCAAGATACATAACCCATCTCACATTAACAATCAAAACCACAACAAAAGCTTTAAGAAATTAACTTTTCCATCATAATACTATTGATCTGTGATGGAATCAAAATGTTCATGCTCCTGGTCCCACCTTACTCTACATCACGTAAGTGTCGAAAATATTACTGAATATATTCCTACATGCATACTACACTATGCATAAATAAATAAAGGAGAATACATATTTCTTGTCCTTAAAAGTGGAATACTGATTTGTTTTGAAAAAGCAGGGACAAATAAATGATAATATAATAATATTTCAAGAGCTACAGAACAAGGCTGCTAGATATGGCCTCTGGGTCGGCCCATGAGGTTATTCCTTACCTGGCTGCTACCATCTCATGCAATATTGTTTTCTCTGTTTTATATATTTATCTTCTATTTACGTTCATGCATCCATACATTGTTTTGCATTGAGGGAAATAAAGTTGAATTGAATTGAATCACACTACGATGCCCTAAATCCAGCACTTATAATAGAATACTTGATTCAGCATTCTCTTTACTCAGCATTAACTCTTTCTATGCCAGACATATTCTTGATCTATAATCAGAGTAAATATTGATTGGATGGTTCATCCCAATAGAACTCTGTTTGTCCATACAATGCACACAATGAAATCGCATATAATATTCCACAGGTGTTGCCAATTCAAGGAGCAGTCAAACATTTACTCTTAGCATATCATATGTTGACAAAAAATACACATACATGTAAATGCCATACAGTGCCATTTTGTCTGTCACAGAAAGGATAAACTGACTTTAGCTTCTTTATAACTAGTCAGATTTAGCTCAAGTGTTTACTGTCCTGGGGACATGTTTATGAAACATCACTAATCCCAGCAAGTTGCTACAGGGCATTCAGCTATGTGCATGTTAAGCGACCAGATAGGCTCAAAAGGTTCATGAAAATAGCCCAGTTTCCTTGGTTCTTAATTGGCTTGCTTAGAATGCAACTAAAATTAAAATGAAACACAGCTACATTCAGGAAAAACAAAATCTGGCTCTCACCCAAATCATGATAACCATGGCTCAGAAATTTTAATAAATTGATATGTAGTTACAATTTCCATTTTTTTTTTTTTTGCTCGAACACACTGTGAAGCTGAGGATGTGCAGAACCTGTTGCTGTAACATAAATAAATATATTTCTCCGAATATGTACAACACAATAACGCAACAGCAAAGCACCTCCTATTTCATATGATGTGAGTGAGGTCTGCGGGGTCCAATGTATGTAGGCTATTGCCATTGAAGTAAAACTTAAAATATTGGAGTAAAGTGGGTGCAGTTGTTGCCAATGTCGCAATAAATAAAATTCATCTAGAATATACAAGGCGACGGCACAACTGCTTACCACCAGGGGTAGGTGTGGTAGGGGCGGTACTAGTCAATGTCATGGTAGTGGTGGTAGTGGTGGTGGTGGTGGTGCTCATGGTGATGGTGATGCTGGTGCTTGTGGCTGACGGGGGAATAGACCACGCCCCCTTCCGCCCCCGCTGCCGCCGTCGCCTTCTTCTCCACCACCTCGTGCTTCATAACGGTGAGCGGCTGCAGGGTGTGGTAGTGACGTCGCGATCTCCTGCGGTGCTTCCCCCGCGCCGTCACAGGTGCAACCGCCACAGTCGGCGCCTCGGTTGGTGGTGGCGCGAGTACCTGCGTGGTCACTACCTGTACCGGTCCCGCTGGGAAGCTATGTCGCTTCACGCTATGCCGGTGACAGCGAGCCGCCGCCGATTTCGCCACCGGTGCCTCGGCGGACTGCGGTTGCAGCCCCTCAAGGCGCGTCCGTGAGGCTTCCAGCAGCTGCATGTGGTAGTCCTTATGGTGCCGCTGAGCGTAGACGTACTTCGCATAGAGTTCCTGATTCATGTGAAGTTGCCCGCCTGGTGGCACTGCAGCCGCAGCGGTATTCAAGGATTTCTTGGCGTACGCGTGAGGTTCATACGACTTGGACCGGCGGTGATGGTGGTGGCTCGCTTTGGAGAGTTTTTGGTGAGTTCTGCTATTGGCCGATGCGCCGAGCGGTAGCTCCAACTCAACCTCCCCACCCCGTCCTTCCCCCTCCCCTTCACCATTTCCATCCGCCGCCCCCTCCCCCTCCCCCTGCTCCTGCCCTTGCTCCTGCTCCACCGCTGTACATTGATGGTCGATTCCCGCCAGCTCCTGGTAGTAGCTCCGCCTCTCTGCGTTCTCTTGTGGCCGCTCTGTAGGAGAGCAGTTGGTACCCGCATTGTTGATCTGCTTGCTTGCTGTCACCGCTGTGGTCTGGGCAGTCTTGTTAGCACTGTGGTCAGGAGCTGCACTTGACTTTCTATGGGGAGAGACAAACAAATATAAGACAATTAATACAAATGTAATATCAATACATCTGTCATGACATTTTTCTTGTCGCATGAATGCTTAAACTTCTTTTGCTAATCTTCTGCACATACCACAATGTTACAGCCAGATCGCAAGTCAAAGAATACAAAGATTTATATTCCATACAGTTTTTCTATCATTGTTACTTTCAAACAGTTATAACTACTAGCACCATGGCACTGACAGGATACTTCATGCATAACATCAGTATTCTGATAGAAAAATCAGTATTTCTCAGTATCAATCAGAACTACACATAAACTCATTTCCCCAAATTTTGTATTATCACTAAATGTCTTCAGTTTAATTTTCAGTACAAATATGTTTCCCTGATACAAAAGGCAAACAATGTAGCTTTTGTATCATGTGCTAGGGCCTGACTTTGGCCTTCTGCCTGAACCCTGGCATCCCTAAGAGGAAGGAGTACACACAGACTAAGGGTCGGTCCTTGCCTTGCTTTGCGGTGCTGCCTCTCTGGGCTGGCCTGCTCCGTGTACGGCGACGACACCACCATGAGGTCGGCCGGCGCCAGGGAGTGGGACCGGCCGTGGTGCCGCGTCCTGCGCGACCTCTTCTCCTCCTTGCGCCAGCATTGGTGGTTGGCGTTGAAGCTGTGCCGGTGCATTTGCTGTAGTTGTGGTTGTTCTTGGTGGTGGTGGTGTTGCTGATGTTGTAGGGGGTGTTCTTGATGCGTCGGGGAAAGAGGTAATGGGGATGGGGGATCGCCGGGGGAACGGAGCCGGTCACGGGCACGGTTGAGCGCATTCTCCTTGTTCTCCTGCTTGCCGAACCCGGCGGCGGCTGTAGCCAGGGGCGAAGACGGGGCGAACCCGAGCGTTGACGGGAGCGAGGTTGATTGCGTGCTCGCCGAGCGGTGACTGCCGCTGAGGTTATCGTGGCTCGGACTCTCGTGGTGGTGATGGTGGGCAGAGCTACTCGGCGTCGTCATAGAGCCGTTCCGAGACTCCGCCTCCTGGTCAGAGACCACAGAGAGGCGGAGTTTGAGTTTGCGGCTCCCACTGGGCGGAAGGATGACGGAGCAGGCTAGAGCCTCAGAGATGGACTTGAGAATGCTGGATAGGTCCTGTGGGTAGCAGAAACGTTACAGTCAATTTATTGCATTAGTTGGCTTGCACTATATGAGTACTCTTGTGACTCCTTTATCTCTTTTATCTTAACCTTTTCCTTCTCTTCCTCCTCTGCCTCCTATTTTTCCTTTTCTTCATCTCCTTCCTCTTCTTCCCCTTATTCAACATTTCTTTCTCTTCTTCTTCTCCTTTCTCTTCTTATTTTTCTTCTTTTTCTTCTTCTTTTCTCTATATCTCTTTATATCCTTATTTTTTTCCTTTTACCCTATTTCCTCTCCTCCTTTCCCTCCCCCCCCCCCCCTCTCTCTTTCTCCATAATAGTCTCCTTCCCCTCCCCCTATCTCTCCCCCTCCTCCTCCTCTCCCTCCTTCTCCCCCTCCTCCTCCCCCCCCCCCCTCTCCTCCCTCCTCCCTCCCCCCTTTCCCTCCTCGTCACTCTCATGTGAGTAATCTGGTTTCCCCACCTCTCTGGTAATTCGTCTGTGCCCATCAAAGTCATACAGCGTGAAGGCCCATTCTTGTGTCTCCTTCTCCGCATCCAACGACACGTCACAATCTACAGCCTACAGGAAATCAATTAACAATAGTTAAACAAAATAAATATGCTCACTTTAAACACAAACAACCAACAACTAAAGCTAAATACAATCTTCTGTAATTTTTACCAAAATAAATCAATATCCAACTTTCCTCTTTTCACCCTTTCCTTTCCTTTCGCACCCCCTGAATAGATCAAATATCCTTAAAGAATACAACCACATCATTGTTACTGAAATTTATACTACTTTTTAAATATTCAGTAAAATAATATGAATTAAAAGAAAGGTATCTATCCAAACAGCCACTCAGACATTCACAATAAGCACATTCTTATTTAAACTCATTGATCTTAGCACAACCAATAGAAACTAATTCTTATATTGTGATAACAAGTTGGGGGTTTTTTTCAAATCATGGTGGGTGAACCAAATGATAATTTCATCTCTTATAAAGTGAGGCCAAATAGCACCTTTACTGCACTTTTGCTGGTAACGTTCACCTGCAAAGAATACTTTTGTAATGTGGAGATTTAACGGAGAAAGAAAAAAAACTTACAACAAAATTATATAAATAAGAGCAGATAAATCTATAATGACTTACTCCAATCGTTCCATGGGCATTTCCCCTGCTGGGTGAGTGAGGGGGTAGTTTCTTGTTGGGTGACGAAGTGGTATCCTGCATGGCCTGTACCTTCAGACTGCACCGGGAACCAGTAACCTCAGGTGGCAGGGCAACTAAGGGTACCAAGGGAAGTGAAGAGGGGGGAATAGTAGAGGGGAGGGGGTAGAGTGGAGGTAGAGGCGGTTTAGGGAGGTTAGAGGGGGGTGGGGGTTAAGGGACAAAGTAAAGATGATTGGGAGTGGGATTGGGAAGGGGGTTCGGTGGGGGTTGGGAGGGAGTTGGGAGGGGGTTGGGAGGGGAGTTGGGAGGGGGATAGTAAGGGGGAAGGAATAAAAAGAAAGAGATGGGGGCAGAAAGAGAGGAAAGAGGCAGAGGGTTACAGGCAAAGTGGTAGAGAGGGGGGAGGAAAAGATGAAGAAAGAGAGAAAAGGGAGCACAAAGAAAGATAAGGTTCAAATAGGTTGTTTGATATTCAATTCAACTCATGCTCAACTTTTTCCCTTAAAAGACACAGAACAGTATATTGGACAGAATAAAGATACCATGTAAAAACAGAAAATAGGCAGAGAGTGGAGCAAAATATACCACAGACAGAGATATAAAGAGAAACTTCAAACCCATACCATAGGATCATAACTGCATATTTACAAATCCTTATAGACAACTCTCGGAAAGAATCAAACATCTGCAACATATATAAAGTCTCATGGAAGTAGGTCCCGAAGTTGACTCCTACCAGATCAAACAATACGATGGTACTTATATATTTATAAATGCTGGTAGTAAGCTATTTTATGAAAGAGAATTAGAGAACAGGATCATTTCCACTGTTCCTTGACTCTGTAATTTACGACTGGCCTATTGATGAATCCTTCAGGTACCTTTGAGAGAGCAGAGATCTCCTGTTACACCCATTGTCCGGTGATCATGCCTGCCGTTGCAATCATGAGGGGCACCGTACTGCAGAGGAGGACAAGTTAGAAGGAGAGACGGAAGGAGAGATATGGGGGAGGAGGAGGAGGAGAAGAAAGAATGGAAGGAGAAAAAAGACAGGGGGAGAAGAGAGGTGAGGAGAAAGAGAGGGAAGAAATGGGATGAGGAGAAAAAAGGGGTGGAGAAGTAAAAAAAGGGATGAATAAGAAAGTGAGGTGGGTGGAGAAGGAAGGAGAAAGAGGGGATGAATGAAAGAGAGCAAAGAACAAAGAATTAATCGTGCAAAGGATATAGAGATAGAACGAGAGAGAGGCGGTGAGAGGGATGGAGAATGAAAGAGAAAGGATGACGAACAGAAGGGCAAGCATTGAGTAGGAGGAACAGATGGAGGAAGACAGAGATAAAAGGAGAGAGAAAAAAAGGATAGGTTAATTACATTATAAATAGAAAAATATGTGATTGCATATTTTGAATGATGAACAACTGGCTCTGCCTCATAAATATCTAAAGGACTTGACACAATTTGACAAAAATAGAAATGCTCATCACTTTGGGGTGAAATATGTGACGTAAATCTGAATGAGGGACAAGTTGCTGCCACGCATCTAATCCTACTGGAGCCAGACATGGCACAAAATGATGGATAATAAAAGTCTTCAATTAATCCCCTCCATTCCATCCTTAAATCTGTCGTGGGTGAGAGAGGATCGGTAAGCTGGTCGCTGAATGTCAGAAGCAAAGTGAAAAGCCACAACTGTCACATCAGTTGTTGGATCACTTCCACGCGTGTGTCATCTCGTCTCTTGTCCGACAAGCCCCGCACGCACACCCCAACAAAGAATGCTAATGGTTCCAGGGTGCTCTCAGTTTTCAAAAGGGGGCATTGTGGCAAGTCAATTTCCCTTGGAACCACTTCAATTCTATTGATATTGTTATCTCCGTGATGCGATGCCAACCCGGAGACTAAGTACACATTCAGAGAAGCAGAAGCAGAACAAGGCAGGCCAACTGTGCGTTTTCACAACAACGTTAAACAAAAAGAAAATGTTCCATAAATCATTCCAATTTCCTTCCGCTGGGTGAGTATCAGACATGAAAGCCTGATGAAACACGCACAAAACATCGCCTCGCTCAGGTTGAAAGGGAGGCTGATTCAATTGGAAATATGATGGGGAGAAGGAGAAAAACCCCATGGGAACAATCGTCCACAGTCAATTAAGCAGTGGTGCCTTTGATAAGGTATGGGGGGGGGGGGGGGGGTGAGAGGAGGAGGAGAAAGAAAAGAGACTTTTATGGGCACAAGTTCAGTGGGTCATGCCTGTGAATGAAGTACACGCACAATGAGGGGAAAACGTGATTGAAATCATGGGCAGCAAGTTCCCAGCCAGCCAGGAGGGGCTGGTAGTGCAGTGGTAGTGCCATGATGTAGCACTAATGGCCATGGCAATTCTCACTCATTTCAGTTCAAATTACAATAACATAACACATTTTGAATAGCAATAAACAACTCTGGCAGGCAAACCCAATCATTACAGTGTCTGAACAGAAATGACAAGTTTTACCACAAAGTGTATAGTGCTCACTCATGTAACATGTACACCTACATGTATCTTGAAATAATCAAATCACAATTTTCTTGTAGATGGATGAAATCTGTAGATATGTTACAAAACACCCCAATAAAGAGCATATCATACGCTTGCATTAACTAACAATTACAGCAATACTCATGACAAAACTTTAAAACAACTTTTTTTCTAGCACAATTGTGATCCTCTGCAAAAGGACCTCGCATAAAAAGCTACAGTCGCGTAAGCCACACATCTATTAAAATAATATCATCAATCTCACATGCAGTGAAGCTGTATAGAGTACATGTAGCCTTATAAGTTCACTAAAAAGGGTAAAATATATTTCCATTATTTATGACTCATTTGAAGCACACCACGAGTGGTAGAACCCTCGTTGACGCAGACCAGCTCCTCACGCAAACACCACATGCACGCACACACACACACACACACACATACACACACACACACACACACACACACACACACACACACACACACACACACACACACACACGCAGTTTGGCGTGAAATCATTACTTGAGGAGGAACTAGACATGGAATTGAATCTGAGGATAATGCGCTCTCCATCGCACTCTGTTTGTAAGCTGCAGGGCTTAGAGTCAGACACACAATCGGCAACTGGATGTTATTTACATGCCTACAGGTACTTACTAGCACTAGGAATAACACTATTAGTAAAATGCAACGAGTTGCCCTCGCATACATGTGAATATGAAAAGGGGGGGGGTTCTTGTTTTCATTTATCTGCTATTTTTGACCCACTGGGATTACATGTATAGTTCTTGTAGTTAGTTAGGGGGTAGTTTGCCTTTTTTGTAGTAAAAAAGGACACTCGGCTGCATGCAAGGGGCTATATCCATGCATCAGAATGAGAAATCTTAGTTCTGCAGGATATGAATGGCTGACACGTTATACTTGAAATAAGGAAGGAAGAACTTAACAGAAAACAAACCGCATTTAATGCGCATCTCTCCTTAAGCCTCTTTTTTCATAGAGAAATTAACACAGTGATGTAGATAACAATGGCAATTCCACTTAAAAACACATACATGTACATAATTACCTTTGTTGTTCCTTATCACTAAATAACATGTTCTAATCACAGTTAACTTAGTCAATTCTACTTCAGGAGTTTTGACACAATACAGGTTTTACCAAATTGATTTGAAATAGTTATTAGGATTAAATTCTTTATTTTGTTTCCTTATTTATCTTAGTTACATTTATGCATACTACTTACTTACTGTATTCCTTTTTCTTAAATTGTATTCTCCACCCCACTTGTACCCTATTCTATATGCATATTCTTTTCTATGGGGGGGGGGGGGGGGTCTGCAGGCTTCCTACAATTCTCTCTTTTTTAATGTATTTAGAATATATACACTTTATAGTTGTTGCTCAGATATTAACGCTTGTATTTTTTAGGTAAGTTAATATGATCACATCCTTTCTATTTTATGTTGATTGGTTCAAACTAACCACGAGCAATTTAAATTCATGAACAACAGTATGACACATGTGTAGTATACATTTTTACATACAGCACTGTACATGTACTACACCACTGACCAGTACAAAACAATTCCCTTTTAACTACCAAACCGTACAAGCCGACTCCAAACTTGTTTTCCCATTAAGACCTAATCAATGTTCCTAATATCTTTTGTTGGGATACTGCTGGTCGGGGGAAATGTCGGTCTCTCTTCCCTTATCTTAGGCAAACATCATTACTACACTACCCCCTGTTCTTTTATGAGAAAACAAATACCCACCAGCCAGGATGTGTAAGGCGTACATAGTGTACGTGTGTATCAATACTGTGTAATGCTTCAATCCCTCAGGAATCTACAGTACCCAGTACATACCTGTACAGTAGAATGAGATGGTGCATTCCTATTTGTGATTTACTGTTGTCCTATTCCGATGAAAACTTTAAAACTCACCCACAATTTTATCATGAGCAATAAAAGACATGTACATGGTACGGGTGTATCGATAATGTGCAATATGCCTCAATCCCTCAGGAATATACTGTACATGAACACAGTAGTATGAGAAACTCACCCACAACTGTATCATTAGCAATATACGTTGTAAGTGCAGAAATGTGGTACCGCTACCATACCGGTATGTACAACTTCATTGAATTGCGCTATAATTTTTTAAAAATCTTTTAAGGGGTAGAGCTGGAAACAATGACGGGATGCAGTCGTGGCTGAACGTTTTTGTCGTCATTATTGGGACTGGATTTCCTTCAATTCTAATGATTTTTATACGGAAATACTACAACCAACCTCTTTTTTTGGAAGAGGAGACATACCTGTACAAAAGAAAAAAAACATAATTTCTACACGTAATAATACACGTACATGTAAAAGGGCTACTGTGAAAATGCATAGACCTTCTGAACTAGAATAAGCATCAGTAGTAAAGCGAGTGGTGCGCTTGCAGCCCATAGTATGTATGCCGGCCTTGCGCTCTAATTTGCCCCCCATTGCATCCCAGCCATATGTTTCGATGTAGAGCACGCTCCCCGTGGAGTCTATACTCGGCCGATACACAGACGTGGGAATAGTGCGAGTGAATTACTGATACACATTTAGGGCCTATATGTACAAGAAGTTGTTATTTTGTATCTGGGTTAAATACACGATGTACATGTACATGTACATGTACTTGTATGCTCAGGTTGTAACACGGCATGTTCAATCAGGTAATATGTCGCCGATGAGACAATGTAATTAGGAGTGTCAGATTGTGCAGTGCGGTCCATGTCTAGACCTATTCCTACTGTCAAACTTTCTTTCTGAAATTCCCCCCCCCCCCTCATCTCCCTCATTCTCTCCAATTTCCCTCCTTTGCATACACACACAAACACATACACACACACTCTCTCTCTCTCTCTCTCTCTCTCTCTCTCTCTCTCTCTCTCTCTCTCTCTCTTTCTCTCTCTCTCTACCCACCCCCTCTTTCACTGTCTTCCACCACACCTCTTCTATCTCTCTCTGACATTCTCTCCTAACCCCCCCGCCCCCCCCCCCTCCACGCACACACACACACACACACCACCACCACCCTAATCAATTCAGACCTGCAATTACCCACTACTAAGAACTCCTTTGAGATGCATATCACCCAATTCTCAAAATCCTGATGTCAACAACATCACATGGCCACCATTCCCGTCCTATTGGACAGCCTTTTCCTAGAAACATTTGCACTACAGCCTACACAGAAAAGCAAATTGGCTCAACCAGCTCCCAACAAAGACCAAAATTGTCAATACAGTCCACAATGACTGGAATGAATATGCCCCAATCAACTCCTATAACTGCACTTATTGTCATTCTCTACAATGAATATAAACTCTACCTGTAGATAATTCAGATACTTGTGTTACTTTCTCACAACCGTATCAATCTACAGGCATGATTTCTCTCTCGGCCTGTGCTGGCAAACTAACGTGCCATGGAAGAGCACGCTCTATTCAAATTTCTACACACAAACACAAATATATAAAGTTGGACCACAAAATACCTTAGAGTCTGCAATAAGAATACCTGATCAAGATGAGGAATAATCATGTCTATATTAGACTTTACACCTACATGTACACGTAGTTGCAAAATCAGGCAAATATCCTGTTTCAAACATCCTCCATCTTCTCCGACTTCCCCCTTGTATCTCTCCCTCTCTCTCCCTCTTAATTTCATTAGGTTCTTACCCTCAGCAGGAAAATGTGTACAAAGTCAATACGTTTTGGGGGGGCCAAGTAATGCAATGTAACCTGGGTTAATTTTGTCCCTATACATCCATCCAGTCAGTACGTCAGGCAGCTATCTCCCATTCATTGTCAGCCAAACTTGCTTCTCCATTCTTCCCCCCTCCCTCCCCATTAGCTAGGCTGAATAGAGGGGCTAATGACCTACATGTGTATATGTATAGGCCCCATGCATGCAAAGTCAGTAGGCCTATAATGTACACACCTACATGACATGTAGCTTATACCCTTTGTACATGTACACTAGAATTTCTTAGCCCGTACAAGAGCCATCTAAGCACAGTTTGGCCAAGTCAGGTTCAATAGGTAACAACTGGTTATAAAGGTGTTTATCAAGTTGTGTTTGTATTATTGTATTTATTATGAGTTGTGGACAATAATAATCAATTACAAACTACAACATGACATATACTGTATTCTTTTATTATCTGCACATGTCATGTTGTTAAATATTGAAACCAAGTTGGCCAAACTTTGTGTATAAATGGCTCTGCTCCATACTGTTCTTTTACCACTCAGGCCGTGTTTATCAACTTTTCAGAAATTTAAACGCATTTCCAAAGGCCTTTACGGACGTTTATCAACTCGATCGCCCAAGTCGAAAACCGGCCTTGTCCCCGAAAACACGTGGTTTAAACGCGTTTCAAAACAGCTTTCTGTTTAAATGCATTTAGGATCGTACAAATTTGCGTGTTTCAAGACAGCTTTCCAAACCCCATAATCAAAACACCTTTGCTTTAAACAACTTGTTTAAACGCGTTTAAAAAAAAAATTAAATGTTAAAATTTTAAAAAATTTTAAAAAGAGTTGATAAACACGCCCTCAGTTATACGCATCAAGTGTGCCTGTCAGTTCTTAGTACCGCATTTCAAGGCTTGGACATTGGAGCCTGCTTCTTTGCAGAACTAAATAATCCCTCAGTGGGGCTAGTAAAAAAGCAGTAAAAAGAACAGTCTGAACAAGATGTGGTCAGTATTTAGCCCCATTCTTATTGGGGTTCAGACCTTTCTTAGTATATCCTTGGTGGGGGGGGGGGGGGGGGGGGGTTGCTCGTAACTGCACACCGTAATTGTTTTTCTTTTGATATAATTTTATTCATACATTTCCCAAGAAGTAATCGTATGGACCTGAAACATGAGGTCCGATTGTACTTACGTACATGTACATTTCACACAACCCCCAATAGTTTGGGGATTATCAATCATAATCATCGTTCAGTCAAAACCAATCATTTTTCCATCAAAAACGGCAGAATTGCGCATCAAGCGGTCTTCAAACCCCACAACATGCAAGCTGCCGACACATCAAAGACGGATGGCTACATCAAAGGGACATCACCGCGTGGATAAACTTTGATAGGGATAATAAACCTGTGCTTTTGTTAACTAGCTTGTACCAGTACAGATCATGTTTCATTTAAAAACAGCAAAAATACAATACGGTGCATAATGGAATTAAGCTTCGGGAGGCATCCTCAATATGTTTTTATGGACTTCTTTATCAGTTGATGATGAGTACTGATAAGACAGCGTGCATTCAACTTCTTTCAATAATAAAAAAAAAGGGATAAGGCATGAGGGATCCATGTATTCAGGACACAATATGACGAGACGCACAATTTGTAGATCATGAATAAACTTTATCTCTCTGAGTCTGTTTGCAACTTCACTACTGCAGTTCACTGAACTCAGACTTGTTCAGTAGTACATGCTGTGCACGCATACCCTCATCTTTTGTTGGAACCCAATTTGTATCAGTGTGTGGGGGGGGGGGGGTGTCACAAAGACAAGATGTTTTTACATTTCTATGTATGTGCCACTATCATATTTCTGCAGCAGTAATACATATTTCATGTCAGTAATTACTGTTTTGTTTTTCTTCTCCCATTTTGTCTACTCCTGTTGTATCTGCAAGCACAAGCTGGGACAGTATTCTGAGAGAAACTTGCGCTCAAAACTGTCTCAGTTGGTACTCTGAAAACTGACTTGATGTACCGGTAAATAAAACGAAAACAGATATGGATCGTAAGGGAATAAATTAAGAACTTAGGGGAATTTTCAGAATCTTCTCCGCGATGGTTACGGGGTGCGGGTTTAGGGTTAAGTTTGGTTAAGTTTACTTGAAAGTAAAGGGAAGTTTCAAGCCAAGCTCCTATATACTGAATGAGGATTTCTGGGGATGTACAAAGCAAACAAGTGTATATCCACGTCCACACTTAAATGTGTGAAAAACACAAATGTTACAAGTATGAGGAGTGTACCAAGACTGGGGCAAGTGCATTCATTCACAGCCATCAATGGAATCCGGCAGCTGTAACATGAAAGGTACCAAAATCTTGATATATGCTTCTAAAGTGGGACTGTATGCACTCGTTGCGGACTTGAACCGCAGGTCTGATAGCATGACAACAGCTAAGTTTTCCTTTTCCCCTAATCCACCCAACAAGCTGGAGAAGAACAGGTGTACATCAATACATGTATACTACAGATAGACCTGTGCATGTACTTTGTACTCCTTTATCCATATATCATATATATAAAGTATGGAATTTAAATGTTGAACAGCCTGGAAACCAAGCTACCAATCCCATCTGACTGCATTTGACCTCTGCTTCAGAAATCTCCCGTACTTAAGCTGTCATCCCCTTCCCTCCCACTCCACCCCCATCCCTAATACTCACTCCTCTCATCCAGAGAGCTGAGATGAACGAAGGGAGGCATATATATACTCTGCAGTAACCATGG
Organism: Arbacia lixula; assembly: GCA_963669155.1. Lineage (NCBI taxonomy): Eukaryota > Metazoa > Echinodermata > Echinoidea > Arbacioida > Arbaciidae > Arbacia > Arbacia lixula. The sequence continues at coordinate 21,639,364 of OZ022581.1, forward strand.
CAACCCACATCTGGAGATGATTTTGGCTACAGCCTTGACCTAAAATGACTAAGCCCTCCTCCTCTGAATGGCATGATGGGCTCTTGATATCAATTATTAATCTGGAGGGCAAATTGGAGCTACATGTAGTCTCGAGGCAGAGTGGCGAGCCAGAACTGAATATTCTGCATAGAATAATCGTCACAGGGAGAGATGAGACACATGGGCAAAATATTGGTGCCTTTTGGTAACTCATACATCTTGCCCACACGCAAAAAATTCATTGTATAGCTATAAATATTGAAATCGTAAAATAAACCGTTTCGGTATAAATATACCAGTTAGTATAGCTATACAATGAAATTCTGCATGTGGATGCTGACTAATGCTACATCGTATAATGATACATCATACAAAGAAACGTGATTCTGAACATCGTTTTGAACTAAAATGGTATAAAAAATCTTGCTTTCTCACGGTGTACCGTGTGTGTGGACATGACTCACGACACGTCATATAAGTGGGCGGGGCTTAGCGTGACCACGCACGCAAATGACCCAATCAACTTAAAGTACTACGTGCTCACCGAAGACAGGCATGACCCTGTTCGCTATATGTTGATTCTTTATCAAGTTTCTTGGTATAGATGTTTTTTATGTGTGAACTTCATGCAAATGGCAATGAGATTTCCGAGGGATCTGCCAAGATGCAAGCCCTACAAAATGTCCAAAAATCTCAACTCCCTCACACCACAACACCATGGCCCCATTGCATAAAACTTACCAATAATGGTATCTTTGCCATCAATGGTAACTTCCACGGTAACCCTGCTGGACAGCCGATGAAATTCAAGGTTTCCATAGAGATTGCCATAGGTAGCACAGCTACAATCAATGGTACATTTTATGCAACAGGGCCCATGTCCTGAATTGGCCCGAGCCTGAGAGAGGGGCTCAAAGCGCACTCAATAATGACTTTGAGGTTCTTGAAGTTTTTTTCCAGCACCCTTTGTTGGTACATTGAATGAATGGGGGTGGAGGCTGGAACAGGGAGAACAAAAGGTGCGGGGCAGTGGTCCTATTGTCTGGAGTCTGGACATTTAGGCCACAGGAAGTGGGAGAGAATAGACAGATCCCTCGGAAAGAGTTAATGGTATGTTTTACACAACAGGGTCATGCTGCATATAGGTTTTCAATTATTGTAACTTACCATCAATGGTAACTGCCATGGCAACAGGTGCAGTAATGAGAGCTCATTGGCTGTTGCTATGGTAGTTACCATTGATGGTAAGTTATAATAATTGCAAACCTACATGTATATGCAACATGTCCCAGGGCACAGTAATAACAGTCCAGTATCGTCATATGGTGTAAATAGTCTTAAGCACTGGCATACTGTAGCCTGGTTTCTACAGGTAGGCTAATGGAGTGTGTGTTAAACAGAGACATTAACTCTTAGTGTGCCAAGTGTGCATTTTGTCACTAATAATGCACACAAATTCCAATGACCAGTATTGTATGTTGCTAAGGAAGAGTAAAAGTAGTATTTTACCATTTGGTCTATATACCATGTCTTCTACATGCTTCCATTCTTTCTCTCTCTCTTTCTCCATCTATGTCTACTTGCACTTAAAAAACATTGCTTGAAGCTCAACTTAAATGTAATGTATCAAAGAAACAGACTCAAAAGCTTTGAACCAAGGCTAACCCTGGACATAATTTGAGTTGACCACCCAACAGTTAGGGGGTCTATTGTGTTCCTCCATTGGGCCTCTTGCGCCCCTGTTCCACTCACAATACTTTGAACTTGCTTGGTATGCAAGGGCAGATACAGTACGTACATACACGCTCAAAAAGCTGCTAGCTTTACCTTGTTGACTTAGCAGGGTCTCTTTACCTAAATTCTTACAAGTGCCCAAAGGGAGATTGATATAAGAACATGCAATTGCATACCTTCTACAATGTACAGTAAAACTTGTCTACAAAGACCATTCTATATATAATTTCAAGATCCCTTGTCTGGAAAGATCACTCATCTGCATTCCATTAAAAGCAGTTTCCTTGTAAATGCCATTCCATAAAGACCACCTGTCTGGAAAGACCATGTTCGTCTCTGTACAGTGGGGAGGGCATACAGCATTATAACAGTACGTGTACCAGCACTAATGCTAAAAATAGATCTTGTCGTGTTCTGTCTGCAAAATTAGTTTCTAAATAAAAATATGGTTTTTCATCCTCTCAAACATATTGAAAAACTGCAATCACAGACAAATACAAAGTACTATATGCAGGTTCACTCAATAATCCAGTTTGAACATGGATCAGGTTTGAAAAAGCAGGCAAATACCATAATAGCTTGCTTCCCATAAAAAGGATCATTAATGCTAAATGCAATATGATTAGTACTCTAATGTGATATGTGTACTGAACATGATTTAACATACAATGCAATTTAGCTTTGCATATCCTGCATGTACAATGTATGCTAGTATAGTACACTGTGCTTACAAGTACACATTATTCCTCATACATACCTGACAGGCACAATCAGGTTGACAAATGGATTGTTAAACATAATTACAAAATAAACACCAGCTCCTGGTTACTTGTGCAGAATCAAGTGGGAGCGTATACAGGAATATTCACAAGGGATTTGTAGCCATGTACATAGTACAATATGTACATGTGTGTACTTAAGCAGCAATTTGTAAAATTGCCAAGGTGGGGCGGGAGAGAGAGCGCAGGGCATCGGATCAGTGGTGTTATAAACCAAGGATGCCGACTGATGAACATGAGATGAGCCGCGCTGAGTACGGGATGAATTAGTCATGAACTTGACGGACAAAGCCAGCTGGGGACCCTCTAGATCAGGGCTTGAAATTATTGATGACATCCAAGAGAAGGCTTCAAACATCACCGGCGCTAAGGTTGAGGGAGGGAGCTTCTTGGCAGGGGTAAGGAGGAGTGGGGTGGGAGGGGGGAGGTATGGGTGGGAGGGGGGAGGTATGGGTGGGGTGGGAGAGGGGAGGGGTGGGGTGGGGGGAGGGGTGGGGGGGGGGGGGAGAGGGGAGGGATGGGGTGGAAGGGGGGAGGGGTGGGGTGGGAGAGGGGAGGGATGGGGTGGAAGGGGGAGGGGAGGGGGGAGGAATGGAAGATAGGGGACCAGGGGGGAGAGAGAAGGAAAGGAGATGGAGGAGGGGGAGGGGAGAGGAGGAGGGGGAGGGGAGAGGGGGAGGGAGAAGAGATGGGAAGGATGGAAGAGGGGGAGGGGAAGGGGGAGGGGAAGGGGGAGGGGAAGGGGGAGGGGAGAGGGGGTAAGGGGGAGGAAACAGGAAGGAATGGAATGGAAGATAGGGGAAAAGAGGGAAGAGGGAATGTAAAGGAGATGAGGTGAGATAAGTGTAAAGAAGAGAAGATCTGAAGGAATACAAGAGAAGGGGAAAGAGGGAAGGGAAAAGGGAGAAGGAAAGGAGATGACCATGAGATGTGAGGAGGAGGAGGAGGATAAAAGAAGAGAGGGCAGGAGGGCAGAGGGGAAGACGAGATGAGAGGAAGGGAGGAGGGGAGGAGGGGAGGAGCAGAGAAGGAAGAGAGAAGGAATAGGGAAGAAAGAGAGGAGGAGAAAAGGAATATAGAAGGAATAGAGAAGGAAGAGAAAAGAGAGATGAGAGATTTCTAAGAGAGGGAGGGAACATGACACAAGATCGTACAGGTAATCTGAACACCATATCTGTAGATAGTATTTGGCGTACAACAGTATAACACTCTCACTCTCTTTCAACAACAAATAAACCTCTCAAAACAGAATGTAAAAAAAATATAGATTAATGGCTGAACAAGGAGAAACTCTCACCAATGACCCTCATGAATACACTGTCATCACGCATAAAATGTGATGTCCTCCCAACCATTCCTTTAAAACCCCTTCATCTCACAAAACTCAAGTCATGATGAGGCCTTTGATAATTAACCTACATGTATATGACAGACCCTACAGATTGGACACACCCCACTTGTATGCCAAAGGTCATAAGAGGGTTAACCCTCTCAGTACTAAGCACAAGCAGGCAGCAGCCCCATATCAATATTAACTTGGTTTCTTGCCTATGGGACTGAACAGGTTAAAGCAGTACAATATTCTCACTTGATAAATTTATGCATAAATCAAAGAGGGAAAAAAAAACAGGAAGCGCCGCAAAGAAAGGGGCGGGTGAAATCTTACAACTTCTAATCTACCTAACAGCATTACTCTCCTGTCTCCGTACTAATTCTTTGTCAGAAATCGAACCAGAAGTGACACCCGCCTCTTTCCGCGCACAAAACACGTCACCCAGAGCAACGCATCAGTCGTATCTCCCCCAGCAGGTCACGTCACAGTACATGTGCAGGGCATCATGCGCGTATTACCGCGCGGCTCTCGGCTCTTAAACCCCGCCGCATGTAGTGGATTAATAAGATGGGCGGGAAGCCCAATCAGTCGCAGCTCCTTTGACGGCGACATGAAAGACGTCGGCGAGCTCAGAGAAGAGGGGGAGTGAACGACAGAGAACGACAGAGAGAGAGAGAGAGAGAGAGCGAACACAGACGGACAGGCAGAGGAGGAAAATGTTTCCAATGCATACAACAGATGTTATCCATTAGCGGCCATTACGTTGCGCCCTTGCTGATATGTCTATTATGAAACGCCCCGCTCTCAATCCGTGAAAGAATCTCTAATTCTTCATTCCCTTTGATTTTGTCGGCGAGGCTTTTAAATTGTCCTCATTGTGCGCTGAGCACTGATGAAAGAGATCTGCATCAAAAAATAAAGTGCATGCATACTGTATTTCTGTACGGCAGAGATATATAAAAAAAAAAAAAAAAGTACGTTTATACAACCGCCAATTTGTTTTCCTTTAACAAATTTGCACTCCTCAGTGAAATTTACAAATTAAAGACATGGTCTCATCTGGATATTCAGAAAAGTACATGTACATGTAAAATGTATATAATGTACACGAATGCTGGAGGAATTCATGAACATGTAATTTGTACTTTTGCTATTCTATTTTGGATAGTTTATGGTATTACAATGTATGTGTATAAACATGTATGCTCAGGTACATGCATGTATACATGTACATGAATTACATGTTTTTTTTTTTCCATTGATTTTCAACAATATACAGGATGGAGCACGCTATCCTTTCTACTACTGGGTGTATGACTAAAATTTCTTTTCAAAATTCAAATTAACCCAGGCAGCCCTTTAACTAAAATAACATGTTTGCTTTTAATTTGAATGATTACCAGTAATAAAAAATACAATGTACTGTACATATGGTATTTACTGAAGCAGCATGTGATATTTGTTTGTGTTTGTATCAATACTTCATAAAATCCCGTTTGAACTTTCTGTCGGTACAATATCTATGCTAGTTCACCGTAATTAAAGTTATCAATTAAATCAATTTTCTTTCAAAGAATTGCAAATTATGGTTCAACTTATCTCAAGCAAATAATCTAATTTTAAATGATGGAAAGTTATAATTGATATAATAAATTTTATACTCTACTGTACAGTGTACAAGTAAATACATAGTTTTTAAACAGAACTTTTTAACAATTTGACATGACATATATAGAGAAAAATTGCTTTAAACCACTCAGTACTATATGAAGGCCACAAAAAAAAAAATTAAAATGGTAATGAAATGCTTAAACGCATTTTGGTACCCACCAAATGCTGTACATATGCAATGTACAGTGCATCAGGTAAACTCGGTTCAAGACTGGATTTGAGGCTACTACCAGTCGGAGGGGGGATTTGCCGCTAAAATGCAGCGGCCGAGCTTGATTATCGGCCGTTAGTGATGGACAGCACTCGGGCAGTGGCGGGCCTTGGCGACAGCTCGTTTCACCAAGAATACTTAGTAGCCAGCAGAATGTATAATAGCGTAGCTCAGAGCGATGGCATGTCTTGGAAGGCTGACCGAACGGAATATTTTTGCTATGTGTCCCAAGAAAGCAATGCATGCAAGCTTCCTCTTGAAACCAGTTGCTCAGAAATAAAGCATATTTAAAAAGGAGTGGCTATAGTACACAGTGTAATACAGAAAAATGGATACATCATGTAAATTGTACATGTAACATGAGCATGAACACCTACTGCGCATGAACATATATTCCATAATGAAATGACATGAACATAAATTACTGCAGTGTACATTTAATTAAAAGACTGCACATTAAGTGCACAGGTTACTCCTGATTAACTACCAGTACACTCCTGATTATACTACCAGTACACAATGAATATATGTAAGACCATACTCTGGGGGAATTCACATATAGGTGAGGATTGCTGTTCAATACTAAAGTTCATACAGGATTCAAGGTCCAAGCGCAATCGCTTTTAAGTTATTAACAGGTGCAACGTGTGGATTCTACAACATATATGGTACATGGCTATATTTTTGCACAGTGTTGAGCAGGGTAATAGAGCGTAATATGGGGATTCATGGGGAATTATTCTTGCTCATTTTTACATTGATCAACAAAAATGGGAAGAATTGAATTTTCATGTATGTTCATGGAGCAGGGTTGAGAAAGAAGGGGCAAAGGAAGGAGAGGAAATCATACTATCACACATGTAAATGTACATGTACGTATAAAGGTGGGAGAAAAATGAAGCATAAAGGGGAAGGGAAGGGAGGAGGAGGAGGAGGAGGAGGAGGAGGAGGAGGATGAAGAAGGAGAGGAAGAGGAAATCACAGAGAAAAAGAAGAAGAAAAGGCAAGGATAAAGCAATTAGAGGAGTTGAAGAAGAGGGAGGAAGAAAAAGTTGTCTAAATTAAACTCCTACACTCTACTAGCAATGATTAACAACTGCTAATGATAATTTGATATCATACTTTGCATTAATTATGGATGCATTATGTACCGGTACATGTGTATACATGCGCTGTTGCTATGGAGATGTGCCTTGTGACGCTCTCCATGTACTACACTGTTTAATGGATATGTACATGTATGCCTTCACTCACTCCGCTGTATTTTCTCATCACAGCTCATTTAGCAGTCAAATAAAGAAAGGTTAAAAAGAATTCACATAAGTACTGCACAAAACATACATACCATTCCACACACCAACAAGTCACTCTCATTAACATGAAATTACTTTCGAGTTGAGAGTGAGCGTGTCTCTATTAGCCCCAAACCAAATCGGCCAAATTGGCCAACAATTTCCTGACAAAACAAAGCAGCTCTCATTTGTCTAGGGCGGCCTCAAAGACGTCGTTTGTTGTCGGGGCGGGCCGGGTGGGCGGGCAGTGTCACTGTCGGGGGTGCTATGGGCTTACACAGGCCGATCACCCGATATTGGTGTGTAGGGTTTCAGCCAGTTGCAAGACTCAAGTCCATGGGAGGGTTTTTTCAAGACGCTACAATCATCCCAGCTCCTCCTTGGGGGAAATGGTCTAAACTTATTGAAACTTCATCTGCATCAAACCAAAAACGAGCGCGTTTCTTGCTCCCCACCTCGGAGCTGATAAACTGTGAGCAGATGATGTTACGATGTATGTTAATGCATCCTAATGCAGAACATTGAGACACCTTCTGTACCCCAAGGTACATGTATGGCAGAGTAACGCTAAGGAAAATATGTCACAAAGAACACATTTACCATGTTATCAAGCTTTTCTTCTTTTTTTTTTGCTCCAGACATGTTGAAGCCCAGGATATTGACGAACTATTTCCTGCTCAGATAAGCATGCTATTTGCTTCTCAATTAACCAAATAATGCGCTAATTTGCAATTTTGGAATGATGAAGATGGAAGCCCATTACATTTTACTATAGAGAGAGAGGGGGGTGGGGTCTAAGGCTTATGATTTTAATGCCAGTGCAAACAGGGTACTAGAGATGAAACTATTGAAGTCGGTGTCAGCTAACTCAGCTTGTTGCGATTTACCTCCGATCTCTGTGGGTCTCTGGGGATGGGAGTTGTCACAAAAATAACTTGGGTTGACCTTGAGTAGTCTTTGCATTTTTCTGATTAACTTCTTGTCATACACTCAAGCTCAAAAGAATTGGCATAGGGAAAGGGAAAGGGAAGAAAGGGAAGGAGCTGCAGTTGTAAACCACAGTATATTTTGTCTAGTTCAACATGAAACATAGTGCTTCTTAGGCTAAAGCATTGTGTTTCATGCTAACTAGACAAAATATACCGCGGTTTAAAACTGCGGCTCCTTCCCTTTCTTCCCTATGCCAATTCCTTTGAGCTGTTGTGTACATGATGTATTCACACTTCCTTGTGTGTTTAGAGTGTACAACAAAGCACAAAGTGTATGTGAATATACATGAAATGTCACGGATTTTGAGTGTAGAGAGTACATACTGCAACAAAGTACAGGAAGAAAGTTCTATCCTACAGTGTACATGAAGAAGTACAATAGGACCCATGTTGTGGATTGGTACTTTTGTCCTTACGACAAATGTCTCCAATGAACATGTATACTGTAGAGTTGCTCTTGCCTTCCTACATGTAAATATCAACTCTCACTAATTACACATAAAAATGTGGTTTTCCATATTTGTATGGCATTTGTATGGCATTTGTATAGCATTTGTATTTACTTGGTGTTTAGATACACCAACATCTCACTATAGTAATCATGTATAGAACTGCTAATTCTGGTTCTAAATATGGACTTCCAATACATTCCTCTCAGAAAGATGGCAGACCTTGTGCACAAGGTTTCATGGTGGGGCAAGAAACCTTGCTCTTGTGATCCCTTTCAGGTCAGCTCAGGTCAACGTTCCTCTCTAGGCCAGGCCAGCAGGGGTCATTACTGGCCTCTGTTCAAGGCTGACGGACTGCACAAAGCACATATGAAAAAGTCGTCCCATGATTCACCGCGTAGAGACATTGTGATTTTGTTTGCAGTAATGTCCGCTTCCGGTCTCATACGCCAGACCAAAAGCGGACATGATTGCAAACAAAATCGGAATGTGCATCACAGGATGACTTTCCCTTTTTTGCATATCCAGAGAATCATCATCATTATCATCAGCCATTTTCTGTCCACTGCTGGACGAAGGCCTCAGCATGTTTGCACCACAGTTCTCTATCTCTCACTTCGTAGAACTAATTTGCTGTTCCCCAGTAATTATCCTGCTCATCCCTCTCTACCTGTTGCTTTGTCTGCCTCCTATTTCTGTTCCCTGTCATAGGTCTCCAGGTTGTTACTGTTGATGACCATCTGTTGTCTGTTCTCCTGCTTATAAATGTGACCTGCCCACTTCCATTTTTTCAGCAGATAACATGCACATTTTGTGTAGTACATGTACATCATTATAAATGAGCCTAGTAACATCCATGTAACAGCATCAACAAAGGATCTATCTGCATCTTTCAGCATCATGAGGGTGTGATTTTCCAAATCAGAAGGCAGCGCGCTATGTGATCAGCTGCGCTCTGCTACAGATCCACCTATGGAGAAGGGAATGTCTAGCACGGCAGGGCCTTGGATGGGGTGAAGGATAATGGGATTAACAGGGTAAAGATGACAGGGTGTTGAGTGACAGGGGATGAATTTCTTGCTTGGGGCAGTTTGGAGAGGCCCTGGTCAGAGGAATGTAAAAGGGACGCATCATGCATAATCTATCTCTATTATCATATCTGGCCTTCCAATTAATTGACATTTGTACAACAAAGTTCTGTACTGTGTTTGACTGACAGTGCAACCTGAACTCATTATACTGGAGGTAGTTAATTAACAATAGTGACAGTTAAAGGGATAGTTCACCCTGAAATTTAGTTAGTTTCAATAAAAGCAGACACATGAAACAAAATCATATTAGTGAAGATTTGATGAAAATCTGTCAAAGGATAAGAAAGTTATGATCTTTTAAAAATTTTATTTTGTGACGTCACATGCAAGGTTACTCTCCCATATGCTGTGAGAGGGAAAGAAAGAAAAAAAATGAGAAAAGAATGTGGGAAAGAGTGAAGGGGGAAGACAAAGCATGAATGAAGATCGGAAAGTAGATGAGGAAAATCAGAAAACAACAACAGAAAATCAATGAAAAGGCAGAAAAAAACAAAGGAGCAGGTAATAGCCATGGGAAAAAATGGATTGTCTGTAGCCCCGTTCATATACCATATACCGCTATTATTACCGATGCACATCGGTAAGGAAGTTTCCAGCGAGCCGCAAAAGCACCGTTCATATACACCCCCAAAAGCCGTAATGTTGCGGTGTTTTGGACAGCTGGATTCTCTCCAAACCAATGGTGACATGCTCCGCTCAGCCATACGAGCGGTAGGATTAGCGACCAACAGGCCAGAGCGCGATGCTAAAGGCGCAACATTTACGCCTATTTTGCGGACGCAGTTTATAAGATTCGCTTACCGCAATATTGCGGTATTATTACTAGGTCTCGATCCGCGAAAAAGCCGCAAAATAAGCGCAAAAAAGGAGGAAGCAAATACCGCATTATTTGAGCGATTCCCGTTCATATACGCAGCTATCGGTAATGCATCGGAAAAATTGCCGCAAATGTTGCGCCTTTTTCGCGGATAGGCGGTGTATATGAACGGGGTTTGTCACGCAAAAATAAAAGGGAGTAGTCAGTGTGTGTGATTTTACTATAGGCTCAAAAGTAACTGGTTAGAAAATCTGATAACATTAACATCATACATTTAATTCAATACAATGTAGCAACTCTGTAAAATGAACACTATGATGTCATGTAGAAAAGAGATGGAGAATAAGAAGAGGAATATGAAAAGAAAGGGAGAAGATGAATCATTAGCATCAAGAGCTGGGGTCTGGTACAGTAGTTCTTTCAAGTATGTACAAATCCTTCAGTGAGCCACCCTCACAATAGGGAAGAAGAATCATTTACAACTTTACGAGTGCATTAGCGTTAAAGTGAAAATCAATGGTATGGATTCTGAGCCATCACATTTGCTTTCTGCACACAATGGCTGTATTGATTAGACCTACTGTATAGGCGTCTTCTGTACTAAAAAAAACAACCCAAGACGAATTTACCTGCACTACACATGATTAATAGGTAAGCTTCAAAATGTTTAACTGTAGGCCATGATGAGCACAGTCTCCAAATGTAATTTTGAATCAATTGAATTTGTAGAGAAAATAAATTACTGTTCATTCATTTTCTTGACATTAAAACACATACACTGCATAATACATATAGTAGCAAAATTTCAAGAAGGTAATGCTCTCACATGTACAGAGAACATGCTGTAACTTTGCACCGTGCACTGTGATCTATTGGTGAGTCTAGTCTGTACCCCCAGACACCATTGTGTCTTGTAATATCAGACTAGAGTTGACTTGCCATTTATGTAAGTACATATGCAAAAAATGTGCATCATCTATAGAGAGTAGAGATAGTCTTTCTTCCTCAGACTCATAAACAGTCTAACAAGAAGAGGGTTGTGCCTCCAAATCAGGTTGAAGCCAAGAAGAGGAGGATAGTCTAGCTTCAAGACTGTGATACCTTTCTAGCCCAAACCTTGCAATTGACAAGTCTGGCAGCAGTACGCTACATGTAATCAATCTCTTGGCCTTCTCCACATGACCCGACATGATGGACAGATGTGAGCAGAGGGAAAATAGTCTTGTCAGTAATCAGAACCAGACTAAAAAGAAAATTTATACTTGTGGTAGTTAAGATTTGAAATGTTCAAAAGCCTGGACTCTAGGCTAAGGAGGAGAAAGAAGCAGAAACACGGAAGACTAGAGGAATGTGTCAGCGTGGCAGGTTGGGAAGGAGCGAGGGTCAAGTGGATGGGTAAAGTGGAGACCCATCTTTTCCCCATTATCTTATCTGGAGAATAAATGGCTGCAACATGTCCACTGAATGCAAGCAGGCTCCTGTCTCTTACTATGGTATAGGGCCCGTCTTCATCGGCTCGATTGCAGATCAAGTGTACATGTTACTCAGCTTCCGGCTGATACAAACACACATGGGGTCCGTTGCATAAAACTTGCCATTAATGTTAATTCTGCCATCACTGGTAACTTCAGTATACTATGTAAACATCACTTGACATCTAATGAAATCCAAGAGTTCCATAGAAATTGCCAATGGAAGGAAAATTACGATCAATGGTAACTTTTATGCAACAGGGCACCAGATGTGTGTATGATTTCAAATCTGTTACAATGTTTAACCCTTACATTACCTGGCCTTGAAAGAAATATTGGCTTACTACACATCCTAAGGCCAATGGTACTGAGAGACTAAGACCCCATTTACACTCAAGAAAATTGCGTGGCCAGGCCGGGCTGGGCCAGGCCGCGCATTTCCCCGCTGTGGGTGGTAGCGTGGCCTGGCCGCGCAATTTGTGCGTTCACACTATACAGCGAAAATGCGTGGCCAGGCCACTGACATCAACCCACCGTGCGAGGCGCACTGCACGTAAACAAAAGGTTGAGCATAATGACGTCATCTGACATCAGCGGAATTTGCATAACCGGCCGCGCTTTCGGCCCGGCCTGGCCTCGTTTGTGTTCATACTACGAAAATTGCGTGGCCGGGCCGTACTCAGACTACCTCCTGAGCTGGTCTCAGTACGGCCCGGCCCGGCCCGGCCCGGCCTGGCCTTTTCGCATTTTTTTGTGTTTACACTACAGAAATTGCGCGGCCTGGCCTAGCCCGGCCCGGCCCGGCCCGGCCTGGCCACGCAATTTTCTTGAGTGTAAATGGGGTCTAACTCTTACATGTAGAGTACACGGCCTTGAAAAACCCTACATGTAAATGCCAAAAGGCTAATGGAACTACGGTGTACAACATCATACAGATGAAATACAGACTTTGGACACTTATTTTTCAAAAGTAAATCTGTTAAAAAATGGACATTCACTGAGGAGGAAGTATAGTCACAAATTTGCAGAAAAAAAATAAAATATTCTGTCTGACAATTTATTATGGGCGTGCCAGCAAAACGACCTTGCCTTTTCATAAAACTAAATAATACAGTTTGAATTCTGTATTATTGTTTTTCCTTCAGGGTAGGTACATGTACATGCAGTATTGCTTTTATATGTACATATACAGTGCATACATAATGTGCTTGTATTTTCTTAGACTTATTCTGTAGGCTGTGGAGTCTGTTTTTAATGACGCACTTCAACGCACCACAACTACATTGAAAGATTAGAAAATTATGCTACTGATTAGTCTTTTTCTGGTCTCTTTGACTCTTATGTCAGGGAGGAGGAAAGATGGACTATTTGAAGAAATATTCCAGTAGGCAGCATAGTGCATGAGAAATAAACACAAGAGGGTGGGTGTTGATGAGAGTTGTGAACTAGTAACAAAGAAGTGATAAAGAGAAAAGAAAGAAAAGGAAATGAGAAAAGTGTAGAAAATTTATAGTAAGTTCTGCAACTAACTATAGGTTTCTTTCAAAATCTGAAAGAAAAATGCATTCTTTGACAACTTTTGCACATGGTAGTTGGTACCACCACATGAAATCCACACTGGCCAGAGTCTATTACACAAATACCACAATCAACGCACTGTTCCTGTACAGACCACCATGCAAACTCACAGAATGACATACTTAGCCTACATTTGTACATGTCATAATACACTAGGAAAATTGTTTTCCACTTTAGAGTAAGGACTGCATTATGCATGCACACTTTATGTACTTCTGTAACCTTCTAAGTGAGTTACAAAAGAGGACTTGCCTTCAAATCTCCTCAAAATAGAACTCTCTTTAAGCAGCATGACACTGTCACCCTTTGCATGCTGTCCCTGTTTTATAAATGCATCTACCTGGTACAGGTTTAGAGATGCTTAATGTACAACATACTGTACATGGGTGATTTTGATATTACTACTTTAAAAACAGAGTGAAAACAGACAGAGCTAGAGAGATGGAAAGACAGACAGACAGATAGGTTCAGGAAGTGGAAGAAACAAGGAGCAAGACAAATGTATTGATGTGGTCATACTTATCTGCCCTTTCATAGTCACAGCTGATTCTGCTTTAACTAGTTGTGCAGTATTTATACAGCAATGTGACCACACTACATGTGTACTGTACACTAGTTGTACAGTAACCACAGTGGTTCCTATGCATGCACAATGTACATACTGTATTGGTCTCCACGTCGGGCAAAGTGCGGCCAATACCGTGGGTCCACTCTGTGGGTCCCACTCTTGGGCAATTCCATTGAGAGGGTCTGACACTGACCTTTAGTGTTTTCCCTGAAATTCCTTTTGTAAAAGGACCTTGCCAGTGGGTCCATGGGGGTTGACCCATGGACAAAGGTAAGACCCTGTCATCCACTGCCATCATCTCATGTTGGGAAAGTAGAACTCAACATGGACGCTGTTCCTGGAAGTCAGCCCTGAACAGTGCGATATCTGGCTGAGAAAGTCACACATTCAGCCTATTTACAGTAAAAAAAAAATCACTACAAAAATAAAAAAAAAAATTATATCTGGCTGAGAAAGTCACACTTTCAGCCTATTTACAGTAAAAAATCACTACAAAAATAATTTTTGAAGAATTCTGACTTTCCATCCCACCAATTACTCTTGCCTAAAAAACAACTTTTTGTCAAGTTGTGTATATGGATCAAATGTCCGCTAGGCCAATTAAAACACATGTCACATGCACAACATCACCGAGCAAGAAAAATGGTGGATTTTGTTATTTTTTAATTTATATACTGTAGATATAACAAAAATTAATGGCACAATATTGCAATGTTTTATAAAATATAAAAAGTTCGGGCATAAATGCAACATTTGGGTTTTTTATTGGAATTTGTGCAAACAATAGTTAAGGGAACTTGTCTTTAGCTTTATCTCTGATGCAAAGTAAACAAAAATTATCTGGGAAGAAGGACAAAAGTGGCGCCATAATAAATATTTCTCGGGCCATATTCATGAAACATTGCTGAACCTAGCAACTTGATAAAGTGCATTCAGCTTCATGTAAATGTAATGTAAGTTTTATTTTATAAAAATTATTAATCATTAGGGTGAACTATCCCTATAGTAAGTGACATGTATACTTATTTTAGCAGCCAGCTAGGCTACAGGTATTGATGTTTCATAAATATGGCCCCTGAACAACAGGTTTTTTAAAAGGATTAATTTGACACCTTGTTTTCCACAATACACATGTTCTACACTTAAAACGTAGAGAAACAGGTGCAGGTCTAATAATGCAGAGTGGACGTGTTCATGCATGAGGTGTGACAACCAATGTTAAATTCCTGAGATTAATGGACTTTTTAGAGATTCTCAGAGAGACAGGCACACGGAGGATCCAGTGCGCTCCACGAAATTGTCCACTAGATTTTCAAGTCATGCCCGGGTCGCTTCATTCATTTCCTGAGGTAAATCAGGGGTGGGGTCCGATTCAAACACTCTCCAGTTCAGCGGCGCCTCCGTCCGTACCTGCTCAGCTTACAAATGAGGGTGGCGTGACGTTTCTTTTTCGTGAGATTTCCCAGGATATTTGCCCTCCTCCCCATCCCCCTTCCCTGCCCTGTCCATCTTCATTTAAGTCACGCCTGCCTCTGTTTGCATCTGTTTCACTCTTGATCTCATTTTAGAATTCTCTCGCTCTCTTCCCTCTCCCCTCTCGATCTCTTGATCTCCATCTTGCCATGTATTCTATACAACATTTGTAGTAATCTTAATAATGCCATACAAATTGCTGTCACATTATCTGCTGTCCATCTTCATTTCGTCATTAGCCCCATCCCTTTAAATCTCTTTGCTGTCTCCCAAAACTTAGCTCTCTCTCTCTCTTTTCCTCTCTTCCTCTCTCTTTCTTCCTCTTTCTATCTTTCGTTCCCTCTCTCTCTCTCTCTCTCTCTCTCTTTCTCTGTCTCTCTCTCTCCTCTCTTTTTCTCACTCTCTATCATTCAGCTAATCAGCAATTTCCCATTGATGTTCTATCGCATTACCTGCCCCCATCAAATTCAATCTCAATCTCTCCCTCTTATCCATCTCATCTACATAGATCTACAATTCTGATTCCACTCAAACAACTGCAATACGCGCTGATTAACTCTTCCCTGTGCTCCACAAATAAAACATTCTCTACATGTACATGTAGGTACAGATAACCCATTCAAATTGACATTATCTGGAAAGGTTTAATCCTATTAAGTGTCAGCTCCGTGCATCATCCCACCAATTTTTTGCTTGGATGCATGAGAAACGAATGGGAATCAACCACACAATTACTGCGCTTGACAATGCCACATTGCTTGAAAAGCCAATTGCAGTACCACACCCACCAAGTGTATTATAAATGTTAATTCCATTTTTTTTTCTTTGATATTTCATTCAATTGCTCTTTCACATTCTCTCTCTTTCTTTCTTTCTCTCTCTCTCTCTCTCTCTCTCTCTCTCTCCCTCTCTCTCTCTCTCTACTCTCTCTACTCCTTTTTTAACCATCTCTCTCTCTGATTTCATTACTGTTACTGTATTGACATTACACTAGGAGGGTCTGCATCAGTCCAGCACCAACAAAAAAAAGAGAGTTTCCTGATCTGACAAATTAGCCTGCAGTTGATGTTAGGGGTGTCTTCATTAGCCCGATGTGGGCAAAATAGCGAGCTTGTTCTGATAGGATAAGCTATCTTGATCACAAAATAGCTAGCTATTTGCGTCTTCAATAGCCAGATCAGTCCAAATAGCTCGCTATTTGGTCGAGAAATTTTCCCAAGAAATCTTGGGCTAGATGGATCTAGCTCGAAGCGTCTTCATTAGCCTGAAAAAAGCATGCTACTTTATGATTGGGCTTTCAAAGGTAACTAACCTCATCAAAGCCCACTCAGAAAATAGTCTGCTATCATTTTGTAACTTTTGGCTGACGAAGACGACCCTAATGACGCGAATTCCAAGCCTATCAAAGGGTAATGATGCAAATCTTTTTGGTTTAGGGTGTCGGGTAAATTGGGCTCTCAAAAAAAATTACAATCTTGTAGCCTTATTTCTATCTCCTCATTTGATATTTATTCCAAGTGGGCCTCTAAGAGACCACCAGTCCAATTCGTCTGATTTGAAATATTCATGAGAAAATTCCCATTTCCCACCTTTCCTGATGAGTCATCAAACAGTTGGAACACTTAATAAATTGGCTGATTTTTTATGCAGTATACACATACAATTGTAAGCTCATTTGCAGTCTGATCATCAATTATTTGGGCCAAATGAAAAGACGCTGGTAAAGAATGGAAATGCACAAAGATAAGCCCATGTGTCATATCAATAATCAAGTACATGTACGTATTACTATATGTGTGTGGAGGGTACATCATAACAAATTGTGCATCATTACATCGTGAGGTTTCTTTTGTAAAATACACAAACTTTTATGATTTGGCATGTATGTATGGAGGTAGACATTGAATTAATTGTTTCATTATAAAACTTAGGACAGTGATATAGAAATAAATTGCTTCAATCAAACTTTCCCTGCAGTATGTGCATGCATGGAACACTTTTCAGTTTACCTACATCATACATTTTGTAGAACCTATACATGTTCTCTTGATTATTTCTGCCTTCTTTTACCTCAAGAGGTTTATGCGCTTGATCAAAAAGCTTGTCCATTCATCACTCAATATGTTCAGTATTATTTTTGTACGATATCTCAGTACTTTCCCTATTTCAATAGTTCCACGTTTCAATAGTCATCCTTCACTTTGAATTATTGCAAATTGTGTTTGGGCGTGAATAACAAGCTTGCACGCCAGGTACATGAAGTGAATGATGGAGAAACACTTTGATTCACTTGCTCCTTTTATTAGGTACTCATATTCGAGCATGAGTGCCTGTAAAGAAGCAAAATGGCTACTAATACTGCATTCCTCATTACTTGACACATACTTGTCATCCCAGTTACAGTAGAATTAATCATCTGCTCTTGTAATGGCATGGCTGCGTTTTATAGTGTGGAAAGCTAGCCTATATTCTAGGCTACATGCAGTTCTACTTATACTTGTCATCCCAGTTAGAATTAATCATCTGTTGTTTTAAAGGGAATATACTGTACTGGGAAGACAAAAAAGCCTTCAAAAGGTGATCGTGAGCAATCTTCTTGCCAATGGTCTTAAATTTATGTATTGTCTAAATTGTTAGAAACTTGCTGAAAGTTATTTGCCCTCAAATGATCCACATTTAGAGTAATTAGTGATTAAATCACAAATCCTCCAAATGTTCGGCCCGAACATTTGGAGGATTTGTCTGCATAAGGCTAGCCTATATTCTAGGCTACATGTAGCTTAGCTTAGTTTTAATTACAATTATCATCTCAGTCAGAATAGATCATCTGCTGTTTTAATGGTATGGCTGCATTTTGGAAGGCTAGCCTATACTCTAGGCTACATATACAGGTGTAGCTTAGCTTAGTTTTACTTACATGCGAAAAGCTGTACACATACAAGTGCCCTCAATGCAGAGAGCTACAGGACACTACATGTACAGAAAGATGTACATGTAGGGCTTTAAGGAACAGAGTCTGTGTTCTATTGTACGCCAACCATTGAGTTTGAACAATGCACAGAGAGAGGGTTCGTGTGGTGTGGGAAGCCTGGAGGAATTAAGAGACAGTACGAATGGGACTTTAGTGCAGCAAAAACTGTTCAGATAAATCTGTAAGATTTTGCTGGAGTGGTTTGATTCCTTCTATTAGACCTAGCATCATAAAAAGAAAGAGAGTTTCGGAGGAGCAGATTTATAAAAGCGACTTTGAAGCTCGAGAGTCAGACAAAGTTCTCATATTTTTCCAAGATCATTCCTCACTAAGATAAACTACTGTCTACTGTCAGTAAAGGCTACTGTCTTTACTGATAATGCAGTACCTGTGCGTACAGGTAAGTATTAACTGAATAATCCAGAGACAATATGGAGGCATACTTAAACATAATGTACACGAACACTGCATGCACCATGACAATTGCTACATTTTTTATACAAAGTACAGCAACCCGCTGCTTCCAGCAAAGAAACTTGACTTCACCGTAATTGACCCTGCATGCCAACCCAAATATTGTACAGCACGCTGCCAGGTTCCTACATTTACCTGAAGGTCCTACCGAGGCTAAGCAAGCACTTCCCTGCACTTCCTTTTTCCCCCCCTTCCAATCCATCCATCCTCGAACGGTGGTCTGCGACATGCTGCTCCTGAAAGCCCCTTTCTAGAACCGACCTACCGCACACACACAGCCACCACACTGCACCGTGCTTACCCCGTATGCCTCATGCTTCCCCCAGTACAATACACAAACCCCATTGACAGACACATTCTCTGGTACACTGGGGGTTAAACTTAACTCTAAAACGCTTACTGCTCCAACCTCTACCGCCCAGGTTGATCCCAGATCCCAGCAAGTTTCTCCAGCGATACCCCTTTCACATAAAATCTGAATGTTAACTCTCTCAATACCAAGCCAGGAAAAGCCCATTGACTAATGGTACTTTGGGGGTTATACCAAACTACTGAAACAGATCAATTTGATCCAAGGTCTGAAAATAATGGATGGAAGCTCTAAAGATGTGACATTAGATGACCTGCTCATAAAATTGTACATACTTTATGTACAAAATGTATAAGATCTGCGGTTTCCTTGGACTGGTATGACGTACATGTAGAGTATTACTGCTCAAAAAGTGCCTACATGTAAGTTGCCCATAGAGAGAACAACTCAAAATTGTGACATTTAGTTTTGTTCCATCACAAAACCTTTTGTATCTGATGTGTTGTTCTAAAACAGTCTAAAACAGGTACTTTTCAAACTGCTCAGAATGGCTACAGGTCAGGGTTACGATCCTGATGTGAATAGGGGTTATCGCAAGGCTGCATTGCAGCGGGGTTCACGACTCCACGTAGCACCCTGGAGCGCTGGGGGAGAAACCTCGCTCCAACGTGCCTGAAATCCGATCAGCCAGCACCGTTGGGGGCTAGCCAAAGAACAGAGAAACCAGGCCTTCCACCCATGGGGAGCATTTCCAGATTAAAAGAGACAGAAAAACTACACGTCGGTGTACATGTAGGTGTGGAGGGAACACACAAGTTCACTGTTGAGGCCTTAGCTTGGTTAATTTAGCCATCCCACAAAGAATAATGTGAATTTATTTTTCTACCTGTGACATTTTTTTTATGATCAGAGTGTACTGTATCAATTTTTCTAGCAATATGTGATCTGCAAATTAAATTGAATTATTCACTTTTTGTCCTTCTCCTGAATCCACCTGTTCACATCAACTCAAAATACTTGCAATTTTGCCTGTATGCAAGGCCAGCTACAAGTATATAATGTGCTCTACTATTTGATACAATCAACATTTAGTATAACATTTACCTGTACAGAATCTGATTGCACTATGGAATTCACATTATTCTGTCACAAAGTTTATGAAATAATTGTATTTAATCAATTTAAGCAAATATCATACATTGTATACATGTACACTGTGTACATGTACCAACAAAATTAAATAGCGAGGACCTTAAAGAATTAAAAGAAAGACTCCACAGTCCACATGCACTTTGGATTTTCTCAAGATCTTCTCAAGAATCCATTCATTTGCTATTTTTACTTTATCGACAATCTAACTTCATTTCATAGTACTGTTCATGTATAGTACATTACATCTAACTACAAAGTTACTAAGTGGACACAAAGTGGATTGCAACCTTTAATACACATGGGCGGTGTAATCTACATGTAATTCAAAGAAATGCAGTTAATGCACAAACTGTACATATTGTATAGTTTACACAATTATATATACAGTGTGCTTCAATGAACATTGCCAGTACAAAATACTGCACAGTATACCAACGACAAATATGTTACTCCCAAGTAATCCCCTTGAATGGAATTTAACACAATATTGTTATGAAGTACTACAGGATACAATAATGCACTTTGCAGCCTCCCCATTTGGTATACATGTTTCAAAAAGTACACTGCACTTGTAATGTACAATTTGTGAAGCATGATTGATAATGGCCACATTACTTGCAAGATAAACAAATTAGGATCCTCTAGAAGAGTTTGATCGCAAAACGTCATCTTACAACCTTTTTATCATTCAAGATATAAAAATGATATAAGTATGCAGCATTCTGTCCTAAAGAATATGTAAAGTTCATGTACAATGTGTATACATGCGTTCACACAGAAGGGGAAGG
Organism: Arbacia lixula; assembly: GCA_963669155.1. Lineage (NCBI taxonomy): Eukaryota > Metazoa > Echinodermata > Echinoidea > Arbacioida > Arbaciidae > Arbacia > Arbacia lixula. The sequence goes on from OZ022581.1 coordinate 21,660,537, forward strand.
GATTCGCCACTGTTTCAAAAATTGCAATCTTATTCCGCGGCTTTTCAGAGGGTTTCTCTATCCTGGCAAACAGGGTGTACTATCCCTTTAAATGGAGCAATCTTAATGCTTTGCAGGACGGGAAAATATTAGTAACATTAGTTCAGTGTGAATGTATCGTACGGTAATTATCAGTAGCATTCACTGGGAGTCCACAAATTCTCTGCTTGTCGAAATGGGCAGCTTACAGCACCAGGCATAAGAGTTTAAGTCGTTTTTTTGGCTGGAATGACTAGTATGGTAAACGTATTACGCCAACATTGGTTTTATGTGTAGAAAATAAGACTCATTGAGAAAGAAAACCTACAGCACTGTAAGCTAAGAGTGGGGTTAAGGTGAAAACGATCTGCTTTTGAGGAAAATCACCACAAGTGGTACATGTAGTATACATGTACATGTATGTATAATGGTACACATGAAAACAGTTGAAACTTACATTTTCTCAAATCATCTAAATCATGAATAAATAGCTTCTTGCGATGCAAGTCCTCATCATACTGGTATATCTTGTACACTTACCGGTGATCCGTGGCTGCTCTTGTAACTTGGGACGGGATCTGCGGAACCTTCAGCCGTCCACAAATGCTCCTCGGAATCTCGGTACCTCGCGTTGATGCAGCCTCGCAAGATATAGGAATCCCCTGTAATATATAAAGTTGGGTTATATTCAAATTCATTCACATAAATTGAATACATCAAAAACTTTTACTGAACCTCAAACATTCAAATTGTGTCTGAAGAGCCCCTCTGCACGTATCTTGTACTCTAGCACTTGGCAACTGCAAATCTTGCATCTAATGTAGCTGTTGCAGATCCTATTCATTCATCTCTTTCAAATCCTTCTCTTGACTTATTTCTAACTCTCTACATTATGTACTCTCAAATCCACTTCCCAAATCATATTCTCTGAAAACACCCCGTTACTACTGCTAACAGAGGTTTTCCATCTACGCAGGTCATGTGACAATTCATAGTAAACACAAGAGAGCCATACATTATGACTCCTGAGGTATTGAACATGTTATACAGAAATATGGGAAATCAGAATGTATTTATAAGAGCTTCTTTTAAAGACCAATGTCAGAAAATGAGCACAATGAACTATTGTGCATTACACCCTCTTCTGCTACATGTATATAGATTTACTGGGGTTTAATCAATAATAGAGTATGAGCCAATGTATTCCCCTACTGGTACAGTATGTACGCTGTGAAATATCAACCCTTCCTATGCCACGTAAATGCTGCTCTTATGTATTTTCATACAGGTACATGTACTTACATGTATATTTGGTGCAGAGATGTGACTTTGAGATTAATATTAAGGACACAAAAAAACAAGGCCTTGCCCCAATCTCCACAGAATGGAGGAAGGAGAACACAAAGAAGTAGCTTAACACTGAATTCACCCAAGGTTTACACAAACATCTTGAGGTTTTACAAACTCACCTTCAGGATTTTCTCTCCGCTTGTAACTCCAGGACCAGTCTGTGAGGGAAAAAAATGGGAAGTGATCATCGTATGGAATAGGGGAAGAGGCAAGGGAGGGGACGGGGTGGAGGGGGAGGGGAGGGAACACTAAATTTATTTCACAGTATTTTGATCATCTTTTAGCATTTGTATGTTTGATTGTGATTGATACCAAGGCTAGAAGCCATAATTTGTTAATACAAAAATATGCAATCAAATCCTCCCTTTCATCATTCAGATACATTCATTTCAAGGATTGCATGTTTGTCTGAACTAGCATTGCCATGGCATTAGCATGGTATCTTTCAATACAATAAGCCATGTGGAAATCACCACAGAATATTGCTGAATTACCATAATAAAATAAACAATGTTCATCAAAATTATTTGTTATACATTATTATCAACATTTGAAACAACACTCGACCATACATTTCCAGATTTTGTTAAAATTTCAACTTTGACATTTTATATTGGAATATTGCAGAATTTTAATAGAAACTGGTCTGAAATTTCTGGTAATTTCATGAGATATCACTGATATCTGAGACCGAGTTAGCATTCTGTTCAAGATACATGTATTTGGCATCGCTAAGCATCATGAATTTTAAATTTAAGTGAGATGTCACTGGCACTCTAACGCAGAAACAGACCCAGCCTCAGCAGTCGTTTGCGGGAAAGCGACTACGAGTAGATCTACCACTGACTGAGCTGCAATGCAATCATCCGTCCACTCAGCCAAGAGCTACAGCCCGTAGTGCGCGCTGATCGAGGACCAGCAGACTTTCTAGCCCAAACGCTGGCGGGGTTAATTGGTCGAGCTCCGTTGACCTGTTCGCATAGGACTGGAAAGATAGGTGTGGAATAAAGTAATTAAACTCACTTGATCCTGGCCTACTTTGAGATTTACCCATTCTACACTACATCGGGTATGGGGTAGTCCGAACGGAACAATCCAATATATCCCAAAGAATATCGATGATAATCCACAAAAGTGATACGCAAGGCTGTCTCCAGTTCACTATCCACGGCCACTTGAACGATTCTCAAACAACTTATGAGTGCGTACGCGTGCGCGTGGGTGTTGGAAGCATATAAGTCTATGGTTGGAAGTTAGCTAGGCATCGATTGTACATGACTTGTAATTGTGTACATGTGTACGCGTGCGTACTTATGTGCGTCCGTATAATACACGCCAGCAGTTTCGTGCATCGATGATGCACGCAAGCTTAATGTGTGCATGTACTACTCTAGCTGGCGCTCGTACCATAAGAATAAAGATTTTTCGTAACGGAACCGTAGGAGTTTCTTTGTGTGGCAAAAACATAACTTTGGTGTGTAGAAGTACACCAATAGCAATCAAGAGCCAAAATGTACGCACAGTTTGTGTTTGTTAGTCCTCCATCTTCTTATCATTCGAATTGTACAATTTCACATTCAATTTAAAGTCTTGTCTGGTAAGTGGTGCGAAGCGCCGTTCCATTATAAAATAATGGAAAATGTATCAAAGACCTTGGCATCAGTTCATTTATTTTCCAACTCCATTTCACTAATAATGTTATACATTTTATATATCCGTGTTCCTTTCATGAGCATGTCTTTGCCAAATAATGTGCTCAGTGCAATGCATTTTAAATGCAAATTTAAAAACAAATCTAAAAAGGAACTCATTGAAAAATAATGTTCTAATTCATTAGTAGGTAAGGCTTTACTTTTTTATTTTAAATTCTTTTCTCCATTATTAGTTGTCGCTTGCATGTCGCTTGCATTGTTCGAGTATTGTAGGCTACTTGTGTCGATCTCAAACATTCATGCGTTAGGGTCAGCTATCAAAGAGGCGGCGTCCTTCCTGGCTGTTACCCACTCACTTTTGATTTATTTATATATGTGTATATGTTGTTATTGTTGCATTTTTATCCAGTGAGTAAAATTAATAAACTTGACACTTGAGTGCATAACGTGCTCGTCGTACATTGTTCCGACGTGCTTCATCTAGGCCTCATACCGAAATCTGAATTTCTTAATGAACAAAAAAAATGTTACTGAATCTGAAAGTGAATACAGAAATACCTAGAATTATCACCCTTCCCCCTAATGCACAGCACATACTGTTTCCAATAGGAAAAAAAAAATCACCGATGCACACTTTTTTAATCTACCTAGGATACGACTTTTTAAATGTTTTCTTTCAAATATTATATCGAATTGCGCAGTCTGACGTAGGGCATCACAGGATGAATTTTTATGAAAAGAAAAAAATACGGGAGAACTATTGAAACGAAATGATGGCGGGCATGAGTTGTATTGGCGCGATACAAAGAACCCTTGATGTTTTTATTGTTGTTGTTATAATGACGCAAATACGGGGTATTTTCGCGATATATTGCGAAATGAATCGATGTTTGTTATTTATAGTCTACGATGATGTTTTTTTTTTATTGCCGATGTTGTGAGTAAGTCAATCTACTAATATACAGACAGGAAGATAAATAGATAGATAGAGTGATAACTATATAGATATATGATATAAAATGTATATATATATATATGTAATCCGGCGTATATCCTGTCTTGTATGAATATCGCATTAGTATTTTCCGGTTATGCATACTTTACTCTAAAATATCAAAATAGATAGATGGATAGAAAATGAGGAAATACAGTGAAGGATATGTAGATTATGGGAAAAAGAAACTGATCAAAACAAGTAAGCTACAATGAAACAGTAAAGGCAACTTAGAGAGAGTGGGTATTCATCGTAGATACAGTGATATTGCAATGTTGCAGTTTTACTAAGTCTTAGTGAATGAATGGCAAGGTGTGATGGAACATTATTTTGATATTAAGTGGGAACGGAACCAAGAAATCAACAAAAGTTGTTGTACGTGGATCATATATCACATATATATATATATATATATAGAGAGAGAGAGAGAGAGAGAGAGAGAGAGAGAGAAATGAGCAAGAGGCAGAAAGAGGGAAATAAAGAGAGATAGAAAGAGAGGGAGAGAGGAAGAGAGGGGGAGAGAGAGAGAGGCAGTAAGAGGGGAAGATGGAGAGAGAGAGAGAGAGAGGGAGAGAGAGAATATTAATGAGACGGGGGAGAGAGAACGGGGGGAGGGAAAGGGAGAGTGAAAGAGAGAGGGGGGGGGGGTGAAAGAGAGAGAGAGAGAGAGAGAGAGAGAGAGAGAGAGAGAGAGAGAGAGGAGGGGGAGAGAAAGAAAGAGAGAGCGAATAATGAGGCGCGTGTAATTTTTTAAGGTTACCCTTGGGCGCCAATTACTTGCTGATATACTCACCAGATAGCTAGTCTGGAAGCAATATTTGGGGCAGGAAAAAATAAATCCTGCAATGATATAAGATGATTACAGGTGAACGGTGAATAATCTTCGGCGGTGTCTCGGGCGGGAAGGGGATTATCAGCCGATAATGACCAGGGAGGGGGAACATTTTGTGAATAAAAAAGTTGTGAATGTCGCCCCAAGAGTGGCGCCGGCGAAATAAGAGATTGCTTACGCATTCGCGCGCGCTGTTTTTCGATACGGCGTTTGCCATTTAACCGATCAAATGAACATTGGTATGTAATACATTAATCATTAGTACAGTGATGGTCACAACGGCTTCTAGATGATAATATTTTCATAATACATCCTTAACCTTTTTTTTGGTCGAAGATATATTATGTGTATAGGTGTGAGATAATTAGCAAATCATGCTGATAATCACATAATAATGGATACACACACACACACACACACACACACACACACACATTAGTTCCTCACACCAAAATCACTCTTTTATCTGCTCTCATACTAAGCAGACGAGACAAAATCTAATCATTCGTTACTTTCGTTTCAGCATGGCAGCTAATGGAAATGTACTAACGGTACAAAAGTTCTCTGTAAATCATGAAAACTATGATCTACATACGAATATTTTATGTTCATAATACATTATTAAAACAAGAACAAAACTGCGAAAGAGCGCTCTTTTCAAAGGATTGCGTAGAATATGAGTCCCAATAGAAAAAAAAACTAAATCTTCTGAGAACTTTTGGCAGAACAATCAAAAGGGGTGAATGAAAAAAGATAGAATTATTCACGTTGTGTTCTTGACAAAAAAAAAATGTTCCGCAGGATAAGTGCACTTTACTTATGCCTAAAGGCATCAGACACACAAAGGGTTAAACAAATCTTATTCTCTCTGATGTACGTTAAACCCCAACCATATTGTTAAAAGCTAGTATCAGCAAGT
>OZ022581.1:21668801-21780932 GCA_963669155.1 Arbacia lixula
ATCGATGGGTCGTCCTGCGCTCTAGCTCATATCTTACACAGTTACGACTAATGCTCAGAATTTACGAGCCTTCCCGAATCCTGCATTTCTTAATCACTTTGAGATATTTGACCCTCAGTATGCCAAGGCAATTTTCCTCAATTTACGATTCCGCGACAAGAATAATGATGTGTTCATTAAGATTTCAGTTCGAATGGTAATTCATCCCATAACATATTACCTTTACTATCATAATGTTTATTGTTACCACCTGTTGAATTCATAAGAATGATTTTTCATTTAAGTTTCATTTCATTTGTTTCTACATTTAAAGTGAAACAATAACAGTGAATAAACAAAATAATGACGAATTTTTGAAAGGCTATGTTTTGTTTTAACACTTAGAATATTCATAATCCTTTGTGCACCATTTCTGGAATTTCTGGGATTTCTCTATTACTCGTGCTCAAATGCATCCTTCAATGGCGTTTAAAGAGTGAAGTTCCTGTTGTCAACGGCAACCATCATAGTCAGGGAAATAAACCAGTAGCAGCGTTTATTATGCCTTGAAAAAAAGTGTATTTTTCAGCCAGAATATCGGTTGAAATATAACGTTCCTATAAAAAAACAATTTATACACGTCGAAAGAAAAATGATGATTTTTATCTTTGCAACTTTGTATAGTGATATAGGCTCATAATACAAGCTGTGTTATCTTTAACACGTTGCTGCAGGGGAATTGTATATATAACAGGTACTAGTCTGCTACATTGACATATTAAGAGTTAAATAAGATACAACATATATGTTGTGGCATATATAGACAGCATGAGAACACGTGAGTTCGTTATCTGGACTGGCTTTACCGTCTTCACAGTATACATGTAATTATTATGATATAACTATCGAGGCATATTTCTATTCAGGTCTCTAGGTAAGTATGTTGGTCAGTATGTGTTCGTATGATATACATAACTGCTGAAATAGAACACAACAAACAGATCGTCATTTGCAAATATCAGCCACTGGACATCAATGATATTATTAGAGCTGATACTCTGCTATTACTATATATATTATCCACTACTACTACCTCTATTACTTCTGGCAGATTATACCCAAATCACCAAATCTGGTTGAACTCATTAATTGGAATATTGCTGTACGCAGAGTAAAACACACACACACCTTTCCTGGTACTAATGTAATATGTGTCCTTCGTGCTGGATATATGATTTAATACTTTAAATGGAGCGTAGGTGTATAACTACACATTCTGACGGTTTTATTTAATTAAAACAAAACACATTGAAAATGTTAAGGCACACAATAAGATAAGTATAGAGTCATAAACAGGACAGCAAGACATGTAGAATTTTTTAAATGAGGTATATCAAAATAACATGACCATAACCACTTAATAGAAGATGCTATCAACACAAAATGCATCAGTGCAAAATTGATTAGAAATCACGCCTGACAGTAAACACGATTGATTTTAAGTACGAATAAAGTACGGCATAGCGTTATTTCAACATTATTTCTGTACATTTTCCTTTCGTTTTCCTTTTGCTTGTAAGTTTATGGGATAAATGGGTGCCGACACCCCCCCCCCCCCCCCCACCCATCCACACAGCACCACCACCACCATCACCACCACCACCACCACCACCACACCACCACTCACCTCCCACTTCCGCAACCTTGCCCGTAATTAAAGATGGCATGGAACAAGGAAACATAACACAGCAATATTCTATATACCAGCTTATTACCGAACTATAATCTTATCACCTTCTCCTATTTTTACTGCGTCTTCTCGGCATTTTGACACGTCCCAGAGTTATCAAGTTACTCCGTCGGGGGAGATCGCTTAACGGCGGTTTCTTTTCTCCTCTTTCTCATCATCATCTTCACCCTTCGTTTCACACTCTCGGGGCGAACTTCGATCAAATTTCCATCGACAGAAAGATAATATTTTGCAATTTGTGAAATGCTCAAAGCCATTGGTGCCACCGAGCATGGTCTATTATAAGAGAGATGGAGAGAGAGAGAGGGATGTGTGTGTGTGTGTGTGTGTGTGTGTGTGTGTGTGTGTGTGTATGTGTGTGTGTGAGTGTGTGTGTGTGTGTGTGTGTGTGAGAGAGAGAGAGAGAGAGAGAGAGAGAGAGAGGGAGGAAGTGGAAGACGTTGTTTGAAAGAAAGGGGAAGGGAGAGATATATAGAGGAGGAGAGAGAGCTAAAGAGAGAGAAAGGAAAGCGAAAAGATTGATAAGAGAGGGGAAGATAAAGAGAAGGAGAAGAAGAAGAAAAAGAAGAAGAAGAAGAAGAAGAAGAAGAAGAAGAAGAAGAAGAAGAAGAGAGAGAGAGAGAGAGAGAGAGAGAGAGGGAGAGAGAGACTATGTGTATGTTAGGGGATGACAGGAAAGAAATTGAGAGACAAATAGAGATAGAGAGAGAGAGAGAGAGAGAGAGAGGGAGAGAGAGAGGGAGATAGGGAGAGAGAGGGGGGAGAACAAACTCTCTGATTCGGAGAATTATTGATGGTCATGTTGGTGGTAAGGGATTGAAAAATTACCGTTTATTACATTGTCACGTACGTACCATCTTCTGACGAGCTTCGCCCTTTCATCTTTGCCGCCTTCCGGCTACAAGGTGGCTCATAAAAAAAGGAGCGAGACCTTTCATTACGTTTTAAGTACTAAATGCCACCACCATACATAATCATGCACGCTCCAAAATAAATACGATTGGTGAAATATCCTATGTTACTTCACAGTCCAGAGGAGTTTTTTGCGTTTACAAGGAAAGGGATTTTCACTAACAAATGGCCTCTTTAAAAAAAAAAGTATTATTGTCATCTGCATTTCACGATATACATCTAGGATAGTCTAAAGGAATAGACTTAAGCCTGTTAATATCAAGGAATGATAGTCTAATTCAATGATAACACATCCTATTGCCTATGTGACTGAGAGGGGTAATTGCGTGAAACTGCATTGTTTTTTTAAAAATGGGACTAAGTCTGACTTGCCATTAAACTGAGTAACCTGCTATCTTGTGAGACCGGTGAATGTCGAATATTGCAAATATAAAGTCTCCGTATTTCAGACTCATTGATGATAATAATTTTCTATTCTTATAAGCCGCACATCACAATTAGTCTATATGCGCTCTGTAGACATAACACCAACTATCGTCACTTAGTCAGTCTCAAGCACGAGAACCAGTGCGTCTGAAATAGAGACTAGCTATCATATCCAATAATGACCGACTGACAGAGTTTAGTGGCTGGTCCGCAGGTACAGACTCATACACTGTCTGTTAGATAAGACTAGCGCATTTCTTTCCAGTTTTGTCTCATGTGTGTCTAAACACAGAGTATGATAGCTAGTCTCTGCGATGGTAATTTCAGACGTACTGGTTGTCACGATTGAGATTGACTGACTGACTGACTTACAAGGGTTTGTATCAGCAAACTACGTAAAGCTAGGACATCTCCGAGAACACCATGAAGGCGGGAGAGCAGGTGCGGCGATCCAAACCAAAGATGAATGACTTCGTGGCTTCGTGACTTTGCTCACCTGCAGAGAGCTGGAACGATGTGGTCTGAAAAAGATAGCATGATGCATCATCTGCTTTGTGTCGTGAGAGAGATCTGTCTGTGCATGTGTGTGTGTGTGTGTGTGTGTGTGTGTGTGTGTGTGTGTGTGCGTGTGTGTGTGTGTGTGTGCTTGATGTGTTCGTATGTGCTTTATGTGTATATGTGCGTATGAGTATGTGTGCATATACGTGTGTTCATGTGTACGTGCGTATAAATGTGGGTGTGTGAGCATGTGCGCGTGTGTGTGTTTAATCATATGATGTGTGTATGTGTATATGTATGTGTGTATGTGCGTGTGTATGTGCATGCATGCATGTATTTGTATGTATGCGTATGGATTTGGGTGTGTGTGTGGGTGTGTGTACGTGTGTGCACAATAGGTATAAATACAAGATTAAAAAAATATATGATGTATGTGTATGTGTGTATGTCTGTCTGTCTGTATAGGAGACCTCGAGAGTATGCTTCTCTTTCGACCTACATCAGGTTAACCTATCATATTCTGGACATCAAAATAACGGTACGGTCCACCGGTAGTTACGAAAAGGAGACATAAAACCATTTTTGTCATACTACCTTTAAAGGCAATTAAATAGTGAAGTTAAAAGGAAAGTTATAATACCATCACATCTTTGAACACGTCATTCCTTGGTTTTATCTAACCTTTGAGCTGGCGTGCCTGCACTTTTATTACAGGTGCGGCAGTAAGCCGAATCTCAAAGGCAATATGCCGCCAAGAAGATGCTGTTTCTTGTTGAACTATATTGCCCGCTAGCTATAGGTAATGATCCCAAGTCCACCGAGGCAATAGAGACTAGGTGCAGCTCTCTTAGATATGTTTTTTTTTTTTACTTCCTTTATACTTTGGAAGATCACCTTACTTTGATAGGGATCATCAATATAATAACATGGCTATATGTGTGTGTGTGCATATGTGTGTGAGTGAGTGTGTGTGTGTGAGCGTATGTACGTGCGTGTGTGTGTGCGTGTACGTGCGCGTGTGTATAGGTGTGCGTGTGTATGTACGTGTGTGCGTGTGTGCATGTGTGAATGTGTGTGTGTCTGTCTGTGTGTGTTTGTGTGTGTGTGTGTGTGTGTGTGTGTGTGTGTGTGTGTGTGTGTGATGGGAAGACTCCACACCGACACTGGTATAGAGTTTACCCCTTCTCTGCCAGACTCCATATTTTCCTATGAGAATGATGTGTTTACCAGCGCAAAAATGCCTCATTGGCGCACAAAGAGTTTAAGTAAGATGCAAAGAAGCAACCTGTTGCTCATGGAAAGAGCATTTGCACCACTCCGGCACATGCGTTCGCATCGATTGGATTTGTTTTATCTTAGAATCGGTATACCCGGTCCATCATGGCTCTGTTACCAGCGAAGTGGGGCAAAACTGGAATAAATTCCCCCAAGCCCACAACTTCGTTGATTATCCCCATGACCCAGAAACACTTGTAAAAAGCAAATAGATACAGACTGTCTTAAGGAGTCTCTTAGGCTTGGGGGTAGAGAGGAGTTTATGGAGAGTGTAAGAGATGGACAAAGAGAGAGAGAGAGAGAGAGAGAGAGAGAGAGAGAGAGAAATGTTGTGTTGAATGTGAGGGTATGTGTATGTGTGGTGGAGGGGGTGAGGCAAAGTGAGGTATGGGGGCAGAGAGAGAGAGAATCGGGAAAAGGGATAGAGAGGAGTTTACGGAGAATGTAAGAGATGGAGAGAGGGAGGGAGAGATATGTAAAGTGTGTGTGTGTGTGTGTGTGTGTGTGTGTGTGTGTGTGTGTGCGGGGGTACATCAAGGTAAGGGAGCAGAGAGAGAGGAGAGGGGAGAGAAATATAAAATACAGAGGAGAAAGAGGGAGGGTAGTTAGTAGGAAAGATGGTGGATATAGGGAAAACGGATAGAGAAGACAACACAGAGGAAGAGAGAGAGAGAGACAAAGGGGGGGGGGGGGAGCGAGGGCGATTTTAATTCAACTCCTTTGGATCATCTGCGGTTATCGACGTGAATATTGTTTATTTTCGGCTAGGGCTTGCATGTATTTTTTTTAGATAAAAAAAAAGAATTGGGAAAAGAGTGAGAGAGAGATAAAGTAGGGCAAGTTTAAAAGTGAAATCAACTCCTGTCATTCATCTGCGGTCATAAAGTTTTGTCACTGAAGGTAGAGCTCATTGCATGTATTTCTTCATTAAAATATTCACTATGTCTTACTTTTCTAAAATACCTGTCAACTCATTCATAACCGCGTTCTTTTAACCCTTCCTATACCAAACAAAAGACTGCTCAATTGGAATTATGTGTATTACTCGTGAATAAAGTCATACGCGGCCCGTAAAGAGGAAGAACTTTGTACCTTCAATTTCGCGAGGATAGGCCTATGCGTTTTCACTAAGTAAAAACCAATATATTTTCACATTTAGCAGATCCGATGAAACCAAAAAGCAATTTATATACTTCAGCTTCCCTCCAAAATATTCCAGAATATTCCTCCGTATCTGGGGATCTAAAGTTGTTACCATATTTTTTTTTGAGTGGCCGCGTATCACAAATTATAACCACTTAAATCTCACCCAACAAGCCTAGCTTCATTGAGGTTCCATTTTTTTTTTTATCCCTTAACCTTTAAATATAATAGTTCAAAATTATTGCACTAGTTATGCTGTTTATACTTTTTCTATATAAGACCTGAAATAGGTATACCTTAATTTTATCAATTTGCATTGTTTCCAAAATTCTCTAAAAAGTAGCATGTTGGATAACGAAGCTTTTCGATCTGCAGCTCATCAGGTTATCTCACAATTTGCATAGTTATTTCTGTCATATTGTATTTCTACATTAGTTGTATTTGTATCGAATGAGACAACTAAAACACTTCAACTCAATTCAAATTGTTAATGAACGTAGCAAAATGTTTCTCGTAACGTTTTATTATCACTATTGTTTTACACACGCTGCCTTCTCAGGGCGTTTGTATAATTATACTACATGTCAACCGGCAAGAATTGGTCTTTAGGGAGTGGAGATGGTGCACATGTGAAGTACTCTATTTCCAATGACTCAATGAAATTTCATTTTTAACAACAAACCCTGTGGGCAGTAATGGAAAAACGCTATTACGTGAAATTTAATTCTTTCTCCCGAAATCGGTCGCAAAGGCCTGTAATTTTTCGACAATCATTCTTTAATAAACATGATAGTTAAGAGTCGAAGCTGTCTACAAAGTTGATTTCGATTGTGCTGATGTTATATGCTTGCCCTAAAAACTTCTTCAACACCAATGAGCTTTAAAACATTGTATAATTATTACATAAAATAAAGGTTTTAAAATTGCTTTCATATTTTATAATATTTACCCTGTCTCACACGAACTAAACATAAGATCTGCATGTGATTACTATTCCATTCATCGAAATCACACTATATCATGTTATCCACTGGAAATTCTGAGACAGAAGAGACATGAAAATTGTGGATATGTGGAGATGCCGACAATGATATTAAACATTAATATTTTAATATCTGTGTCAGTCCATCCCGCTGTATAGATGCAAGAAAGGAAACCAATTCGGCCGGCTTGCAGGGGCGGCTTTTCCGTTTGTTTGAGGAGCCGAAAGAATGGAAAAGCTGCAATGGAAAAGCTTAGCCCGGGGGCTAAAAACAGAGATTTAATGCGGGACAGAATAGTGACGCCGATTGAAAAAGAATAACGTATACGCAGCGCTCTAACTTGGAGATAAAGAAGTCTAGGATGCAATTCAACACTCTCAGTCTTCAGCCAGCTTCAGCAAAGAATCAGCATTATCAGCCAGCTGCACCTGTCTGTACATAGACGGACACTCATACATACATACATACATACACACATACGTATACGCACGTGATTTATTTTCGAATACATATATACACGTTCGTGCATAACGCAACACATTCATGCCCAAAACATACTAGTGTTAACAATTCACCATTTTGAAAAATGTTAATAAAGACAGCTAAAATGTAAAAGTCGTTAAGCCAAAGGGTAACCAGCATGATTATAATTATCAAAAGCAATCATATAATGAAACGTTTTCAATCCAACCTTTTCCCCCAAAATATTCGTTTTTCTTCCGAAAGCGATGAAAAATTATTAGCCTCAAAATAAAAGCAGTTTTGCTCGTTTTTGTGATACCAATATTCCTTCTCTCACAGACTATACAACACTATTTATTATCGTCCCGGGGACATTGATATATGGGACTCACTTGACACTAGTAATTCAACACACAAAACATCAATCAGCACGTTTACAAAACGGTCATGATCACAAGCCGGTGTCATAGGACTTGTCGTCCCCCCCCCCCCCCCACCCCTCCCTCATGGACTAATAGCGGGGGCCTGCTTGCTCTAGCCAATGTATTTTGTTTAAATATTGCACGCTTTGTAAAGGCCTAAACACATTTGTTTTTCTATGGTTGGGGTGACGAGAGGGGATGAGTATTGTTTGTTTGTTTGTTTTTAAATAAGAAATAGAACATCTGGGTCGTCTTGCATGAAAAGTTTTGTAACGGTAAACTTTTCACCGTAAATCCCAACATTGAACGCAACTCCCAGAAACTAAAATCCAAATTTCATTGCATTACATGTAGCGTTGTGCTAAGGTGATTCAAACGAAATAAAAAAAGCGCAAGTTGCACTAATCTGCGATAATCTGAGTTGCGTTTCATCACAACTTGAATTTTATGAAAGATGGCCCTGTTAAAAAAAAAAAAAAAAACGTGTAATACTACTCATAGGAGTAGTCGAGATTATGATAAAGGATCAAATTAATACTAAAATTAAGCTTGGGCAAACGTGTAGCTAACTTTTACTCAAAGTTATACTCTAGTACGGCTGACATGCAGCACTTGGATTGGGACCAAATATGCTAGGAATTTTGCGACGATAGCAGGGTTAACGGATGGCGGCGGACACGAACACATTTACACAAACTTTCACGAGGGCAACGACCCTGGTCCGTATAATTTCCACCTCCTCTTTTATGTACTTGGTCTCTCAGTGCCGCAGTCAAGTGGCCACATAAATAGTTATAGGGTGGTACTCAAATAGAGACAGAAAATAAACCCAAGAAATATGTACAAGAGCTGCATTTATATGAGGAGGTCATTGGCAGCGGTAGGAATGCCGTGAACGTACACACACACACACACACACACACACACACACACATATACAAATAATTCAGAACAATACATACAGACACACAGTTATCTACTGCACACACACGCACACTAACACACACACACGAAATATCGTATAAATACATTATATCAGACCCACCTGCCGCACTCAACACGTCGATAAAGCATACACACAAACATAAACACACCCCAAACATAAGTGTATATACATGTATTTTATGTATTATATAAAAACATACACGTATAAATATACAAATACACACACTCGCGCACACATAGAGTAAGTGAAAGAGAAAAGGAAATAATTGGGAACGCTTGGATTGACCGTATTCATGGTATTTATAGTATTCTGACTTTTACGACTGCCGACCGATGTGACTCATCGTAAAATACAGAACAACGAAGCCGACGAACCGCCATTAAATCAATTCTAGGATTAGACAAATAAATAATTGGGGTCATTAGTCAAGGGTGGATGGCTTTTAAACTTGCAGGCTTGTGACTTGACATTCAAATTCATTGCTCCTCCTTCGATGGCTTTTTGGCGCCGCGACCCGGAGTCAGCAGGCATGCGTCCGACACAAGACAGGCATGACAGGAGAAAGATACTGCATGAACAGAGCAGGGGGAATTAAAAACACAGTGTTATTTCTTTTCTTGCCTGTAGATGTTGGCGGCTCCACCCCTCAGCTTAGGTATATGTCCAAGACTGATTTCCGGCAAGATTTTAGATTGGCACGCAACAGACTCATGACTTTGTATGCGATATGATGGTGTTTATCATCTGATAAACAAATAATAAATTTAATAATCAATATTAACAGACAATTTGATACGTTTTTGTAATACAAATAGTTTTTAACAACTTCCCTCTGATTATATAGGCTTTCATCTGTTGCCAAATGTCAGACTTTTATGTACACTGTATATACCTTGTTGTACTATTATCATACTTTAACTGAAGTTCTTTCCGTTGATTGCTTATAATCATTAAGATTAACCAGCTTAGTGTAACTTTTGACTATCTTTAACTTATTCACAATTATGCGTTTACATTTTAACAGGCTTAAACATTAGTACGATCTATATCTTAAATTTACAAATGTATGTATTGTATCTTTTATCTAAGTTTTCAAACTTTGTACACATGTGAAATTCAGCCTTTGCTTGCCATGCATGTATGTTACATCAATGCAACTTGATATTGACTTGAAGGATGATTATTCTGACACAAAGAACGCAAAACAAAGTAAAATCGAGAAATAAATTTTTCCATTAATGCAATGTCTTATGTAGATGTCCTACTTAAACAGTGCGACACGTTTTAATCTCATTCCCGATCATATTCATATCGTCAATCATGCATCACAAATTTGCCTCAGTTATAATTATCTCATCATATTGCTTCGACATGCTGTTCTCTCTCTATCATCTAACAATTTTTGCTAGTAAGCTTTCAGCTCCGCCCCTCTATTATTACGCTAAAGGTAAAATCATCACAAACGTAACATGGGAATTTAATTATTTTGCCAGTACATGCCCGTATATACATGCATATCGAAGCGGCCTTTTGTTATTAGAGAGGAAAAACCATTATCCCCCAAAGCAATATTACGTGACTGATGACTTCACGGTCTCATTACGTCATGAGTGACGTACGAGGTCGAAAGAACGTAATGACTTGACTTTGCAATCATCGTACGTATATAAGTATATGGAACTCTTTTTAACTTAAATAGTATTCGAACGTGCAATTTCCAGCTTAAATCTAAATTGTCCTTCAATTGTTTTATTCGAACTCACGTTTTGTTAAATGATATTTGAATTTAGAGCAAAGAAGACTACAAGATTTGAATGATATGCAATATAAGAACGCTTTCACATTCGAATTTTTAGCACGATGATGATTGATCGAATAGGTTAATATCATTTTTGTTTAGCCATGCTCGTATTTCTCTGTTCTTATCTCATCTTAAACGCGATTGCTTTTCGAGAGACGTTTAAGACTTATGTTTCGAAGTACTTAAACTTGTTATGGAATTAAAATCCCCCTCTTCCTATCTTTCTCTCCATCTCTCTCCCGCACACTCTGTCTATCTCATTTTACCTTTCCCTGTAATATGACTTCTCTACATCTCGCTTTCTGTCTCTGTGTCTCTATTTCTGTCTCCGTCACTTTCTTTGACGGTAGGGTCTATCTCTCCCTGTCACCCTCTCTTCCCCAACCCCCCTTTTGTATGACTTTGTTTTTCTGTCTCCCTTTCTATATCTTCCAACGTCAACCCCCTCCCCCAACTGTCTCTCTCTCTCTCTCTCTCTCCTTCTCTCTCTCTCTCTCTCTCTCTCTCTCTCTCTCTGTTACTCTCTGTCTCTCTTCCCAACGCAACGACGATTCTCTTACTCGTCTCGTTAATTTTTATTATCCTAGGAATATTTTCTCGGGCGGCTTGCGGGCCATTTCCTGTTTGTAGTGCCGTCCGTGCTAATTTCGATCGCCGCAGCCGTAAATATATTGCATATAATGCATTCTCTTTGATCTTGCCGCCGGCGCAACAAGATTCCCGGGGTACAATACGAGAACGACGATGCGAAGATGCGAAGACCCAAGGCCGAAGCTTTGACGCGAGTATTCGGAAGACTAAAAGGACAGACGGAAGACATGGCCGAGGTCAATTATTACAGAATAGTTACTCTGAATTCCTTCTTTCATGCTGTGTTGTTCTTGTTTTCTCTCTCCACCTCTGTCTGCTACATCTCCGTCTCTCTTTCTATGCATGTATATAACTTTTTTTTTTCTCTCTCTCTCTCCGTCTATCTTCTCTCCCTCTTCCAGTATACCTCCTCCCCCGTCCCGTCTCTCTCTCTCTCTCTTGCTCTCTCTCTCTTTCTCTCTCTCTCTCTCTCTCTCTCTCTCTCTCTCTCTCTTTCTATGCATGTATATAACTTTCTCTCTCTATCTCCGTCTATCTTCTCTCCCTCTTCCAGTATGCCTCCTCCCCCGTCTCTTTCTCTCTCTCTCTCTCTTTCTCTGCATGTATATACATTACTTTCTCACTCTCTCTCTGTCTTCTCTCCCTATTCCACCTCTCTCTCTCTCTCTCTCTCTCTCTCTGCCCTCTGTCCTTCTCCCTCTTATCCCCACTCTCTCTCTGTCCTCTCTCCCTCTCCCCGTATATCCCCCACTCTTATTCACATCATTCATGTTGTTCCGCCAACCATTCTCTCACTCCGCATCTCCAACTATTTCCATCTCCACCTATAATACATGTAATAAACAAATTACTTTGAATTATACTTCGTTCTCCATGTAGAATTACATTATACGTATCCATAAACTAATATTGTGCGTCTATTTCTTTCCCTTTATCATATTTTCATTTGAAATTTTCCCCGTGGTAATTTATTTGATAATATCTTCCTCTTTGTTATCTGTACCGACTCGAAGAAAAAAAAATATCGATGGAGGTGACAATTAGTAAGAGTGTAAGACACTGCATTACACCTCCCTCACATTCCTGCCCGATCTTCCACTTTCTTCATGTCTTGTGGCATAGCTCATTTATTTTTCAATATCAACTCCATGTATTATGGCATGAAAAGTAACACTGAAATAACACATCGAAATATTGTACAAAGAACAAAAGTCAATTTCTCTCTGTTATATCACATTATTTCCTTCTCTTCTTTCTCCCTCCCTCTCTCTCTCTCTCTCTCTCTCTCTCTCTCTCTCTGTCTCTCTCTCTCTCTCTCTCTCTGTCTCTCTCTCTCTCCCTCCCTCCCTATCTCTCTCTCTCTCTCTCTCTCTCTCTCTCTCTCCCTCTCTTATTTTCTCTATCGCTCTATCCTCTTCGTGCTAACTTCATTCATTATTTCAATCACCGATCATTCATAGAGGATACACGATGAAGCGGGGGATGGCAAACCAAGTCACATCTGCAATAACGTTATACCGCAAGAAAATAAGTCATTTGGGAATAGATATCTACTTAAGATATTAAATCCTTCGATGGAGAAACACAACGTCTTAACAAATTAAAGTGAGGGCAGACGTGATGGTGTGATGGATAATACGCCGCTCTCAAAATGCGATTGCAATTGAATAGCGACTTTCAAAGTGATTATTAGGGTGGACTAAAGTAGTTTTAGCGAGCAGGGGGAGGGGTGGTGGGGGTAGTGGTGGTAGAGGGGGGGGGGGGGGGCAGGGAGAAATGATCTTTGAGAGCCGTCATTAGTTTTACCGCTACGTGAAGCGTGTGCTATTGTCATATAATCCGGCTTAATATAGGTAATGCTGATTTGCACCCTTCACGTACGCGCAATTCGCTTTATCAATCACTGCCCCCCCCCCCTTTTTCACAACCCCGAGCAATATTGCAACAGCGTATCTCTTTGTATATCTGGGGTCGTATTCTGAAAGAAACTTACGTAAAAAAAAAAAACTTAACTAAGTCAGTTGGTACCCGAACTGTGCCAATAGGACAATCACAATTATGGATCGTAAGAGACAAAACTGAAGCTCGTTTTCAGACACCCCCCCCCCCCCCCCCCACACCAAGTATTTTATTGCATTTTCTTCGCGTATGTTTTTTTTTCTTAATGATGTCCCCAAGAATATATATTTTTATATATAAATCAGTGTGATTGTCTGTGATAAAATCTCATTAATCACGCTGATGATGTCAATGCTTCATCCATCCTGGCCAATTCATTCAAATTCAATCAAGATCACAAACATCGCATATAGTTGTCTTCATGACCACGGCAAACAATATCACGAATCCTATTATTGTGCTCGTATTGCTTGTGAATGAATAAAGTTAATACATGTAGCACACTAAGAGTTAAGACTCTTATAGTGCTGAAGTTGGCTCGAAACTAAAGCGAGAAGACGCTCTTGTGGGCGCCTGTACACCGCGGCTGTCAGCAATCTTCATAAAGCGATATGAATATTGGGCAATACATTATACGCCTTCTATTGAGATTGCAGCTATGAAAGTTAATTCAATGCCAATCAATTTGCAAATGCAATTAAGAACTGGGGGAATGAGGGCGAGGACTGTCGTCTGCGTGCTGGTTAGCGAGTCTGTGCGAGGCCTGGACTGGTTAAGGGCACGCGCTCGATCTCGCTGACCTAGGAGACAAGATAAGATGGATCAAGGATGAGATCGTGAGTAATTATGTAAATGATTGGTTATGTGGGATTGGGGGCGGGGGCGGAGGCTTATAGTCTACACGACTAACCTATAAAGATGAACGGGCTTTTCGTGTTCGTGAGTGTGCAGGTGTCCTAGCGTATTTGTGTGTTTGTGTGTATGTGTGTGTGTGTGTGTGTGTGTATGTGTAATTGCGAGAGTGTAGGGGTGCCAGTAGATATCAAAACATGTTACAAGAATTGACAC
Organism: Arbacia lixula; assembly: GCA_963669155.1. Classification (NCBI taxonomy): domain Eukaryota; kingdom Metazoa; phylum Echinodermata; class Echinoidea; order Arbacioida; family Arbaciidae; genus Arbacia; species Arbacia lixula. The sequence goes on from OZ022581.1 coordinate 21,682,957, forward strand.
TCCCCCACCCCCTTGTACATGTTTTGTTTTTACCAAACATAGTTTCCTCTCATCATGCTCTCGTCTCCGTTTTAATGTCTACTTTGCATACATTTTTATTTCTACTGACATCCCCTCCCAGACACACACATTCAAATATACGATGTGTACAGTACATACAAGCTCCATATGTTCCTCACCCCCCCCCCCCCCCCCACGCCTATACTAACTTCTTCAGTGCATGGGTACCATTTTTACTTTACTTACGCTGTATCTGTTCTATATTTCTTATGTTCATGATGCTACCTACCTACAATATCATGTTGTATATCATATAATTATGCAAATAAAAGGGGGGTGGGGGTAGGCGAGGGAGAGTGCGTGCGTACGCACGGTATCTACACGTCGATAGTAATATATAAGCAACACTCTAAGACTTTCTCTGACCAAGGAAAACGTGCTAGTTTTAATCGACTTTTAATTGCATTCCACGAATTAGTCAGGAGACTATGAACCTTGAACTTAAATACAAGGCAGCTGCAAGAAATTTATACGTAATAAAAAAAAAACGCCAAAAAAAAAAAAAAAGTGGGTAAAGATGCAGTGTTGTGTATGTGTGTGTTGTGGTTTCATGTGTTAGATGCATATTTTGTGTGTATGTGGGAGTGGGAATGTACATAACGTTTTGTGAGTATGTAGGAGTGTGTGTGTGTGTGTGTGTGTGCGTGTGTGTGTGTGTGTGTGTGTAAGTGTGTAGTGACTGCGTATGCGTGTGTGTGTTTGTGTGTGTATGTGTGTGTGTGCGTGTGTGTGAGAGAGAAAGAGTGTATGTGTGCATGCATGTCTTCCTTTTTTTTTTCATATATATGTGTATATAAGAGGTTTCATTCTTCCTTGTTTTGCTCATTAACTGATGTTTTATCAGTGTCTGTGAGAGAGAGAGAGTGTGTGTGTGTGTGTGTGTGTGTGTGTGTGTGTGTGTGTGTGTGTGTGGACGAGAGAGATGCATACATAGATACTTATATTATTTCATATATGTGTATACACACACACACATACACACACATGCACAGATAGAGAATGAGAGGGACAGAGAAAAGGAGAGAGTGAATGAGAGAGAGGGAGGGAGAGATAGGTGAGACAGCCGGGAAGGGGGTGATGGTGAGTGAAGGGGTAAACTAATCACAGTAATTGTTTAGATTTCGTGTTCACGGTGTCCAATTCGAGGCGGTCTAGCTTTGATCCTCGGCCTCGCCTCAATTGAAGGACATCTGCACGCGTGTTCACACTACTAATGACAATGCCAAGTTTTGCACGTCACGCCATGCAACCAGCACAGCCCCACTGTGCGAGTGACGTTCAATCCCCCGCTGCGCATAACCTTTATTATGTGCGGAGTGAAGGGCTGGCAGTGTGGAGATGAAGACTTTGCATGCAGAAGGAATGGAAAGTAATGACGACGCCAAATCGGAAGCTTCGAGTTACACCTTCGTTGATTGGTATCGATTCCTATTAGACAGAATATTCATACAACACCGTGTCATTCATTGATAACATCGATGAGATGAAAAAGAGGGGGTGAGGTGGCTTCGGCATTGCAACGAACATTCGGAAACAGTCGGGGTGGGTCGGGAAGGGGGGGGGGGGGGAGCGGAAAGGTCGCGGGGATATTCTTTCTTCGGTGAATGACATTCCTTGAATCAAATCAAATAAACAGGGAAGGAAAAAGAGATAACACATGGTATATAATATGAATAAAGAAATCAAACAGAGAAACAAATTGATTAAATTGATGTTTACCAAAACGTGAGCTTATTTAATCACGATATTGAACAAAATAACTAGTTATTGCGGATTGCGTTGAAAATCACCAAGTGAAAAACGTAGACAATAGATAAGTCTCATATATTTTCTCTGTTCTATCGGCAGGGATAACGGATGTCGATTAGTTATGTTCAGTTATGATCACTGTTTCTAAACAGAAAGTGAGTGTCATAGTTTCTCCCACTTACGGCTACACATAAGTATACAAAAGACAACACTTTTTGCTCCCTTGACACAAGACAAATATTAACGCCAATGTTTAACTAACCAGTCGTACTTTCGTAATTATGTTGAAATAGAAATACAGCCACGCTGTGTGCCGTGGTCACAACCGACTGTGCATGTTAAATCAGAGAGGCGTAAGGAATGGAGTCAGCACGAAGTGTAATTTATTCCTAAAGCAGTCGCGTGCATTGATATCACAATGGAATATTTTGCGCGTTTGGATCTTTGATCGAGTGAGATCCGCCGCCAAACAAGCAAAACAAATTTTGGATGCATTTAGAGGAATATGTATTCTATAATGAGCAGAAGATTTCAGAACTACCTCATGTCCTGAAGTGCACGTGCAGTAGTAGAACATCGTGTAATGATGCGATTCTGTGAATTTCAAATTATATTGCTGCTTCATTTTTTTGATAAATCGAGAATACTGTCGAAAACATGTCAGAGAAATGCCTCCATATCGCACATTGGGCAATGATATTTCCTTACAAAAAATAAATCGTTTATTGAGTGTTTCACCTTCCATGGAAACAACATCGATTTCATGTGCGGAGATGTCCGAAAAAGTAACGGACCAAATTCTTTCTACAATTTTATCAAAATTTCCCTTCGCTCACCCGCCATCTAATTTTCAGTGTGTGTAATAAGATCAGCTCTGAACTCCCAGCGAAGGCTGAACGGTTGACATATTTCTCAAACCAGATTTTCTTTTTGTATTCATAGGAAGGCACTGACTAATTAGATACAACGTATTGTTTGAAACACTTGAATGTCTTGAATTTGTATGAGGCGGCGGTCAACATAGATCAAAGGAAGTCTAGCCGAGCGGAGTCCATCCATGATAGGTCCATGGTGAAATAATCAAAAGATACCTGTCTCCACTATCATACATACCACTCTGACCATATCAACAGCATACACGTGACTGTGTTTCCCAAGGCCCTTTTCTTCATAATTACAACTGCAATGGTACATTTTTTAAAACGAAAAAAAAAAATGGGGAAATTATTAATGCATTTAGCATTATATTTCATTCAACATTACCGGATGCAGGAATTTCAGTTTTTTGCGGGGGCACGAAATGAGACGGCAAGACATCAATGATTATCAAATATTAGCAAAGAAATATTTGTATTAATCATCTTTCAACAAATGCATCATATGACTTGAGGAACAAATAATTGTTTAAAAATGTACTCCAAATTCACGAGCTTGCGTTGCATTATATTACACCCACACCCACACCCACACACGCACATACTTCCACACGCACATACACACATATGAATACACTTGCCATCAGCACAATATTTAAGGTTTCATTTTATTTACTAAAAGTGAAAATAAGCAATACAATTGCCCTATTAGACGGCCACCGCGTTACCAAGGTGATTTTTGATACCCATCTGTCATGCCTATCAGGATCATCTGCAATAGTGACCATTTTAAGATCCCTGAGATAATTGAAGATGAAGATATTTCACAATACAACTTTCTTTCCGATGGTATTTTTTGTTACCAACCTACTACCTTCGAACGGAAATGCCAGCTCGTCGGTAAACTTCAAAGGGAATTATAACTGCACGAAATGATCATTGATATTCCACGCTAGATTATGACCTCTATAATAAATTTATCATTGAATATTCCACAAACAGCCGAGCTCCGTGAGTGTCGGTGCCATGACATTTTATAAAGTGTGGGTGTGTGTCTTGTCGGTGCAAAAATGCATTGGGACTACCGTTTTTGTTGTTCTTGAAGAACCTACTTCTCTCATTGGCACCAGAAGACAGCTAGTTTGTTAGAAATCCGTTGTTTCATAATTTTCCACTTATGAAACTAAAGTGAAATGTACGGAGTTTATTTTAGTCCCGTCGAAAAGGTATCACTTTTCAAAAGTAAGTAAAAATGAATACTAAAGGAGTAAACGAGGTAGATACTCTGCAGATGTGCCGACATCAGCGAAATGTGCGGGTAACATTTCAAACGTGCCGACATCAAATCAATAAAGTTGTTTATGATGCAATTTTACCAGAATCCTCTGTGTAATTTATGTCGGGTAATTATAAACGAGGGATTAGGTCAACATAATATTTTAGACGAATTCATATGCGCTTCCTGTTACACAAGAGTGTCATACAGTATTTAATTTTTCATGGAGGAATAAGATATTATGATGTTTTTGAGTGTCATAACACTGTTACACTCTCCACTTCCCAAGTTGTCCAGACTCAGCAGTATATCAGGGCCGTGCAAACATCATTTTTGTTTGCAATTTTATCTTCTTTGTCCATCATTATCATGTGGTTGACGGCTTCCTTCCAATAGATTCACGTTTCAGTGTTTTCAAGTTTCTTTGTTTTTAGATATAAAATAAATCCAATTAGCAGTAGTGTTTGATGGTATATACTCTGTTTGATTGGATTGGATTTAATCATTTTGTGCTTGAATAATAATTGATGCCCCCTTCCCCCCCCCCCCCCCCCTCGACCCGAGCCCCATATGTCGACCGACAATGTGTGCGATCGTAATTCTTTATATCATGCAAGATTTGTTTTAGCTTCATTTACTTCTATTGGCACACTATTTACTAAATTTAACAAAACAAAATGAACAGGAAATGAAATAAGTTGTCATTTATATCATTTAGCTCGATGGTGGTATTTTTTTAGGATCCACCTTCATTGAAAACGCCTCATACAGCCTCAGAAAGGATACACCGTCTCGGTGAACCATCTGATGTGAATATTTTCTGCATTTTTATTGATGGTGTTTCGTGTATTGTCATTGTGATGTTGTTGTTTTTTCTATAATTCGCGTGTCTTATGTACACTTTTTTTTTTATTTCATGTGTTTTTGAAATGCAGGGTTATCTTGGAAGGCAGGCCCGAGTGACTCTGAATTGGACTTTCCTCTTTTAAACGAAAGTGTAAATGATTTAATAAATACTTAATCAAAATGAATTAATGACGTATCGTAATTTTAACCGACTAGTTCTTTAATTAAAGCGTATCCCACTTCACAACGCAGTATCTAATGTACGAACACAACAAAAACATCAATTTTTCAACAAGTTAGGATAAGCATTCATTACGTTCTCCGACAAAACTCTTCAAATCAAAATATACACCGAATTGAAAATAAAAGGGGAGGGGGCGGGGGGGGGGGGGTATTAAGGGAAAGGAGAGTGCATAGGTTTTTAATATGCGCGGCGCGGAGTTGCGCGGTCAGTGAACCCTGACCATACCACGGTGAGCTGTCGGGTTGGCCTGGGCGGGCGGGCGGCGATTATGCGATGACATCGGTCGTGCATCGCAGGCAGCGGCGAGATCAAAGGGATCTACGGTTTGCCTAATGAGCGCCAATAACGATATGGTGCTCTTCTTTCGAGATTGGTCAATAAGCTGGGAGCGATTAAGCATCCAGCGTTTAAAATCGTGACCATTGCGGTACGAGGTAAATATAGCGAAGAAATCATGGCCGTCTAGGTCATTCATCTTTTTATTTCCGTTCCATGCCTACTTTCCCCGGGAAGACATTCCTAAATAAGTTGCGGTGTAATCCCTTGTAACATTATTGGTTCCATAACAGTCGATGTATTATCTTTTGTGGGTGAGTGATTTATTCATTTTGTTAAGATGATCATAACTTATTGTCATTAAAAATATTCCATCATCATTTATCATGTCTATTGGTTTATTATGAAGAACAAATCCGACTGCATTTCATAATTAGTCTGTTTATGAATGCATGATTCATTGCTTTTGAAATGATTCTGCTGTATTTTTTAACAAGTCATTACAATGCGTGGTATATTATTTCAATAACAATTACGCGAGTAAATACATCAACGCTCTGTCAAACCAGAGAGGTGTAAGGAATGGAGTCAGCACGAAGTGTAATTTATTCCTACAGCAGTCGTGTGCATTGATGTCACAATGGAATATTTTACGCGTTTGGCTCTTTGATCGAGGGAGATCCGCCGCCAAACAAGCATGACAAAATGTAGGATGCATTTTGAGGAATATATTTTCTGTATGCGCAGAAGATTTTAGAACCACTACATGAACTGAAGTGCATGTGCAGTAGTATTACATCTTATAAAGATACGATTCTGTGAATTTCAGATTATATTGTTGCTTCGTTTTTGTGATAAAATGAGAATACTGTAGAAAACATGCCAGAGAAATGCCTCCATATCACACATTTCCAAATCATATTTCCTTAAAAATATCTTGTAAATCGTTTATTGAGTGTTTCATCTTTCATGGAAACAACCTCAATTTCGTGTGCGGAGGTGTCCGAAAAAGTTACGGACCAAATTCTTTCTACAATTTTTTCAAAGTTTCCCTTCGCTTACCCCAAAACTAATTCACAGTGTGTGGAAAAAGATCAGCAACGAGCTCCCAGCGAAGACTGAACGGTTGGCATACAAACAGATTTTCTTTTGTTATTCAGAGGAAGGCACTACCTAATTAGAAATACAGCTAGTTGTTCAAAACACCTGAATGTCTTGGATTTTTATGAGGCGGCGGACCTCATAGATCAAAGGAAGTCTATCCGAGCGCAGTCCATCCATCCGCATGGCAAACTAAAATTAGAATGTAAAGCAAATATGGTCATACTTTTTCTCATTTCACCAGGAAACTTCAATGCTGCTCACTGCATTAATACAGAATCTATTGTGGGAGAAAAATTAATTTAGTTCCTTTTGGATTGTAGTTCTTTAAATAACACATCTTAAAGATATATATATATATATATATATATATATATATATATATATATATATATATATATATATATACACCACCCGATTACAATATTTTTGTGATCCGCTTTTTCAGGATGATTCAATGGTGAGTAATTTCAAGTTTCTATTTCTCGTTTGATTATTGTGCTTTTCAATGTCACTGGACTATCTTGGGTGCCGCGTATATTATACGACTGTGATTAAGTCACCTGACACGTCTATCTTCCAATGTATTATCTCTTCCTGAAGAATAGCGGCGGCAAATTATGGAGAGAAGAATTCTTTTCCCTCCTTTTTTTTAAACAAGGTGAGGAATTTATTGAGTATTCGTCGAGGATGCGACCTTGCTTGGCGCGAACACTAATTATCGGGGTTGGTCGGCACTGTTTGATATGTTCCCGCCGACAACGCCGACGAGCTTAAGAAATGAAAAGGAGCCTGGTTGTCTTTTCAGATGACACGGTGGCGATAATTATAGATTCGTCATGGCTGTATAGTACTCGTGGGATGATGTCAAGCCTTTCTCTCCGTCTCTCTGACCACGCCGACTTCCAATATCCTCGTCAAAAGGACCCATATAAAGAAGAAATATTATGCTCTGCATTTGTTATTTCAGTGCATCCAGAGAGAAATAGCGAGGGAGTGAGAGAGATACATACAGACAGACACACACACACACAGACAGACAGACAGATAGACAGACAGACAGGGAGGGAGAGACAGACAGACAGACAGGCAGACACACAGAGAGGGGCAGATAGACAAAGACAGATACAGAGACAGAGGTAGTGCATGTAAGGGGAGTGGTCTACAAACATGGAGAGAAATGGAAAGGAATAAACACGCCGGAGATGATGAGTTTATTTAATATTTTGGCCTTTATCAAAAGTAATCAATCTCTTTTGTATGTAAGTGTGTATGTAGTGTGTGTGTGTGTGTGTGTGTGTGTGTGTGTGTGTGTGGGGGGGGGGTATTATGTACAGGGGTAGCATTGATCAAGAAGGATGCACCCCCAGGACGAGGCTTGCCATTGCACACCGGCTTGCTGAATCTTGCGATTCCCTCAAACGTAGGGAACTCGGGTGTATAATTTATGGTAGCGGGGACCTGCGTTCGCGCTATCCCCTAAAATATCAATGGAAAGAAAAACAGATACTAGAGATATAAGATAACCGTCAATCGTCCTCCATAAGCTCCTAGCACACATGCATAGCTCGAGCTAGCCGACGTTAAGTTACCTAGAAGATAAATGTCTGTTTCCAATGATTTCGCATTTCAATTTCTTATACGGTCTTTGATTAAACACATTTAAAACCAACCTCATTGTGCTTTGAATTATTGTTTTCATCATTGGTTCTTTTTATTGTTTTATATTCAGGCTTTTATTAAAAAAAAAAAATCACAATAAATTATTTAAAAAAAAAATGTGTTTAGGTGTGTGTCTGTATTAGGGGAGCTGATGATGAGTGAGTGAGAAAGAGGGAACGGGTTGGGGACTGACAGGAAGATAGCGAGACAGGGAGATTTTGTTATACACAACCATGACTAAATCGTGACAAAGTATCATAGTGAATGAGTGAGAGCATGGACCCTAGGGTCCATGGTGAGAGGGAACAAAACGCGCCTCGAAACAGAGAAATATCCAGAATGAGAAAGAGAGAGAGAGAGAGAGAGAGAGAGAGGAGAGAGAGAGAGAGAAAGGAGAGAGAGAGAGAGAGAAAGAGAGAGAGAGAGGAGAAAGAGAAATGAGAGAGAGAGAGAGAGAGAGAGAGAGAGAGAGAGAGAGAGAGAGAGAAGAGAGAGGAAGGAGAGAGAGAGAGGGGGGGGGAGAGTGAGAGAACTCTTCACCATTTAATAAAAGTATTGACTTAAAAAAAACGACTGCCTTGACTTTAACCGTGTATTTCTGCACCAGCTTAGCTCAATTACATTTCGGTTGAATGGAACAAGCTCGATTATAAATAGTTTGTCAAGCAACATCTAATAAACTTGGAGTGCCTACATTTCAAATAGATTGCTTCAAGTTCATATCTCTGATTTTCTCCGACAATGATTTTATACAGGTCGACGGGAGCTGTTACAAGTTGTATTTGGATTCGTTCAACCTCTTTTTGTGCCAGATATTCAAAAGAAATCCACACACATTCCATAGAGTCTAGCACAAAAAGACTTCAAGGAGTATGGCAACCTACTGTCAGAGAATGACTTTTATTACTGTTACAATATTACTGTAACAGCATTTGAAGGCCTTAATCATGAACTTCACACAAGCCATGGGATATAGACAATACCGAAAGATATATTTCACAAAATGTGAGCTGTTATTATGTTGCACTTGTGTTTCTTGCATGGTTTTATATAGTGTGGTTTTGTCTGTAAAACGGATACACTGTATTTTAGTACATATCCTTTTCCAATCCGAACAAAATCATTGATTTCGATTTGCATTTATCATGTTGAAATGTGTTCAGGTAATGTAAATGCTAAATGTGTTTATGTCATGTTCTCCGTGTTCAATATACATTGTTTCAAACAAGGCTTCGTGGAAGACCGTATACAGGTGAATCATTTTTCAAAGTTGAGAAACTGACATCTTGGAAAATGTGAGAATGCATATCCTCAACGATACGAAGAGTGTACATTGTATTAGATGTTTTTCCAGTCATGTTTTATTTAGTCGGGTAAGTTTGACTGAGCATGTGCTAGCTGCTTAGCCTGAGTAACGCAGCAGATGATACATGCATAAGCAAATAAATCAAACATGCCTACAAAACCAATCAAATCGATATTTACATAGTGCTCTTAATTACATTGCTAACGCCGTGGTATGAAATATGGAAGTATATTCATCAGCGATAACAGCGGTGGTAATTACGCGCAAACCCGTTTTTGGAGTATGCCTGTTCCTTGTGTCCATCATATGGGCCGCTTGTGTCCACATTTTCTTCCATATTACGGTTTGTTTCTTGTCTTCATCATGTGAATGTTTGGTAAAGAGATGCATGGGTTTTTGGATACTTTTAGATGCGATATGGGACAATTGCTCATTTTATTCGGGTTACTGACATATCTGTGCATCTTTTTGAGGCTTTCTATGTATATGTTGATCCGTCTACACCTTTGAATTTCTCGCCATCCGCCATCTTAGGATCATTTCGAAATCCGCCTGTTTCAATCAAGGAAACTGGTCATGTGTGACCATGGACCGAACATGGATGGACTGCGCTCGGATAGACTTCCTTTGATCTATGATGACCACCGTCTCATAAAAATTCAAGACATTCAGGTGTTTTAAACAATTAGCTGTATTTCTAATTAGGCAGTGCTTCCTCTGAATAACAAAAGAAAACAAGAAGGATGAAGGTGGGTAAATGATATGGGTGATTATGTAATAAAGAATGTTCAACAAATGAGCCAGATATGAGGATGGAATGAATGAGCATATCTGAATAGGAAAGGAATAAAAGGTAATTTGAGATTAAGGGTATTGACCGATAAGATGAATACGAACATAAGAACCTATTGAAATTTAATTGAATACACACTGAAGTGAATTCCAAACAGAACTGTACCAATGCAAATGACTTTGTGGAGAATGCCAGGCAGTCTCCACTTCTCAACAAAGTGACATCCCTTAAAGATGCAACTTATTTTAAATATTTTTTTTTTCAAAAGTGTCCAAATTAAGTTGTATTTACCAGCCAGCATAACTTTGATGTACTCCTAGCTCTCTTTCCCTCCCCCACTCTCCTCCCTTTTGATTCCCCCTTTTGAAAAAGGGGGAATTGCATCAATGTCGATCAGGACGTGGTTTTGTTAAGCCGTTTCATGAAGTCATCTACATTCATGAATTCGTAGTGAGTGGTCGCTCGGGTGGGGGTTTATATGAAATGAAGACAACCATGGCTACTATGTATCACACCTGTCAATCAGCGGGTAATTGCCATCAGAGTACCATATGAAGCTATTGGCAGAAAATAATTTGTGGGTTGACATGTGTGCGGCACAATGCCCATTGTTGTGTTCTGAATACACCGTTTTCGTAATGTAATTCACAACATTCCCCCAAACTGCGTAGTAACGCGTTATTGCAGTCACCTGCATCTGGTCACTCAGATTCAATGTATTGCATGCACTTTGAATCTATTAGTTGTTGCTTAAGCTTTGGGGTTCCCAATAGTAACGTTTTGTTTGAACGAAGTGAATAAAATTTGCATACATAAAGAAAGAAATAAAGAAAATGGTCTATTAAGTATTTTATACACACACATTTAAAGCCCCAAATTTGTCCTAAAGTGAAAATATTCAAATGATTACTTCAAGGAAACTAATTGATGAAATTTCACAAAACATATTTCTAAAAAGAGTTCATTTACAGTCTACACTGTAAAGTGTAAAAGATTAAGAGAAGGGAGTTGAGAGAGGGAAAATGAGAAGAGGGAAGTTACAGGGAGGAGTATGAACTTAACTAGGATTCAAGTAAAGTAAAAGGAAAATGGGAGCGAGAGACAAAAATAAAAGTGAAGACTGTTGAAAGAGGGTAAGCTACAGAACAGAGAAGACACTGCGACAGATATTGATAACGATTTGCATTTTAACACAGCCCAAATCTTGATTCAATACACTGTAAAGTGTAAAAGATCAAGAGAAGAGAGGAGAGGGCAAATGAGAAGAGGGAAGTTGCAGGGAGGAGCATGAGCTTAACTAGGATTCAAATAAAGTAAAAGGAAAATGGGAGCGAGAGACAAAAATAAAAGTGATGGCAGTTGAAAGCGGGTAAGCTACAGAACAGAGAAGACACTGCGACAAATATTGATAACGATTTGTATTTTAACACAGCCCAAATCTTGATTCAATGCAGAAATTCGACAGTCGAGACTGGCACGACAGTCTCGACTGGCCTGGCACGACAGTCTCGACTGGCCTGGCACGACAGTCGAGACTGGCCTGGCACGACAGTCGAGACTGGCCTGGCACGACAGTCGAGACTGGCCTGGCACGACAGTCGAGACTGGCCTGGCACGACAGTCGAGACTGGCCTGGCACGACAGTCGAGACTGGCCTGGCACGACAGTCGAGACTGGCCTGGCACGACAGTCGAGACTGGCCTGGCACGACAGTCGAGACTGGCCTGGCACGACAGTCGAGACTGGCCTGGCACGACAGTCGAGACTGGCCTGGCACGACAGTCGAGACTGGCCTGGCACGACAGTCGAGACTGGCCTGGCACGACAGTCGAGACTGGCCTGGCACGACAGTCGAGACTGGCCTGGCACGACAGTCGAGACTGGCCTGGCACGACAGTCGAGACTGGCCTGGCACGACAGTCGAGACTGGCCTGGCACGACAGTCGAGACTGGCCTGGCACGACAGTCGAGACTGGCCTGGCACGACAGTCGAGACTGGCCTGGCACGACAGTCGAGACTGGCCTGGCACGACAGTCGAGACTGGCCTGGCACGACAGTCGAGACTGGCCTGGCACGACAGTCGAGACTGGCCTGGCACGACAGTCGAGACTGGCCTGGCACGACAGTCGAGACTGGCCTGGCACGACAGTCGAGACTGGCACGACTAGAAGAAAGTATTACTCTCCACCCTCTACCTGCCTTTCCGTGAGCAGAACGACCGTTCACTATGACGTCCAGAATGCAAAAGACTTCATAAGACGGCGTAGTAAAAACCCTCACTAACCTCAATACATTTCTCGACCACGTTTCTTTTAAATTGTCAGTCAAGAATCCTACTGTAGGGTGGTTATTTCTTCTTTTGAATTACCTCTTGTTTAGTTTATCTTTAGTCGTGTTTGGTATTTAGTTCAATGAAGTTGGTATTTAGTTCAGTTCTGTTTGGAATTATGTTCGTATTCATCTTATCAGTCATTATCGTACTTCTCTGATCACCTTCATTCCTTTCCTATTCAGATGTGCTTATATTCATTCCATCATCACACCTGACTCTTTTGTTGAACATGCTTGATTACATAATCACTCGATCATTACCCATCATCATCATCATCATCATCCTTCTTGCTTTCATTGGTTGATTTGTTTAATAGGGTGCCTACATTTTGTTGGCCTGTTCCATTCCTTTTATTTATATTGGTTCTTTTTTTTTTTTTTTTACTTCATTTGAATATGGAAATGTACTTTATGTTAGTTATGTTCATGGGAAAACTCTTGCTGTGAGAGCCCCAGAACAAATAAGTGCACCTCAGGCATGTCACGACTTCAAGTCTGCAAGACCTATTTTTGTGTTCCATCATGTCGTTCAAATGAATGTAAAACTATGCGTCCAAAAATCTTGTAATCTACTGCTAACTGGGCAAGAAATGGTACGCATATTACCATATTACACCTAGTAATAACAGCGTGATCTATCCTGTAAATGAATGAAAAACGAGTCGACAAAAATCTTGGAATAAGATAGATTTGAACATGCAATCTTCTGCACAGGATGGCCTTTTTTTTCCTTAGAAAGCCCTTTCACTCAATCCAGGGATGTGTTATGGAAGGATATGAAGCAATTTTCTTTCTTTGAACCCATGTGCCACGCCGCTGAAAAGTTATGTGTTCTCAATAGGTGCTGTTCAGGTGTTTGAACAATTATGAACATGATTGTGTGGCAACGGCTTCTCAGAGAGAACAAAAGAAATGTACAGTCTCAATTCGCTTGTCCCGTTCTGTTAATGGCATTAATACTTCCATGAGCATAACAGGTATCAGCTAACACAAATAAACAAATTTTCAAGTAAAATATCTCTGCTGCACGCAAACGCACACAAACGCCGTTAATGATAATACACAGCTTTATATATCATTTTGAGAGTGGTTGAATCCCCAAAATGCACAAGATGTCGGAAAGTGAAGAAATTAATTGGTCAATTTTGTAAGTAATACAAATAGCTTATATGTCCAATTTTTAATGATTCCTCAATACTTTTCGAAACAAAAGCAGAATAAAGGATCTATCATCATCTGCCGTTAACTTCCTTATAGTTTGAAAACAAATTTGTCAAAAACAGAACGTCTACAGACAAATGGGAAATTAAAGAAATTTCTTTTCAAGTTGACAACAGCTAGATGTCGGCCCGGCACATGGAACATCAAAGCATTGTCATGATTATGGAATGCTTTTGACATTTCATGAGCACACTTTAGAACCCATACAGATGTTTGAATGTATTATGCTCGAGTTTCTACTCCTTAATTCCTAACACTTCCCTGCTCAAACGTATGGAAAATACATGTAGTTATACATGTAGTAATGCGGTCAGGATGGCTGTATTGGAAAAACAGCCTGGAAATAAGATTAATAATATTTCTTTAATGGGGAAGGGGTAGGGTGGATGGACAATGATGGTACATAGGTATAGGGAGACAATGTTTGGACAGATGTGGAACCAGGTTTGAACGAGGTTATCTAGATAAATGGGAATGAATGGTTGAAGCAGCAAGAGCATTTTGGTGAGGACGTCAAAGGAAAGGCGACAGAGGGAGAAAACGAATCCGATGAGAGATATATTTCAAAATACATGTATTTTCATGGGCGCCTGGGGGCAGCCCCCAAAGTGCCCCAGGGGCCGTAATATGCTATTTTTACTTCTTTTCGAAACGGCACGGTCGGACTTGATAAAAACCTTGATAGGAATCATCCTTAGGTAATAGGGACCTTACCTGGTTTAAATGTGTGGTCATATTAAGTGGCAATTTCCGAAAAGAAGTATAAATAACATATAAGTGCCCCTGGGGCAGTTTGGGGGCTGCCCCCAGGTACCCCTGAAAATATTTTGAGATGCCTCAATATCTAACATTGTTCCAAATATGATTTTGAACATGTGTGCCAAATTTGGTGATTGTAACAAAAGTGCACAATTATTCACCTAATCCACCTCACGTAAGAGACCCGCAACACAGGCGCACGAACCAAAAAGTGGCACTCTATTATAACTGATGGCGCTCTTGATTTATAGTTCATAATAATAATTTAGTATTTTAGACCAGATCATAATTACACCATAGTCAGGCAATCCACTGAATAAATATGACTGCTGACTGAGTTTTTTTTTTTCATGAAGCTGTGTGAGATGATGGATGTAAAGACATTTATTTTACAGTGTGCCCGGAACAGCAAATAGAAGCAGGTGCACATGGTGGAAAGAAAATGTTCTTTCACTACGTTCTCAGCGCTAAATAGCGGTTGCCATGATCTGCATGATAATAACTTGAAATGTGGTTGACTATCTAAGTGAATTTCCATTTTACTTTCAGTGAGTAGTGCCATTTCCCTGAGATCATTTTCTACCACCAAAAATCTGCTCTTGCACACATTCCATTTTTCCGAAGTGGCATATTGATAATGGATATTCAGATGATCGTTGTTCCTCTTCTATACGGTCATAATTATTACCGTCAATAAACACAATGTATTGTGTTTCACATTTTTCAACTTATATATTTCCATGCTTAAGATGTCGGCGATGCAATAAATCGTCGACATCACCGCCACGGTCACCACAGCTAACTAGGGTACACAAAAGAGAAGTTATTTACTATTGCCCGAGGGCATGTGGACCCAGCTGTCTCAAGATAGGCCTACACACAAAACGAAAAGATGACCCCAAATATCTAATTATAAAACAAAAATATATCATTATTATACAACGAACAATCTATATCCACGCTATTATACAAATTGTTATAAATTTCTTTTCTGTGGTCATGAAAATCAGTGCAATGAAGGAATACTAGTTGCATGTATATCATTGAGAATAATGATAAAAAAAAATTGCGCGCAGCGACATGAATTTGTACGATGAAGTTCGAGCAAATGGGTAATTTGACAGTCCTATATACTATGAATTATTTTTTGTAAGAGGCTACGATAGGCCTAATCATTAACTAAAAATGCGTTTTATAAAGAGTTGTAGCAGACCATATACGGACTGATCACTGATGGTATTACCAAGGATGTTTGAAACGTACATTGTTGGTATGTAACAGCCATCGTACTTTTTCTTTTCATGTAACGCCCAGACCAAAAAGCAGGAGGTACTACCTTCACACACTCAACCAAGGGCCCTTACGCAATACATGTGTGTGTACTATTTATATAGAGCCTCTGAACTTGCCAGTGTGCAGCCAAAGTTCAGTATTATTTATGATATATTGTAGACTTGTGAATCAATCTTGCCATGGAAGAGACATGGGTTTGTGCCACTGGTTCTTTTTAGTTCAGTGGTTTGTGCCTGCAAACTGGGTCCAAGTAAGGATGTGTAGCCTTGTCTCGTCAGACAATGCAAATGCAGTTTCATAATCGAGTCAGCAAATTTAGACTGCAAACGTAGACTACGTAGACAAGAGAGGAGTATGTAACGTATCCTCACGTTTTGGAAACACCTCTAAACCATAGTATACGCTAAATTACCCACAATGCCTTTCAACAGTCCAATATAACCGTCACTTTCTCTTAATATTTATTTAACTATTTATGTTAATAAAGCTTCAAATAAATCATTGTTATCTTTGTTTATAAATAGTATTATTTTTTTCGAAAAAATATCCAATAAAACGATATTTAATGTTACTGCTTGTCCATTGATTTAAGCAACTGGAATCCCATGTACTGATATCGAGGTAAACGCCGGTCCTCGCCTTACGAAAAGAAAAAAGTCATGGCGGCCGTGTTACGGAAAACAACCAGCATTCTCCGTGTAAATTCGGGACTTTTGTCCCCAAAGGTGAGTTTGATCTTCTGTATTTATTTTGATAATCAAGATTAAGTTTCTATTGTGTCTATTTGGGTAGTATTTTTGCTTTTGATGAACGTTTGTGGTGATTTTTGGTCACGTCAAGTTGATGAGGTGGCCCCGACTCGTCCTCGTTTGAGTCACGTAACTTCTCCAGCTCCAGTGACCCTGCCAGTGGGGTAGAGCCTTCCCGTGTCCACCCGGCTAACGTGGGCCATTGCTTCCCCTATTCACGCACTCTCTAGCTACAGATCTCGCAGTGCTGCTGCTCAACTCAAGGAGAATGATGGCCGCTTTGAGTGTCTAAAACCATGATCAAACTTGTCCAAAATGTAAAAAAATATGAGCCCAGCAATGCATTAGGATGTCAAATAGTCATGAAAGGCAGTCTGTACTTACTTTTTTTTTTTATCAAATGGGAATTAAACCAAAATTACAAGAGACATTTTTCCAGCCGCCTCCATATAAGTTCAATTTCTCCACCAATGAAAACTAGGGTTTATTTGCTGTAATTTTTTACCTTGTTTTTCATCCCACAATTTCTTGCGAATCATTGTGCCTAAACAGAAGATAAGTAAAACAAAGGCACATAGTCTAGGTGGCAGAAATTGTTTCACAGTTCTTGTCAATCTTGTTCTTTTTATGGAATCAGAAAGTTAAATAAATTGAACAAGCAATGCAGTAGACTTATTATAATAGTAGATTTAGGTGTATGATCAAGTATTGATCTTCTTTTATACAACAATTTGTCATTTTAGTTCACTTCAATCATTTCAGTTAAATTGTTCTTTCCTTTTTTTTTTCCTTTTTTTTTCAGGCCAAGCTTAGTCACTTTTCAGGGGCTTCAAGGACTAAGAAAGCGGTAAGTAAAGCCTTATGCTGCATTTACTGCGACCAAGTATCATAAGTGGTCCACAAACCGGCCCCTACCCTTGAAACCGGCCCCCGCGTATTTCTGCGCAGTGCACGTTATCGAAGGTTGGATGCGCGATTTATTATGTATTTACGCATTAGTAAACCAATTGCAAGATTTTCGGAAGCAGAATTAGACAAAATGTGCACTTATTTGGCAATTGCACATTTTCGTTTGAAACATCTCCATTTTTCAACTTGCGTTCGTACTTCCGTGATTTTCTTGTCGATCGCCGAAACTTTCCCGTCATTTTTTCACTGCACTGGAACGAGCATGATCGAGACGCAATACTGGTGAAATGTCGGCACTGTACTCGTCGGATTGACGGAGATATCGCACATTATCGGTAGGGGCCGGTTTCAAGGTTCAGTGATGTGAATGTGCGACGATTTATCGAGCGAGATTCAAAGCGCAATTTCTCTGAAATTTTATTGTTAATCTTCAATCCAAAAATAGGTTTTGAAAGAGCATTATTTTGCTGATTTGTGTGTGAAATTTTAGAATTTTATTTGGTTATCTTGGAATGAAAATATTCAAAAGAAAACAAGGGGGCCGGTTTGAGGCACCCGCATCATACTGATCTTCTTACAACAATCTCGTGTCCGGAAGCTTTGGGGCAAGAGAGTCGAGATTAGCAGTGATTAGATTAGTTGGTTACAGCAATTCTGTAACTCAAAACTCAAGTCTATTAAATGCACACATTTATGGAAAATACATCCCTGAAGAGGTCCGTGTTTTGAAGATGATTTTTTTTCCAGGATTTTTTTTTTTTTATTGTTCACGAATTAAAGTGGTTCAGAATCGTACAATGGCAGCAGCGATGGTGAAGATTAAAGTTCATTCGCATGCGCCAGTTCTCATATAATTTTGTGTACAATATTACGTTTTTATTGCTCGCAGTCTGGGCAGTCTACGCCACCTGAAAATGTTTTTGGCTACCATGATGACCATCTTAAAAGAACAGTCAAGGTCAAGCCCTGCCTGAGTCTTATTTGTTCCTTAAATTAAAAATCTTAACAAATAGTTGTTTCAAATGGTATAAAAAAAAAATTAACCATCCCATTGCCCACTTCACATATGCACACACATACAGTTGGACCTCAATTATCCGGCCACGTCGGGACCGTCGGGACCGAAAATCGATATGGCCGGATAAGAGAGATATGTTAGAATAGGCACTTTCTAGTATGTTATTGTAGGGGGTATACTATGTGTTTCATATTACCAATTAACCAGCATTATGATTATCTTCCTCAAAATACACAGAACAGCAACAGAAATCACTTCACCAGGCCTCGAAAGTCACCTGTTTTAGGGGCAGGCAACTTTTAGTTTTGGGGGGGCACTTTTTTCACTTTTTTCAAGGGCAGCAAGTTAGGTCAGAGGGGCACCAAGGCAAAAACCAACAATTATGAAAGGGCACCAAGGCAAATCCCTAAAATATGAAAGGGCTCCCAAACCCATACCCCCATTGGCGGCTTATACCCCCATTGGCGGCTTAAATTTTTGTTTTGTTTGTTTTTTCATTTGGCCGTAAGGCCAGGTAAAATTGAGTACATGTTGATCGTCCAGATTTTTTTAAAAAGAGGAGGAGGGTGTACCATATTATTTGATATTTGATAGTTTTCCCAAGATGGCTGCCGCATGTAAAATAGTATATAATACGATGCACATCAACCAACGTTGCTGTAGTGTGTATGATTTGCCCCAAAAATATCAATTTTTTCAACAGGTTTCTTTTTGTCTATTTTTAAATATTAAAATGTTGCCTTTATTCTAAATATGAAATTACATTTTGTTGATATATTGTCATTTTTGTCTTGATTTTGTAATTAATGTTTTAACATTTATGTAAACACTTTCATTGGAAGCCTTGTTTTTCCTCAAAATACACGGAACAGCAACAGAAATTACTCCAGAATCTCAACGAAATTCAAAGATTAGATGGCCACAAAACACGATCTCACTTCACTACAATCATGATAATCAGACTGCACTGGACTCCAGCGCACTCGATTGTACCCCTCACCCTGGCCTCGCGCGGGCCGCGCCGGAGTCGGCCGCATGGAAAACATGCACATAGCGTATGTAGATACGGCTTTGAACACAGACGTGTGTTGCTGCCCTCTACGTTGAAGACATCGCGTTTTCGAATAATGGCGGATGGGAAAAAGTCGTTGACTGATCAGAACGATGTCAAAACCCCCCAAATTACCCATCAACATTCCATTCAATCGTGACAAAATGCTATTAATGTGAAAGGTGAGGGTGTATTTATGTTAAATGTGTTTGTCAAAATATTTTTTGTGCGCCGATTGATCCGATTGAAGTGGATTGTAATGAGTTGTTGGTACAGTGGCTGATACAAATTTTAACATCGCTACTCAATGCGTATTGACTTTCTGTGTAAACTTTTTCATGTACAGCTACACAAAGTCTATGGGGAAACGGAATGTCCATTTTCACCTGCTGAAACGGGAAAAGACCATATGGCCGAATGCCCTTTTTGTCATGTTTCAAATATTTTTTTTCGCTTCCTCGAATAAAGCCAGACAATTTATTTTTCTTCAAACGTAAATCGATAAACTCGAAACAAAATCATTCGCTCGTATTCATTCACAATCTAGATCAACGAGCCGAAACATCGCACTTGGAAAATAGCCGCAATGGCACATTGCTTGTAATGTAACATCCTGTATCGAAACTTTCCCCCCGCTGTAAACTTTACTTCGATGTACATACGTTGACACGAAGGGCACAATAATACGAGGGATTGAGTTCAATAAATGGAATGTCCATTGCATTTGTTTACGAAAACTCTCCCATCGCATTTACCCCCCTGAAGTTGTACTCGGGTACGCAACGTACATAGGCTATTCGGACGAAGGTACGAGGGAGTGAGTTCGGGTAATAGAATGGCAGCGTGTTTACAAAAAAAATCCCATTCACTGCGGTGCGAGCATGCACGAGTCGAGTCGGCTGTAATCACGCTGAACGTTTGAAAATGAACCGACACTGCTCTGATGCGCTGTGAATCGAAGCTGTTATTAGTTTGGTGCGAAAGAATGTTGTTTCCGTACGTTTAGGGGAAAAGGGCATTACGGCAAACTGAAAAAGGGGACGGCAACAAGTTGCCGTAAGTATCATAATTTTGAGAGGGGCGACGCGGCAAGTAGAGGGGGCATTGCGGCAAATTGCCGTTTGCCGGTGGGTAATTCGAGCCCTGCTTCACAATCTCAACAAATTACGATCTTACTTCGCTATAATCATGACAAACAGACACTCGACACCATCACACTCGATTGTACCCCTCGAGGTACGATCGTATCAAAAACATTTACATGCATTCATCATTTTATTTGAACACGACCGTGTGTTGCTGCCCACTCCGAGTCCGTTCGAAGATGTGACAGAACGGTGTCCAACATGACGGATAGGCGAGAGTCGTTGACTGATCAAAGCGATGTCCAAAAAAAACCCAAATTATCAATAAAATTTCATCCAACTGTAAAATAATGCTGATGATGTGAAAGGTGAGGATGTATTCATGTGAAATGCGTTTGTCAAAATATTTTTGGTGTACCGATGGATCCGATAAGAACGGATTCTAATGCGTTGTTGGTACAGTGGCAGATACAAATTTTGACCAGCGCAAGTGTTACTGTGTTGTGACATCGCTACTCATTGTGTGTTCACTCAACAGCTGTCCGAATCTATGATAATGCTGCTGAGAAAGGATGTAAATCCGGTTGTAACTTATCTCTATAATCTTCATTGCAGTGATTGACAGAATGTCCCACAGTGTATTCGCATGATCGTGGTAGCATGTGTGTTTGTCTGAAGTGATTGTGGCACTGAAAACTCATAAAAACCTTTAAAAAAAAATAACAAAAATCAGTGAGTCAGCGTCCGGTTATCAGAGACGGCCGTATAATCGCGGTCGAACTGTATATACACATGCACACACATATGCACACACATGGATGCATGTCCAGTAATAAATAGTTGTTTTAAATGGTATAACAAAACAATCGTCCATTGGCTTCTAAATGATTTGCTTCTACCAAAGTCAAATGTAAGTGTTTTCCTATTCCCACAGGCTCTTGTGACACTAGGGGCACTGACTGCTGGGAGCGCTGGTCTCGTGACTGCCCTCCACTTATCAGTCAACGCTGAGGAGATTGACTTACATCCGCCCACTCTAAAATGGCCGCACAGTGGCGTCCTGAGCACATTTGACCATGCAAGGTAGGTAGTCAGCAAGTACAATGAATGGAGTGAGTTACATGTAGGTGCTGCTTTACACCATAATCACCAACCCTGGGTAGTTTGTAGAACTATGGAGAATTCGATTGGATAGTTTGTAGTCTGCAGAATTAGCAAAACTTGCAGGAAAGTGTCAACATTAATATTATAACTCGGCCATGGATATTTTGATTGCTCTGGTTGACATATGAGATGGTGAATAGAGTACAGTCCGGCCTCCATTTGTCTTGACTGCGAGCAGTACGCGATACATTTCTTTCCAGCTGCTTTTTTCCTTTTCAGCGGAAAATCGTTGGGTGCGGTTAACGGAGATGGCCGGAAAATCGATGGCCGTATAATGGAGGCCGGACTGTACATGTAACTTAAAATGAGTGATATTTATGGATATCATAAATGCATCAAACAATTCTACTTTCAAAGTATTATGGTATCTACCATGTCCATATTTCTCTGCATCTTCTTTATATATCCTCCATTCATCTTTTCCCCCACCTTCCCCGGATGTTAACATCAAAAATGCAACTTAAATTCATTCATTGAAAAAAGCTGTTAGCATTTTTTGTTTGAATTGATTAATTGATTCATTAAAAATAGGTGTAAACATTTTTCTTTAAATTAGCATTTGATTATGAATTGTATTTCTCTTTCTCCTTTCCATACCTTTCTATTTTCCTCTTGAGAATAGAGGTCAGTAGAGTCATTGTGCATTATAAGTGCTCTATATTATTACTATTATTATGTTCTGTGCATCAGTTTGCGACGAGGATACCAGGTGTACAAGGAGGTGTGTTCGGCGTGTCACAGCATGCAATACCTGGCTTTCAGGAATCTAGTGGGCGTGACACACACAGAGGCCGAGGCCAAGGCAATAGCTGAAGAGGTAAGGGGTTCTATCCGTCAGGCTGTACTAGAATATTAATCCTCTCAGTACCATGATATAATTTGATTTTTAATAATTCAATAGACTTTTCATCTCTCGGTACTGTGAGGGTTAAAAAGTAAAGCTTCGAACTAGTATGATTTTTGTCGCAGTTTGTACAAGAAACAGTAATATAATGATTATTATTTCATTACAAATTTACAACAAAACCCATTCTTTCCTCTTTTTTTTTTTAAACAAAATCTTATATTGTCCATTGTATATTGGTGTTCAATTACTACAAGCTCTCTTTATGTTTTTCTCTCGTAGTTAATAGAATTATTGCATTTATTTAAAGTGTAAAAAAACATAATTATTTCACACTTAATAAATAATTTTGCATATCAAATATGATTTGTATTTCTTTGAACTATGATTTGGTGGTTAAGAGAATAACAACTCTAAAACAATGCAGTTCAAATACAAGCTGGAAAAATGAATCAGATGTATATAGATATACATGAAGAAATATTGGGCACATTTTTTTTTTTAGAAAGGTCAATCAATTCATTAAAGAGTTCTACATTTTGGAGAAATGTGGCCATTAAATTCTTTATGGAAACCTGAGTATGTCCTACACATTAAGTATGAAAGACATTGTACAAACTATATACATTTCTCTGTCAATTATTTTATGAAAGAGTATTGAGTTTTGTAAGATATTTATCATTGGCCATCACATTCCTCAGGGAAATCTCATTGTGTCCTATACTATATGCAGTACATGTAAAGCATGTAATAACTGTCGGTTTAACATTTCTCTGTGGGCAGTACCAAGTTGTTGATGGGCCGGACGAGAATGGAGAGATGTTTGAGAGGCCGGGCAAGCTGTCAGACTATTTCCCCAACCCTTACCCCAATGATGAGGCTGCCAGGGCAGCAAATGCAGGTACAGTCAACCTTGTAGACCACGGTCCTATCGTATAAAGAGTTGCGATTGATCGGAATGGATCGCAAGTCCAATCCCACATTTCTGATGTTCAGAGTTATGATTGATATCAGTCTCAAGATATGTTGCGATCAATTACAATTCTTTATAAGACAGGGCCCAGGATTTCGGTAGCCTTTGAGCAGACCTAGCCCATTTTATAAACAGTTGCAATTGATCTGAATGGATCGCACTTCTAATCCCATATTTCTAACATACAGAGTTACGATCGATATCACTTGTAAATCAATTTTTTTTCAATTCAATTCAATTCCTTATTCATTTAACAAACAACAATAAACAACTTTCATGAACAATGAATACGAGGCATCACCAGAAAGCTGATGGCTTTTGAGGTGTTAAAACCTTTAAGGTGTGGTTCAATACACATTAAATGTATAGTTTATTATTTAAATGACAGGAAGTAAGATGAATCGAAGTACACAAATTGCATAAAATTATGTGCTAAAAAAAAATGTCAAAGAAAGACTAATGATAGCAAACATGCACAAAAAACAAACAGACAAAAATGACAGGAAGTAAGATGAATCGAAGTACACAAATTGCATAAAATTATGTGCTAAAAAAAATTGTCAAAGAAAGACTAATGATAGCAAACATGCACAAAAAACAAACAGACAAAAATGACAGGAAGTAAGATGAATCGATGTACACAAATTGCATAAAATTATGTGCTAAAAAAAAATGTCAAAGAAAGACTAATGATAGCAAACATGCACATAAAACAAACAAACAAAAATGATTAACAGCTTAGACAATAATCAACAGAGTAAACAATGTCTTATATCAAAATGTCCAATCGATCAGTCAAAGTTCTGAATGAGACAGGGCCCTACATCACAAAAAGTGAGTTCCAATAGATAGCAACTTTGCAATCAATTCCAAAGGTGCTGTTTATTGCAACTCTCATAGCCATTGGTCCCATTCTTGTTTGAAGTCAAGATACCAGGATAACTGATAACATTGTTGAAATTATATCTAATCCAGATCCTGGTAAAGACAGCAGTATGGTTTTGTCATGATTGCGGTCCTTAAACATTACCTCTTCTCTCCCTTACCTGTAATGGGTAATTTTTGTGCAGAATGTATGAAAAGGGAAACTCTTAGGCAACTGTGAATATCTGGGGTCAGGAGTTGAGACGTGTGTTATTACCCAGGAATGAACCTTACATGAAGTCAGCTCTTCTCACAGCAAACCTTTTCTAAAATGGTACCCCGCATTTCTATTGTGTTCCCTATTTCTTTCTCACTCTGCTGTATAAGCAAACACGTTCCTTTAAAGATTGTCCGTCCCTTTTGCAAGCTTAAAATTTGAAATCGTCTATCATGATCATAAATTGAAGGAAGTGTGATTCAAGACCATTTATAAGAATATAGCATGTTGAAGCTTTCTGTATATGTAAAAAATTTCAGCCGTTAAATTTCAAACCGACTTTTTTTCGTACTACAAAAAAAGTATTAGTCTTTGTTACAGTATCTATGTGGTTATTATGCGTGTGTGAAATCCTAATTTTATGAGTAATTACCAAACTTTGGAGATGATTCCTTCTATAGAACAATTTTTTTTCATAATGCGTTTTATAATTTAATAAAAAGATTAATCAATAAAGCAGACATTTCAACACAAACTGCTAAAAGCCTGAGGAAAAGACTATTAATCAGACGTTGTTTGCGTGCATTATTTGAATTTTACACTACGTATCAATTTCAAATTGTGAATACGCAGCTTGCTAACACTTCTCTATGTTTTGCCAATGTTTCAATGGTTTTGTGGTGATCTGAAAAAGGGACGGGCTGTCTTTAAAGAGCACTTACCATGCTTCTTCTCTGCTCTCTAACGATAGGTGCGCTCCCACCGGACATGAGCTTCATTGCGCTTGCCCGCCATGGCAACGAGAACTACATCTTTGCCCTGATGATGGGATACTGCGACCCCCCTGCTGGAGTGGAGATCAGGGATGACCTCTACTATAACCCTTACTTCCCCGGCCAGGCCATTGGCATGGCTCCACCCCTCTACAATGAGATCATTGAATATGAAGACGGTAAGTGTGAGAATCTTTATCTCCTTTTCGTAGTCAAATAGAACTTGAATTA
Source organism: Arbacia lixula (assembly GCA_963669155.1). Taxonomy (NCBI): domain Eukaryota; kingdom Metazoa; phylum Echinodermata; class Echinoidea; order Arbacioida; family Arbaciidae; genus Arbacia; species Arbacia lixula. The sequence continues at coordinate 21,708,628 of OZ022581.1, forward strand.
TGTGAGAGGGATTGGGTGGGCAGGGTATTCATGAAGATGTCATAAATGGTCTCTGCAACAACCCCTTCAGCATGTGCTGCTAATCAGTAATTGTTACACCTGGTTATACCATGGTAACAAAAAACACCCAATTATTATAATTGTTATTCTTATTTTGTCCCCAGGCACTCCAGCCACGATGGGGCAGCTTGCTAAGGACGTTGCCACCTTCCTACGATGGGCCTCGGAGCCAGAACACGACCAGCGCAAGAGGATGGGTCTCAAGGTATGTGTGTTCACCAAAGCTCCTGGCCTGCAGTGGTATTCTGAAAACGAATCTAAAATTTGACATTAAGTCCTGTGCGATCCTCAACTGTGTTTAGCTGATCGACGCAAATTTTGATAAAGTAATTTTTTCAGAATATCAACTAACTTTTTGGGATATCAGTTCCTTTCAGAATAGGGTACCGAAGTTGTATTGTCATATGAGCATGTTGTCAAGACAACTTGTTCTAAACAAAATCGCCATCAATCAAGATCAGGAGGCGCTAAGAAGCGCTTGGTCTTCACAGGAGCACGCCATGCAACTCGATCTTCTGCCATTCCTTCCCTGGACACTTTCTTTATGTCTTTTGCCAAGATGTAGGTGGACGACCTCTACCACGCTTCTATCAATCGCACCTTGCAGTATTGTTTTTTCAATTCCTTTCATTCTCCTCACAATGTGCTCAAAGTACTTAAGTTTTCATTCCATAATTCCCCTTCTGATAATGAATCACCATCACCATACTGGTCCAATATTGTCTAGCTGGCCAGCGTCGGGCAGTCCCGCTCCTTGCTCTTGTTTAGTTAGAACCAGTTGTCTTGACAATTATGCTCGAATGACGTCACACTTCGGTACACTAACCCTAGGCCATTATTAAGCCCCCCCCCCAAAAAAAAAAAAAAAAGAAAAGAAAAAAAAAAAGATCATCTTATTATGTGTCTTTTTTTTTCTCACCCTCTTTCTATACCTTTCTCACTTGTTTAAGTTTTGACTGTACAAAGCATGACAGGTGCTGTAAGAAATCTATTTTCTATGAAGATTAGCAGTATTTAATGGAATATGTTAAAATGTTGCGGGGATAGGAAGACAGTATTAACCATTAAGATTTGAATTTACATTATATATTAATTTATATTTGTCTTGTCTAGCTGCAATAGCAGTTCCATTCAAATGTAAATGTATGTTATATAGATTCACTGAAAGCTGTCTCCTTATACAGCCCAGTTGAAATAACATTTCAGTGAAAAATTGCAATTAATTACGAAAAAATTAAATCAGAGAACGGAGGGTACTACTGTGCACAAGATAAGAAATACACATAAGATACAGTTGAGGGATATGATGAAGGATGATGCTGCATTTGAAATGTTGATATGTTATCTTACTGATGCCTCTCCTTGTCATTCCTTGTCCAGGCGTTGATGATCCTTGGCATGATGCTGGGAGTCACCTACTACACCAAGAGGCACAAGTGGTCTGTCCTCAAGTCTCGCAAGATCGCCTATCGGCCACCCACAGCATGATCCCTCGCCTAGCCATAGCTCTATCTCTCTCCGTATTAGTACCTTCCTAAACACTCCCAAAGATACCTCACTTCATTACAAACATGTGTCATGTGATACCCAAAGGTCACCTGATAGATAGTCTATGGTATTATTGCGACATGTTTATGCATACCCCCCAAACCTCTGAAATCTTGATATAAATGTTTGGGAGTGTATGGTACTACATATCCACCTACAGGAAACATTTTAACAAAGAATAGTTAAATATAAATTTGGGAAGAATTGCTTGATAACAATGTTATGGATTGTCAAATGTACCATTGATTGGTAAAGCTATGGAATGTGTACACAAAGCAAATCATTTCTGAGAAAATGTGTGAAGAGAGTTTGAGAAAAGTGTGTATGTACATTTGAGTTGATAGACTGGATATATTATTAGAGAAGTTTGTTTCATGGTCAACCGCATGAAGAACGTTACTGCTGCAGCGCATTGCTATGTGCACATATTTTACATATGTGGGCAAGTGCAGGGAGTTTCTAGTGCAAGTCACGGAGGGCTAGAGAAAAGATTGATAAACAAAGCAAGGTTTTAAAAACTCTTTACAACAAATATGTAATTATAGACACAGTGTGAAAAAGTGCTTTTTGTTAAATGAGAATGATCTCACATATTATGGTTTGTTCAGGACTTTCAATGTTGCACCGTAACAATTTCTTATGATATTACATGTATGAATTAGCACCTGCAATGTTTCTCTTTTAAGTTTTGCCGGCCTCTTCCATTCAGCAACACTGCTGTTTTATCTGGATGTACAACTGGACAAAAGCGTATCTCTAATGAACCCACAATTCACAGAGGTGTGTTGGTGTGTCGGGATATTGGCTATTTTAACTCCTGCACTGTTACACTGTAAATAAGAATTTATTTAAATACTTCATGATTAGCCGATGATCACAAGGTTAACCCTGTGTATGTTTGGAGCACTCTTCGGTTCTCGCTAGAGGCAAAACGAGTATTACTATGTATATTCCTACTTTCCATGTCTTTAATATTTCATGGTTGTGCAGAAATGAAGTGGGGGCGATGATTGGTCCCCTTCTTGAAAAGTTTGAATATTAAACTTATTCAGTGTTCAATTTGAAAGTCTTGCATGATTGTGGTGTACACTTTCTTTTAGTTATGTGGATTTGTAGTTTATATGTCACGTCACACACACACACACAGAGCTACCAACATTGAAATTCAACATTCAGCAATCAGGAAGATTTTGGGAAATTTCATCAGAAATCAGGGATATGTCTATCAAATGCATACAACCTAATGACAATAATTTATCAATAATCAGGGAGATTGGGTGATGTGATGGAATCCAATGTAGTATTATTGGTCAACTTTCAGGGAGTCTCCTGCGAAATCAGGGAGACTAGCTCATCACACATACACACACACACACACACACCCCTTAATGTAAGGGGTGGTACCAGTATTAGTAAAGACAACTGGATCTGTAAACAACTGGATCTGCAATGACAATGGGTCTAGTTCTAGTTTGATTTCTTACAGGGTTACTACAATTAGAAAAATAAGTTCCCACTAGTCTGTGTAAAATTATCCACTAAAAACAAATTTCACATTCGTTTGGCGCAATAAAGTCTCATTCGGAGGAAAATTTGAAAAAACACATGCCTCCAGTGACGTGAGAGAAGTCAAAATGCCATAAATGCCAAGGGCGCGAATAAAATATTTCATTCACGCCGTTCAAACAATGCGTTACACCAATGGCAACCCCAAAGCTTGTCCGAGGTTTGTCCGAGTAGCAACAACTAATAGATTCAAAGTGCATTACATCCATTGAATCGTAATGACAAGATACAGGTGAATGCAATAACGCGTTACTAGGCAGTTAGGGGGAAAGTTGTGAATACATTATGAAAATGGTCTATTGTTGACTTCCGTACAATCTATGACATTCTGACTTCTCTGACGTCTCTGGGGGCGTGCGATTTCTCAAATTTTCGTCAAAATGAGACTTTTTTGCAGCAAACAAATGTAAAATTTGTTTTTAGTGGATAATTTTACATAGACTAGTTGGAACGTATTTTTTCTAATTTAGTAACCCTTTAAAGGAATCTGCTGGATTTCTTCCTATCGTCACTAGTACATGTATTACCAATACCCGTTAAATGACTAACACAAATTTAAGGAAACACTGTAATTTGCTCCAGAAATATTGTTTATTCAATGATAAACAGCCACAAACAGAAATCATAAAACAGGAAAATAAAAGTAAAGATCTTCCATAGTCTGATACAAACACGACAAAACATTCAATAGAGCTTCATGGCATCGACACATACATACATGATAACCACTTACGAGTGTGTACTCCAAATGCATTAAATACCAATAGCAATGTTTAAAAGATATAACTACCAGAGTTACAGTTTGGTACCAACTAGCCTTTCGTATGACTTTCATTTTACACCTCGCTCTCTATCCAGCACACTCTCTCACTCTCTTTAGAAAAAACAACACAAGTATTCACTTGCTCATACACACAATACTTCACACCACAATGTTCATTGTCACTCGCATTACACAACGATTTTGTTTTTCTGCGTATGGTACCATATACTTTCCATACACAGGAGCATACACAAGCGGAAACGATATTGAAGTGGCACCATCAAAGCTTTCCTTCTAAGACACTTGCACTACGAAGCTTGCAAAAAGATGCGACATGTCTTGCTATAACAGCTGTCTAATGGTATTCGATCAAATCTGTGTCTTGCATTACCAATAGAGCATGGGTTTTAAAAATATAAATAGGTATGTATTGTGAAGTCCTGGGTTGTCTCTGAAATGAGTTGATATCGTAGCATCCTCCCAACAATTATATTGCATAGTGGATCCTGAGTACTTAAAACATCTGTGGGTCACTAAAACATGCAGTTGGTTTCTGATATTGGAGAGGTATGATATGTTTCCGAAGCAAATGTTAACAACAATGACATATGTACATTTACACTGAACCAGACTGAAGCCATTTACATCATTACTCTACAAAACAAGGATTTCTTTAGAACCCAGCAAAAAGTAACATTTTATGTGATCAGATTTTCAATCCAGACATCACTTGAAATTACCCCCCAAAATTAATTTTCTTCTGCTAATAACATTCTGGAAGAAAGGATTCTAATCTACCTCTCAAGAAAAGACATTAAAGACGTCAAGTCACAATTTCGAAATTCTGGCAATGATTGTGTAAGTCGGTGCAAACAGAAACGTGCTTTTGTCATTTTCTTCAGCTTCTACCTTTCCACCTGCACATAAAAACAAAATGATGACTCATATTTGCATACCTCCTAAGCGTGCTCTTGTGAAGTTACACTTAAACATCCTGTATTTACTAATGCAGCACTAGTAAGAGGTAGGATATCTACCTAGAAGATACCGTATACACAGAAATGCATACATTTTTAAAATACATGTCTTGTGCAGTGCAATTGCAACGATACTCTCATATCCTTATATTTTCAATGGTGTCTCAACTAAGGTGAAAGTACTTTGATATGATTGTATAAATGCAAAAGACACTGTAATGGTCATGCACTGTGCTTATTCATATAATCATTACGATATAAAAAAAAAACACCCAGAAGCGAGACACGCCTTCACATGTCATGAGATGAAATCTAGTGCATATCATTACCGCTATGTATTTAATATATTTAATAATAAAATAACCAGGGCTTTCTATGAAATATTTAAATGCTTGTGACAAGGATCTTCTGTCTCATATTGTGAACATTAACTTCATTCTTCAGCTGCAATGTCAAACGAACGTCATACGTTCTTTAAAACATGATGTTTGCGAGATTCAAAAACAGGATAACACAGGTGGGTACAGGTGCTCCTGGCTTGAAAGACCGGTATTAATTGGGGGATTTTACGGTTGTTTTTCTGTAAAATAGATATCATGAGGGCAATGTTACTATGACATCACTGGGATTAATCGAAACCCACCTTCACATGCACATGCAGCTTTACGGGGGAAATTCTGATCAATTGAAAGGACATTACGGTATACTTTTAGTGCCTTCTCAATGGAATGAGTGAAGTTACATGGTTGTATAAAAAGAAAAAAAAAGGAGGATCAGGCTTGCTAAAAGTCCATATGTCTTCACATATCAACCTGGACATCTCCACTGGACATACACAAGTACAGTCAATGTGAGTGATACTTGATTTCTTGATCACTTTCTCCTTTTCTCTTCCCATAAAGGCGATTCTCAAACTAGTGTGGGGATGATAAATTAAATAAATTTCCCTACTGATGTCTCAGAAAGCCTCAAACCTTAACATGGTCAGTTCCCAGAAGTTTATCTCATATTACGAGAGGGTGACAAGAATTCAGTGATGCATCGACATTCGGTACATAATACGTGTAAAATTAAACTAAAATGGGCGACAGGACAGCAGCTGTGATATTGTGGAGGGAAAGGAGTGCAACGTACCATCTTGTAGACATGAAAGAAGAAAACCTCCACAAAAACACAATCATTGTTTTCTAGTTATAAATACAATGTCACGTAATAGGTTGACTTCAACGAGTAGTAACATGACAAGGTAGATTTAATTTTCAACACGTTGAAAAAGCATAGTTCAACCTCTTATACATTTACACAGTTTGAAAGTAGTGCTATAAAATGTGACACATTTCCATTTACCAGTAATACATGCACCATCACCTGCAAACAACATTAAATTTGTTACTTCAGAGTTCAATTTGACAAATGCTCAATTAAAACAAAAAAATTTAGATAGTGTTATTTTTCTGATCACTTTTTTAACATGATTGGTAAAAGCTAGAAGAAAATATTATGGTGTAAAAATTCCATAGTCGAATCTTTTTCAAAGAAAGAGACAAATTCAAAGAAAACAGTGATTTCTAAAATGCTACAATCTTCCACATGCCTTCCAGAGAAGAGACTAACATTGACAAAATATCAAAAACTGGTGAAATTTGTTACAATTGAATGACATTGCAAAATGATTACAAAAACATTGCTCAGAGATTTATTAATTTTTGTAAATATAGCTTATAATAATATTGTCTATTTACAAGATAAATATACAGACTGGTATACTTCAAAATCATCTCACGATCAAGTAAGTTGCTCCAGTTCTCATCCTACAAAAGAAATTTTGTCTCTCATCATTTCATTGTCAGATTTAAAAATGCACCACTGATTTTAACGATCATTTCTATATTAATTTTACATGATTATGTGCCATACATACATGTACCTTTCAAGTACGCACAAATTCATGTGTACAAAAATCAACGTATTTACAAAATACATGTTACCACATACTCCATTCTTCGTACAAGTGATCTGTTCCTGTTAGATCCATACCTCACAAATCATTGTTGTGGGAAAAAATTGAAGCATGGCAGGATTTATATAATGAAAGGAAATCCGCCAAAAGAAAAAGAACACTGTTCAATTCAGCACAGTAGACTAAATACCAAACATGCGGGGAACAAAGAAAATTATGATGAACTAATTTTACTTAGATAAAGTGTAATATGATGAGTGATCTACGACTCATACATGTTGATCAAAGCAGCCACCATATTGCAATTAATCAGCTTTCTGTGCATTCTCCAAATTTAGAGATTTAGTATAATCTGAAACATAGTATTCTTTTCTGCAGTAAGTTGAGTTTCACACATACCTCACTCTAACTGTGGTGAATCTACCACCATACCACACCACTACCAAGACACAATTGTTTTGAATCTATCACATCCAAAGGATATGAACGGGGCAAATGCCAATGACATAATTCATATGAGAGTTTGGTGAAAACAAAGTATTTGGGGAAATTTATGGAAAAAGCTTCGATCGCTCACACAAGGCTTTGGCATGTTGGGAGTACAGGGATTTGAAGAAGTAGTTATAGCTTGGGGAAACAGGATGACTCTATGTCAATCCTATAGGAATCAAATGACATAGGAGTCAATGGGGACGCAACTAGATCTTAATGAATGCATGGTCAGACAATCCACTGAATTCAAAACAACTACATGTAGAGTGTAGACTGGGACTGGTTCATGAAGCTGCATTGGATGATTGATGTCAAGATGTATTGACAGCATCCCTCAGATCAAGAACAGAACCAGGTGGAAAGAATGTTCTTTCACTACCGGTGGCTTCTAAGAGCAAAACAGCCATTGTCGGATCTGCATAAATACTTCCAGTTCATCTAAGATGGTCGACCATCTACCAAAATTTCAAATTGACTCTGTGCTTAGAACCAGTGACCCGACGTAATTTGTACCAGCATTACTGTTCATGTGCAAGTTGCAACTATCAATTGCTGTTAACAATTCTCCCCCAAGTTGTTACCAATAATCAGTGCCAAATATGGTCGGAACTGTGCAGCATGAACATAGTTAGAATTCAGCTCATTTAAGGCATAGGCTCAACATCTCAAATTTAACCCTTTTAGTACCAGGCAAGCTATCTCTCCATGGGAATTACGAGTATTATTTGTGGGGGGGAAAAATGCAAATGCGGCTCAGTCAGGGTAAAATAACCACTCATCATCATCATCCGGTGCCATCTTCTGGGTGAAGATTGGCTGCCAGAATTGTCTTATCTTCTCGGGCTAGGGCTTTTCTAGGTGAGCATACCATGCAGTTTGATGCTCGTCCACTGACAGCTCCACACAACATGGATGCAAACATTCACATGAAATGTGACAGGACAGACCAGCACATGATTTTTGAATGAAAGATGCCAGTCAACCATGCCATTCAATATACATTTATATAAACCGGTATCTATTTCAATCTATCTGTTTAGAGATAATGTATTGATACTGAAAGACAGTATGTACAAGAACAGAAGGCAGTACTAAATGCCTCTGTTACCCTCATTTTCTCTCTTTTTAAAAGATAAAAGAAGTTAAAACATACAAATTCTGTATAAGGAAATTCTGCCAGCTGATAAGGTAGCACATTTTTAATATTCTTTGATTTGTTTAAAACAGAAACTCTTGCACAGCATGTATTTGTGACAAATAAAAAAATAGGGGGGGGGGGGATTTGAAAATAAAATGGAGCAACAAGAATGATTTTGGTCTCATATACTACACCAAGAATCAATACATTATTTAAACAATAAGCATGTAACAACTACTATTGCACTAGATCTTGAACTACCTACATACATGTACTATAATATAGAACATACAGCTCTGTGGTATTTTAGATTTGATATATTTTGTGAGAACATCTTTTGAGTTGAAATAGTTATAAAAAACACACTGACTTAAGAAATATTACCAATATTAACAGCGGTATGATGAGCACAAAATATTTGTCTTTTATTCTCTGATGATTTTGTATATTAAAAACTAGAGCAATTTGACTGCCACGCAGTCGATAAATACGCCCCCGCCTCTTTGCTAGCTCTATTTAGATTTATCCTCAGAAAATCTGTATGTTTGGTGGGCAATGTACCATTGAATTCCTCAGTGAAATGGAAATATATTCTGTTTTTTCATTTTTAGCCAAGTTTGGCAATGTTCATTGACCTTTGACCTCTTATGTCTTTGACTTCCAATGTAACTAGTGTGTCTAAATCCATGCTTGTATCAAGATTGTTTAAAATCAGCACATTTTGCCCCTGCCCACTTCGTGGCAGAGGCATAATGATTTAAAACAATAAATTCAGAGCAAAGATTTGGAAACAAAAAATCTTATATCTGTTTGATATTTGGAAAATTAATCAAAATACATTAATTTACACGAAAGTACCTCATTCCAGACGAATTTATCTGATAAATCTAAACCAAAATGGTGATCAAAACAGGCATACATATAAAGTAGCTTCCATTCTGTCTTATTCCTAACAAAACAAAGTGCAGTTGATTAACAAATCATTTCTGTAACATACAAAAAATATATAGGAATCCCATCACTTTGTAGTGGAGGCATGCACCTTCTATTACACATGAACAGGTAAATACATTTTAATTTTTTCTCTATGTCACTGTTCAATGTTTGATAACAGCATCAATTGTCATCCGCATTTAATTGAGAATCACAAACATGTTAAAATTCATTACAATATGACACCAAATCATGAAACAACATATAATGCGAAATATCTTTTGTTTTTCATCACTTAATCTCTATCCACAGCCTCCAATTCCGGCATGTGCCTTACTTGCAACAATTACTCTACACTTTTTGTTTCAATCAACGTATTCACCTGCTTTCAATATCGTTGTTCTTGTAACTCAGCTTCGATGCTAAAATGAACGTCCTCATTTTTATAATGCATGGCCAATCTCTTTCTCCGCACATTGTAAATGTTACACAACGAAAGTACACATCGGTGACAGACTCCCAGAAAAAGAGATGACGACACAAGAGCCTAAAATGTACGTCTGACAAACCCCGTGGCTTTCCAGAAATTAAAGATGGAGGGGTGACTCGCAATTCCATCAATTTGTCCTCTCCCTTCAGGCATCTGTATATCTCGTGTCCATTGTTTTAAGTTCAGGCAGGTTTCCCTGAGAAAAGAATTGAAGGGTTAAAATTGATGTTAGTTGTGATACACAATGTACATATATCGCAACAATTTATGTTCTTTGAGCAGTTTTCTGCATGATACCTTGCCATACCTCATAAATATTAAGATATAAATCCATTCCTGAAAATAACCAGAAATTTGGGGGAAATCGCAAAATGTTGACACCTTGGTTGCACTCAGTGGAGCAACATTCAATGTAAAACAGAACATTTTCTTTTCATGTTTTGATGTAGGTTCAGAGTTTTAAAGCGGCGCTTAAGATAAACCTGGCCTGAGAAAGAATAGAAGCAATAACTTTACTATGTGTAATAAAGGAGTTGTGGTTTTGTTTCTAATGCATAAAAAAGAGGGAGGGTTGAAGGGAGGGATGAGGGAGGGAGGGATGAGGGAGGGAGGGATGAGGGAGGGAGGGAGGGAGGGTTGAAGGGAGGGAGGGAGGGAGGGTTGAAGGGAGGGAGGTGGGAGGGAGGGATGAGGGAGGGAGGGAGGGAGGGTTGAAGGGAGGGAGGGAGGGAGGGAGGGTTGAAGGGAGGGAGGGTTGAAGGGAGGGAGGGAGGGAGGGAGGGAGGGTTGAAGGGAGGGAGGTGGGAGGGAGGGAGGGAGGGATGAGGGAGGGAGGGATGAGGGAGGGAGGGAGGGAGGAGGGAGGGAGGGAGGGAGGGAGGAGGGAGGGAGGGTTGAAGGGCGGGAGGGAGGGAGGGAGGGAGGGAGGGAGGGAGGGAGGGAGGGAGGGTTAAAGGGAGGGAGGGAGGGAGGGTTGAAGGGAGGGAGGGAGGGAGGGAGGGAGGGAGGGAGGGAGGGAGGGAGGGAGGGAGGGATGAGGGAGGGAGGGATGAGGGAGGGAGGGAGGGATGAGGGAGGGAGGGTTGAAGGGAGGGAGGGAGGGAGGGAGGGAGGGAGGGAGGGAGGGAGGGAGGGAGGGAGGGTTGAAGGGAGGGAGGGAGGGAGGGTTGAAGGGAGGGAGGGAGGAAGGGTTGGAGGGATGGCCAGTTGGAGGGATGGAGGGTTGGAGGGACGGTGGGATTGGGGTACTGAGGTACGGAGGTACGGAGGGAGGTAGGGAGGGAGGGACCGAGGGAGGTACGGAGGTACGGAGGGAGGGACAGAGGGAGAGCAGGAGGTAAAGAGGGAGGGTGTACTCACGGTGAGCAGCCTGAAGGTGCGGGTAGTAAGCGGCGTGCTGTTAAGGTTGAGGTGGTTGAGCTTCTTGAGGTCCACCAGGCAGCGCAGTCCATCGTCCGTCACCTGCGTCTCACACAAGTTCAGGCTCTCCAGTTGGTGCATGTGCTCTGTGATCAGCTCCAGACCGCGGTCACCAAACTGGAAGGGATGACCAGTAATATCCTCACAGTTTGTAACCTCTGGTCACAAACAAAATCACAGTCGCAAGGCAAATACTGTGTTCATAGTCTCCAAATTGGAAGGGATGACCATTAATATTATCTCCACATTGTGTAACTTTTATCACAAACACAGTCACAATCACAGTGCAAATGCTCTGTGCTTGTGGAGGGGAAGGCCATTACCATTATCACCATGACTATCCTCATTCATTCAGTCATGGTTCGTATGAGTGGGTCTGAGGTTAAAACTACATCTGGACTCACCTCTCTGTATACGAGGTGAAATTCCATTAGTTCAAGATTTAAATTCACAGCTATTCCTTCATGATGCATAACTGAGTGGGTCAGGGGTTCAAATCTACCTTCCTTCCTTCATGATTCATACCTGAGTGGCCTTCTTGTACATTCCTGTATGCTGCGACAAGGGCCCTGTCTGATAAAGAATTGTGATTGATCACAACTTGCCTTTCCATGAATATCAATAGTAACTCTGTACATTTGAGATAGGGGATTGGACTTGTGATCTAGCAGATCAATCGCAACTCTTTATAGGATGGGGCCCTGGGCTACGATTAAGATATCCCTCTCAAACTTATCAATGGAAGGAAATGCGGCAGACACTATAATATTATCAGAAAGAAAAAGATTTGGGAGTAAGGTTTCCCCCCACCCCCTAACCTCCATCCCCTCCTCCTCCCCACCCCCACCACCCCATCCTTACCCCCACCACCCCATCCTTACCCCCACCACCACGATTCTTACCTGAGTGGACCAGAGGTTGAGCTGCTTGAGGTTGGGGAGTTTGATCAGCGTCTCTGCGCACCCGCTGGTGACATGGGTGAAGGCCAGATTGAGAGACTCCAGGTTGCCAAGGGGACCGGCGCTGAACAGCTTGGCCACGTCCACATCCGTCGACTTGGACGGGAGGGAGAGCGTCTTGGGGCCGCCTTTCTCTTGCTGCAAAGACACAATATTACCGGTGTAAGACATATAGGACATTTATTTATTGGTTGAACAAAATATAACATCTAAGGGAGGGAGAGGGAAGAGGAAAGATATTGGGGTCACCTTTCTCTTGCCAGTAAATATATACGACATATAGGACATTCATTTATTGGTTAAACATGAATATAACATCGGAGGGAGGAAGAGGAAAGAGGAGAGATATTGGGGTCACCTTTCTCTTGCCAGTAGATATATTCGACATATAGGACATTCATTTATTGGAGGGGGGAGATATTGGAGCCACCTTTCTCTTACTCCAAATATATCAGCTAAGGGGAGAGGGGGGTGTTGGGGCCGCCTATCTCTCTTGCTTTAAGTCCAAAAAATTACACATCTATAATATAGATAAGACATTCATTGATTTGTTTGATTGAGCATTGGGTTGATTAATTGATTGATGGATTGACTCATTGATTGATTCATGCATACATCAATCAGATTTTTTATAAGTGAAGTATTAAGTTGGTTGAGTTGTTGCATATTAGGCTTTAACACTCATACTATGTATATGTAGTTAGACTCAAAATAATTTTGCACATACTGCAAGTTTAATTTCAAAATGGAGACTCTATTATACAAGTGGAGAAATTCCATCTTGATCTCATTGTCTACACTTTTGTGTACGTGTGAAACAATGTGTGTGACAGTGTGATACTCTTCCGGAACTTCATAACTAAGTACTCATCAATTATAAAGCAGACAGGTTTCATTTCCAAACATCCATGTGTTGCTTTCCAGGAAATATTTCCCATTTTAATCAAAACAATGACATCTCTCTCATTACATTTTATGATACCAAAACTAGCCTGCCAATTACAGGAAGTTTAGAGAGAGTGTTATGGGTTTGTTTGTTTGTTTGTTGCCATACCGTCCAACATCAGATCGTATTCTCCGAAAAAATCATACCACCTTCGTTTCCTTCTTGTCTGCAAGGAAGTGCTGTTATCATTCGAACGCAAGTCCCATAATGATCAATAGCATGGAACAAGCATTGGATCAATGAACACAGAATTAGTTTTCCGCAAAATCCTTGAAGCGCACTAAAGATTTATGATACCGTGAGTTGAATTTCTACTCATAATTGATGTGGAAAACGTATCGTTCATTTAATTTTACTCTCCTTGACATACATACTCAAATCAAGGCAATTATTTTTTTCTGGATAATATACGAATAGGCTGATTATATATTAATGGACTGTCCCTTTCTGCATGCCTATCTTCATAGCCGAAGCTCGACCAGGCATCTAAATAATTAAGCTAGATAGTAATGACAGTGCATGCATCATTTATGTAAACACTCACTTACACACGCTTCTATCCATGTTTTATTGATACAATTCACTCTATCCTCTTAACATGCACAATGCCACACACCCATTGTAATAAAAGGAATACACATCAACTGTTAAAGTAGATGGGAAATGGCAACAGGGTTTATTTTTTTGTCAAATGAGGGTGGATTTTGAAGGGGGAAGAGATTTTGAGAAGGATGACAGTAGGACAGAATATTGGTAGGGATAGGGCTTAATAGGGTTATGATAGGGGTTTTTGGAAGGGATACAGTTGCCTTTTTCGATAGAGATGGGTTATTTTTGAATATGAGAGGTTTCAGAAGGGTACCGTAAAATGATTCCTGGCTGGTTGTCTCAAAGCCTACTCTCTCTCAGAGAGTGCGATCTGTTCCTCCTTGATGCTCTTTAGTTTCAGGAGGGGAAAGGTTCTGAAAGAGGGGTGATGTGGAGGGGTGGAGGGTGGGGGGAAACGTTTCCCTACTGTTCGAAGACCAGCTATCTCTCGCAGAGTGAGTGGGACATGATCTGTCCTTCTTCGATGCTCTTTAGATTTAGAACGGGAGGGGGCTTAAAAGAGGGGTTGTTTTGGAGAGGTGGGGTATTGAAAGGGGGGTGGAGTAAGTTCCTTACCAACAGTCTGAGAATCGGCTGCCTCTCACTGCGAGCCTTATACATTAACTGCCCCTGCCCAATGCTCTTTAATTTTGGATCGGGAGGGGGTTTGAAAAAGGGGTTAGTTTTAGAGGGGTGTAAGGGGGAGGATTGAAAAGGGAAGGGAGTACAGAAGGTTCTTTACCAACTGTCTGAGGACAGTCTCTCACAGAGGGCATCGTACTGCCACTCCTCCATACTATTGAATTCATTATTTAAGGAAGAGTATTTGAAAGGGGGGTTGTTTTGGAGGGGTGGGGGAATTGGAAGGGGGTGGAGTGAGTTCCTCACCAACTGTCTGAGGACCAGCTGTCTCTCACAGAGGGCATCGTACATTATCTGCCCCTCCTCAATGCTCTTGAGTGCTTGGATGACCTGCATCTCCTGCTCCTCTGTCTCCAAGACATCCAGCTCCAGCATCAAACACAGCATCTGCAAAAATCACAAAAAAAAAATGTTAAATCTGTTAATGTCAAAGGGCATTTCTCTGAATCTCTACAAATGCTGACTCATACCCTAATCAGGTCATTCAATTTGAAATGTCACAGGCACTGTAAATGCACTGAAAATGAGTTTTTAGATGTTTTCTTTTGTATGGAATTCTTACACTGTAATTTCTTTTTTATTCTTTGTTTCTTCTTTGTTTCTTCTCCTTTCTTTTCTATTTCTTCTTTCCTTGTATGTACACAATTTCATCTTTTCAGTCTGCACACGTATCACATGACCTTTAAGATCTAATTATCAATATGACAGAGAAGAACTTTGTCAGGGCAAGTCACACCCACTATCGATGTCAGCTCACTGTTTTTTGCACAAACATGTTTTCTGAGAATGTGTGGCCTTGCCTACATCCTGTAAGATTATAAATACCAGAAATACCAGAAATGCCTACATTTGTCAGTCACACAGGTTTACAATAAAAAATGCCTAAACTGTTGAATGCAGTGTTGTTCTGTTTTTTGTAAGTATGCAAATACACATGTGACATTGTACATGTTATAAAATCGCCAATAATACATTCTCTTTCAATGTTATGATCCTCTAATGCAACAGATATTCAATGCATGTCTTTTCCTACAAGCCTTCTTGTACATTCCTGTATGCTGCAACGAGGGCCCTGTCTGATAAAGAATTGTGATTGATCACACCTTGCCTTTCCATGAATATCAATAGTAACTCTGTACATTTGAGATAAGGGATTGGACTTGTGATCTAGCAGATCAATCGTAACTCTTTAGAAGATGGGGCCCTGGGCTACGATTGTGATATTCCTCTCAAACTTATCAACGGAAGGCAATGCGGCAGACACAATGATATTATTAGAAAGAAAAATATTTGGGAATAAGGTTTCCCCCACCCCCTAACCTCCATCTCCTCCTCCCCCCACCCCCACCACCCAATCCTTACCCCCACCACCCCTCCCACCCCCACCACCCCCTCCCCTCCCAACCCCTACCACCCCATCCCCATTGCCACTACCTCCTCCCAATCCCAACCCCCACCATCCCCTCCACATTCCCATAGCCCCCTCCCAACCTCCATCACCCCCACCATCCCCACCAACCCCTCGTCCCCACACTAGCTCACCTCTGTGCATGTGATGTTCCCATTGAGGGCCAAGAGAAGCACCGGTTCAAAGAGCCGAGGGGTCACAGACAGCAGGAACCGACGGCGTCTACAGCAGCAGGAAATCAGCTTCTGGAGCTAGGCAAAGAGGGCGCCAGACAACACATTTCATACTGGCTCATCTTTATCTTGCAATCACCTTACACTCATACATACACACATACACACATACATACATACATACAAACATACATACATACATACATACATACATACAAACATACAAACATACAAACATACATACATACATACACACATACATACATACATACATACATACAAACATACATACATACAAACATAAAAACATACAAACATACAAACATACAAACATACATACATACATACATGCATACATACATACATACATACATACATACATACATACAATTTTGGGCAAAGTACATTGACCCTAAATTCAACATACTTCCCAAGTTCCACAAATTACAGACTGGAACCAAGCACCTATCTGAAACTTAATCTGTCATATGGTTCTTGAGGTATTGCATAATCACATGGAGGACAGATGGACGGACAGACAACCCCAAAACATACTATCTCGGGTCACTTTGTGGCAGAGGCTTACACATGTCCTTGGACCTGTGGATGTTATCTGGGTAGCAATCAAGACTTCCCCTTTTCATGGAAATTGAGAAGCCATTCAAATACCAATAAAAGACTCTGGCATCTTTCTGGATGAGTACGAGTCCCTTTAACAAACATCTACAAATGTCATGAAAGTTATTCAGCACGTATTCTGGGATACCAACTGTGAAATATTAAGGTCAGAGGTACTATAAATCCTGTAGAATAAATGAAAATCTAACTAATTTTCACTGAGATTTGACTATTTTTGTGGTACATGAAAAGACGGCTCGATCAATTTTTGAAGATTATTTCCTCAAAACTGAATATTACGCTTCGTCAGTTCCAGGGAAAATTTATATAGCCACTCTCTCTCAAATGATTACAAAGTCAGGTAACTTTCAGAATTAGGTCTGCAAGAGGGACGGGCTACCTTTAAAATGAAGTCAAATGAAAGTCAAATATTGATTTATATTGCTGAAAAAAAATTCTTGGACCAAAAATGAGTTAACCCTGTCCGTAACAAGCCAAGAAAAGCCAACTGATTGATTCTACATTGGGTGATGCCATGGTACTATGAGGGTTCATGGGGGAGTGAGGGGGGAGGAGGAGGGGGGAAGTGGAAGGGGGTGGGGGAGCGGCTTCTTACCATAAGAGAGAAGAGCTGCCCCTCATCATCACAGGCCGGTCCCGACGGGCAGTAAAGGTCAAGCCAACCGGCTTTACCGTCCCGCACACCGCATACCGCAGTATGCACCTGTAACGGGCAAACAATCATACCACGATAATAATCATGATACTCATAAATACTACATGTATTAAGAATATAGTAAAACTTTCTGTAACACCACATGGTGGTAACAAAAGTTTTACTATTTTCTAAATAGTACTCTCACCATGGAAACATTCAAAGAACATTTAAATAATCCTGATGTTAACCCGTTGCTCATGTTTAGATTTTTGCACTTCGTGAACCCTGATCTGGTTAGGATCTTAATATTTGTCACGGAACCTCAGTAACTAAACGGGGGTGGCTTAATTGTGCCATGTAAGGATTCATTTATAAGGCTTCAGGTTCATTCGTTGCCTGTTGTTCATTGTCAGTACAGCGGATGACACGTGAGTTGCGCTGCTCAGTATCTCAGAGGAGAAATGCCAGCCCGCAAATAGGCATGCTCAGTAAAGAATACGTTCAATTCATTTTCATTTTCATTTTCATTTTCATTTTCAATTTCATCTTCAAATCTGAATAGGAAGACCAGGCAATGCTGACAAAGCTCAAATCACGTCCAGTTAAAGAAAGGGAAAAACGTTCATTTCCATTTTCAATTTCATTTTCAAATCTGAATAGGAAGACTGGGCAATGCTGACAAAGCTCAAATCACGTCCAGTTAAAGAAAGGGAAAAACGTTCATTTCCATTTTCAATTTCATTTTCAAATCTGAATAGGAAGACTGGGCAATGCTGACAAAGCTCAAATCATGTCCAGTTAAAGAAAGGTGAAAAAATGGGTCTAAAAATCACTTAGAAAATTTTATGAAGAATTACATACATGTACAAGTGGGGAAGGGGGGGGGGGATACACACAAAGAAAATCAATGGACCGTATTCACAATAGTGGTTAAACTTAGACTGCGTACTGAACATAAACTTTTGGGTGCAAAATCATTCATCTGATGCTATCACAAAATCATTGATTTTCATCACAGAATCACAATAGTAAGTGATTTCAATCATTTGCTGTAATCCTTTTGTGGACAAATTCAATATACCATAGTGATTCTGAGGACAAAATGAATTATATTGAATCAATGATAATGTTTCATGTTTTATATGGTGTCCTATAAAGCTAGAGGAGGGTTAGTACATGTATACTGTTTGTCTTAAACATCTGTTCTAATGTGAATTAAAACAGAAAGTGGATTGATATAGGAAATAATATTTACCTCACATCTGTAGTCTGAAGCAAATTTGCTGATGATGTATTTCAGTCTCCTGTTTGGACAGATATGACAATTCCAAATATAAAAGGTCAACTTCTAACAACACAGAAATATTGATTTATTCTATATTTGTTTCTTCTCTTCAAAATCTATTGGTAAACATAAATTTGCTACATGTATCTAGTTTATGTAAGTAGTAGGTTACAAAACATTTATGTAAAACAAAATGGGCAGTGTTTGATGGCAACCCTAGCCGGAACTGATGTATCGCTAAATATTTCTTGAAATGTACGGCTTCTTTATTCTTTTTTTTACTTCTCCATAACAACATTCCAGTAAAGAGAGATCAATACAAGGTACATGTATGATGAGCCACGGTGACCAGTAGCGTCACACACAAAGTAAACAGACAGAATCATACATTTCCTTGTAATTCTCCATTTGTTTCTTTTTAAATACATATTGACAACTCATATTTGGTAAAAAAAAAAAATTGACATCGTAACTTATAAAACAAGCTCTCTAAGTGTATATCAAGAGCAGATCAATGACATGCTCCATATGATATCATTCTCGTACTTGCTTCTAAACTAGCCTAAGTTTCAGACTGTGGGTTTCTTTCTTTTCTTCTAGAGTGCAATCACAAGTATATCAGGGGGGCATTTCATCAAAGGACTTGTCGGATATTTTATCCGACAAGTTTGCTCTCGGCCAATAAGATGCAAGCATTTCAGTAGCTTATAACAGTTTGTCGGATAAAACATCTGACAAGTCCTTTAATGAAATGCCCCCCTGGAGGGTGTTTCATGAACGTTGTCAGCAATGACCAAATGGTCAGTGCTGACAACTTCAGTGAAATCCTCGGTTTTGATTGGCTGAGAGGTACTAGCCTCTGACTGTTACTATGGTAACTGTCGGAGAAAGACAGCTTGTCAGATGAAAAAATGTTCATGAAACGCCCTCCAGGGCACACTGACAGCCCTTGTTTCTTTCTCCCTCTCCCAGAGGGAATAGGGATTATCGAAGGGTGTTCAGTTTAATGGCCCAGACTTTAAAGGCACGATCAACACTAAAATTTAGTTGGGTTTAATAAAAGCAGAAACATGAATGAAACATATAAGTGAAGGTTTGATGAAAATCCATCGAAGGATAAGAAAGTTACAATTGTTTAAATATTGATTTTGTGACACCAGAATATTGACATTTTCCCAAAAAAATAAAAAATTGTAACAACATATGGGAGAGCACCGAGCACATGATATCACAAAATCAAAACTTTAAAAGATAATTTTCTTATGCTTTAATAGATTTTCATCAAACCTTCGCATATATACATCTTTCATATCTTTCCATTTGTCACAACCGACTTAATCTCAGGGTGAACTATCCCTTTAATGGTCCAGACTTTAAAAGTAGTGAGTGCACCAGTGCCGATCAAGAGAAATGGATTCCACAGCTTAAAACCTAGGCTACCAGCTCATGAGACTAGTGAAGGAAGACAGCCCCCCCCCCCCCCACCTACATCTATGCCTCATGTTATCACCCAATTATATCACATGGAAAGCTGATACTCACGATGTAAGCGGTCTGTGCGTCATAGCTCTGTAAATCACAAGGCAGAAAACAAGGAAAATAATAAGTGATGTCCTTTCTTTTTTAGTAGTCACACAAGATCAAGAGTTAGACAAATGAGAATAACATGACTGTAAGGTATTAATTACATGCTGTATCGCACATGCTGGTATGAATCAAACAATATGGACAGGATAATGAGGCCAAACAGAGAAAGAGAGAAAGAGAGAAAGAGAGAAAGAGAGAAAGAGAGAAAGAGAGAAAGAGAGACAGAGAGACAGAGAGAGACAGAGACAGACAGAGACAGAGAAAGACAGAGAGAGAGAGAGAGAGACAGAGAGAAAGAGAGAAAGAGAGAAAGAGAGAAAGAGAGACAGAGAGACAGAGAGAGACAGAGACAGATAGAGAAAGAGAGACAGAGAGAGAGAGAAAGAGAGAGAGAGAGAGAGAGAGAGAGAGAGAGAGAGAGAGAAAGAGAGACAGACAGAGAGAGAGAGAGAGAGAGAGAGAGAAAGATAGATTGACAGCATCATACCAAGCGATACCCAATATGCCGGGAAGAAGCCTATATTTCAGACACAATTGATGGGTGATTTGTGCACTCATTTCCACACATCTTTACATGTTTGTTTGTATGTATGTACAAATACATACTAGTAGATAAAGGTCATAGTGGGGCAACAACACAGAACCACACTCCCTGGTTATAAAATAATGAACACTTCCCTAGCTGCTACCATGGGAAAAAGAAAAGGTTTATTTACGGGGGTACTTTTCCAGGGTTCCCTGCATTTTCAAGAAAACAAAATTCCCTGATTTTTCCCTGTTTTTTTTCCTGATGAAGTCACAAAACTCCATTATACAGTTTTACACATTTTCTATGTAACAAAAGATGTAACAAAATAAAACAGTCTGACTGACTACTTTTCATTTTGGGAGCCAATCAAAATTCCTGGACTTTAATTCCCCTGATTTGAGGCATTTTTGTCAAATTCCCTGACTTTTCCATGACTGGAAAAAGTAACATGATTTTCCCTGATTTCCCTGATGGGCTGGTGGGCTAGTAAGGTTGTTGTCTTCAGTAGCCTTTAGTCTGGAGTCTATTGTGCAAAACAATTTCCAAACTCATTTTCTATCCCATAATCTAACATGTGGACCACGACCCCTGACCATAGACTATGTACTTATTGGATGAATTAAATAACTTTGTTAAAAAAAATTGAATCATTTGCTTAACTGGAATGTTTTCTTGTTGGTATTGTAGATGCGACTGATGATGATTTGGTACTAAACATTTCATGTTATACATTTTTTCCACAGAGCACATGAATAATTTGTACGATATGTATCAAGCTAGTTATAAAGGGCAAGGGCTTTTTGTTTCTGGGTTAATTCCAGTTCGAAAGGAAACCTTAGGTTTACATGTATCAGTACAGTAAGGAGAGCATGCTCAATCCTCTAGCTCAATTATACATGCAGCACACTACTGAATATAATTAGTCGGAATGAATGAGAATCTTGGGTTGAATCACTAATAACTGTCGTGTCTGATGGTAAGCAGTAAATGCAGCTTCAAATCCCATGTTTTTTAAAACTGATTTACAGGATAGAGCATGCTATCGTATCCTTACTACTGGGTGTACGCCTAAGGTTTCTCCTCAAACTTTTATCAATATGCTAAATGTTGATAAGAGTCAAAATTGTGATCACTACAGTCTTGTGAGAGAGAAGATGATTACAAAAGGTGAGAAATGAGGTGAGGAAGAGAAACATGGACAAACATTTGAAAAAGAAGAAGGGAGACAGATGGTTGGCATAAGGAGGAGAAGGTAGAGAGATAATAAGGGAGGTAAAAAATATTGAGGATAACATGAGTGTGTGAGTGATCCAGAAATATCAAGAGGGGAAGTGAAGAAAGTGGAGAACACAAGAGTCAGTTTGGCCTAGATGTAGGTACTAGAATTCTCAAATAATTTCTTCACTCTCTTTCTCCTCATCTCTCTATTTCTCTCACACACTCACTATCTCTTCATCTGTCCATCCCTTTCACGCTTGCACCATTCACATACGCTTCACAACGTTTACACACGCACATAACAACTCACAGCAGATTACATGAAAACAAGCATATGGGACTGCGTACTCTGAGATGGTAGGGGGGGGGGGAGTGTGATCTTGACCCGATCAAACACGAATCACCCCCAAAATGTACATTTTTAGCTAGATATATTCATTTTCCATGCAGGTATGGCTTAAATTAGCGGGCTCAATGATATTTTGTTATAAAAAGGGACAGGTTTTTTTTAAACATTTCCCTGCTCGAAAAAAAATATTGGAAAAATATTGGAAAAATATCCAAAAAATCACCCAAAAAATATATTTTTAGGGTATTTTTGTTTTAAAAAATACCCTAAAAATATAATTAAAAAATACCCTAAAAATATATTTTTTTCGTACGTTTTTGGAACGCGAATACTGTACGTTAAAAATATATTTTTAGAGTATTTTTCTTATGTCAAATTTATGTGACCAAAAATACTCTAAAAATATATTTTGAAAATGTTCAAATACACAAGAATCCCAGATGAATCAACGTCATTAAAAATATTGATCTACACAAAAATATTGATAGATTTCATTCCTTTTAATTATTTATTTTAGGATATTCCAAATCATATGGCTGGCTAAATTTGACCTAACTTACACTAGTACCTAATCTAATCCCATCCTATTCCTATCCTATTTCGTACTCTTTCATTTGCACATATTCATATATATATAGTAGTACGTTTATAATTATATAATTATATTGGTTAGTATAACTTACATAAGAAGAACATTTTTTTGTTGTTATCATTATTGTCTTCACTTAAGTAGGTGGCATTCACTATTTATGTTTAAACTTCAAATAATTTATTGGTATATACTTCAATACTTCTTTTATCTGGTTATTTGGAGGTTATATGTTGAAAAGTACAAAATTATAACACACATGAAGAAAGGCCTAATGAATATTCATGAGCATGTCAGTTAACAAAATGTTTTCAAGTACATGTAGTAAATGTCCTGTATTGATATACCACTTGGGTCATACAGTGATTGCTTGAAGTGATAGTTAGGATTAGACTGAATTGGGATTATTACATATATGAGATTAGGATTATTTGTCTTTTTAATAATATTACATTCATATTATGCAAATGGTTGGCCCAACGTCAATTTGCTATCTCGGGTGTTAATAATGAGATTTAAAAATACCCGAAAAATACTCCTTGTAGTTGAAACTGACAAAAATACCCCCAAAATACACTATTTTAAGGATATTTTTTATAAAAATTTTCAAATTCACAAGAATGCTGATAATGAAGATTAAAAAATACTGAAAAAATATTCCTTATATTTGGTATTCTAAAAAATACCCCAAAAATATGTTTTTAAAAATACATTTTTAGAGTATTTTTCAAGAAATATCCTAAAAATATGCTATTTTTGGAGTATTTTTCAGAAAAATACTCTAAAAATATCCAGTTAAAAAAAAAATACCCAGAAAATATCCGGAAAATATGTAAAAAATATATTTTTCCGTTGGCAAAAACGACTAGGGTTCCCCCCGATTTTGTTGGCAGGTTAGAAGGTATTCCTTTTAAAAACTTGGTAACATTTGCTCGAGTTATGCTACTTATTTATAAAACACGTCTGCATTGCCTGTCAGAGGTCTCGTCAGGGTCATAAAGTGAGCTGAATGAAACTCTTTGGCGTACTGCCGATTGAGTTCATGTATGCCACCAATCAAGACGTGAATTTGTTTCTGTGGACCCGAGTGTAGGAAGCTATAGAACTTGTTCAGAAACTAGATTTGTTGCTGATTTTCACTGATACAGTAGATAAGGCTTGTGATGTGTTTTACCCTTTGATTTAAGAGAAATAGTGCTATTTAAATTATCACTCCAAAAATGTTCGTATGTACAGCTCGATGTCCGATAAAACCATACATAATGAATACAAGTGTTGATTTGATTGTGTACTTCCGCATTGAAACTCATACAATGTTGTGGGTTACATCCGGGTACTTCGTCCTCCGTTACCCTCTTTGCTAATAGCTGCCGCTCCCCCATGCGGCACGCCAGCGTTACGATAGCGGAATAGGGACTGCGCGCTCTAGTTCATTAATATAGCTCTATGATGCAGATAAATTAAAACGTAAGGCCTCCATCATTTCACAAATCGTTCACTCCTTCTTTCCTTCCTTTATTCCTTCTTTCCTTTCTGAAGTTACTCATCCATTCATTTCTTCATTCAATTAATCAATCAAGTTATCAATCTGACATCAAATTATTGCATATCTTTTATCAATCAATCATTTTAATTCACTCTTCTTTTCTATTTCTCTTAAAACGTTAATGAATTAATCATTCAAACAATTATAACCCATTCATGCAAACAAGATTCTTTCATTCATTTGCTCATTTGCTATTCCTTCCTTTCTTCCTTAAAACATTATTTCATCCATAAAATAAATGAATTATTCAAATAATTCATTCATTCAAACATAAAACATTCACTCAATCATTAAATCATTTAGTCATTCATCCATTCACATACTCGTTCAATCATTCATTCATTCAATTTCCGGGAATTCCCCCCCTCCCCCCCCCCCCCCCAAAAAAAAAAAAAAAAAAAAAAATCCCACAAAAACACAAAAAAACACCCAAACACCCCTATTCATTCCCTCTCCTGTCCCTCTCCTGTCCCTCTCTTCAAACCTCTTCTCTTTCTGAGAATCCTGATGCAATTAAAGACAGGGTCACTGCATACACTGCACAACCATACCTGGCCTTATGGGATATGGCTCTCTCACATAAATTTGCATATTGACGGGGGCATATATCAATGGCAGTGCGATATTCAGCCATGCTTTGTGTCTATTCTTATCAGGTCATTTCTGTCTACAAATACCTGCCCCAGCGTATTCTAATTGTGGTGCAACAGACATATAGATTGTAGATAAATATATATCAATTAGTGGTTCGACCAATAAGTATAAATATTTAACCAAATTAATCTACAGAGACCATTGTCATTCCAAGTCAATGGAACAAACTTGTCAAATGTGAATACACTTTTTAACAATTACGCCTATGTAGTATAAACAAACATTGTTTATGAATCCAACAGCCGACTGTCGATCTTTATTTACCAGATACATGTATGCTGAAACTGTAGTCCAAATCAAACACTGGGACATGTTGAATCACAGCTTGCTATTAACTCTCTAAATATTCTTCACATGGTGCAACATAGAATAAAGTAAGTTAACAGCTTTAGCTCCCCGGTGTAAGTATTTTTATTTTCTCTTCACATTCTTTTACACGCGTGTACCCAATTCATCAAGCCACTGAGGCTTTTACGGGTAAACCTTTTTCTTCATTGTCTATACTTACATATGAATTCACTCTAAATACTCATGCTGTGCTGATTTTTATTAGCCGTCACTATTGCTGATCAGTCACTATTCATTGATATTTTCCAATGTTAATTCATATGCTGATGCAATGCATGTTTCAATGTTGTATATATATTTTTAACTGTACATATCAAATGAATGAAATGAATAAATGAATGAATGAATGAACTTTCTTTCTTTAAAAGGTGACCAGCATGGCCTCTTGAGCATGCGATCCAGGTGGCCACAAGATTTATTTGTATCCTCAATTTTGGGGGGTGGCCAGGGAGGCCATCGATTCAAGAGTTTCAGGTGGCCATTGGGCCACTCTTGAGGGTAAGCCCAATAATTACAATTATTTAACTTTCTACTTATTGTACCTTAAAATATATGGCACTTTTAACTCCACATGCAACTGTTGCTATGGTGATTACTGTACTATTAATCATAAGTTCACATTTCTGTGCACAGATCTACATGTACATCAAACAAAGTCTATATATGTAAGTAAAAATATACAGGGCTTAGGATTGCTAGTGGAGGTGCAGTCTGTAATTCCACAGATAGAACTGTGTGAAAATCCGCTGCACAAATAATTTTAGCACCATCTATTTGGACGCAGGGCTTTTGTTATTACTTTCACATGGGTGGCCAATGAAAAGCACTAGGAGATCTGCATCAACAGCGATCCCCATTCACTGTCCAAATAAGTTACACAAGAAACACATGTATGTACATGTATGTGTACAGTGATTGTGCATGAGGAGATTTATCGTGGGTTGACCAATTAAGCCAACCTGTGAAACTAGCCATCAAAATGACAGATGACAAATGCGCAAATGACACTGACATTTACACTTCCTCATACATATGATACAATGTACATTGGCATCTGGCATAACACATGATTAACTTTCACAATGGCCAAAACATGCCAAAAATGACATCTGCGGTTCAAATCATTGTTTTTGTTTTGTGGTTTAGAATTTATCCACTTCCTTGATGTGAAGAGGAAGTTGCAGCATAACATGGCAAAGAGATCATTTGCATTGTCCTTTTGATAGTTTGGTTTACATGTTCACAGGTTAAATGCATACTTCATCCTGAAATTAATTTGGTTTCAATAACAGGAGACACATGAAAGAAACATATTAGTCAAGGTCTGACGATAATCCATCAAAAGATAAGGAAGTTATGATCTTTTGACATTTCATTTTTGTGATGTCACGTGTGAGGTGCTCACCCATGTATGTTGTCTACAGAATAATTCCATAAATTGTTCTTTTTCTGTTTTTGACAAGGAATGTTTTTTCATACAGGTATGTGTGTAAACACAAATTTCTAATGATGTATCAAATGTACAGGCAAATGACTGCATGTCTTTTTGAGTAAATGCACATTTTCGAAAACAATTGCACACAATATATGGGAGAGCACCTTGCACATGACATCACAAAATAAAAATTTTAAGATTATAACTTCCTTATCCTTTGACGGATTTGCATCAAGCCTTCCATAATGTGTTCCTTTCATGTGTCTCCTTTTATTGAAACCAACTTATCTTCAGGGTGAACTATCCCATGAAAGGCTGTGCTATCCCTGTTGTGTATAGTTGTGTTAATGCCATAGTACATAAAAGAAAATACTGTTTAGCACTCTCAGTATCCAGCCAGGTAAAGCCCATTGACTTATTACACATTGCCAGTACCCTATAGTACTGAGAGGATTAAAACCTGCCTCTGAATATGCATGCAAGCCAATGTCATAGCAGGACATATGGTACAATATCAGAGACCTTTGTGATGTATCATATAATGTATTGCCACATACATGTACACCACCTACGCAATTCACATGCACACATACAATCAATGTAAACATGAGAAATGTCTACAGATATGTCTACAAAACAAAGACGAGGAAAAAAATAATAAAATGGGATTTTCAAAGGGAGAACGTAATGCCATAATTTTAGTGAAAATATCATAATTAGGCAAAAAATTAACAGTTGGAATCTCTGCCTAACCTTGTTTGACATACACAAGGAGAGCTACAACAGATCTGTGGCTATTGATACATTTTTGCTTCAGTATTTGAGCAACCATTTTCCCCAAGTACATGTATTCCCCCTCGCCACATCTAATACAAATATATTCTAGAAATATTACACCATGCACACAGACATCTAAGGAGTTAAAGGGCATAAAAAGTATAAAGCTAAATTAAAAGGAAATTTGCATTGCAATGTTTTTCTTTTCTTAAATTTGCATGGCATAAATTAAAAAAAAATATTGTTTAAAAATCCTGTCAATAAAATCTGTTTTCTTGTTTGACACACAAATAAAGAAAAAAAGTTGTCATATGAATTATGAATTTTCATCCACCAGAGATATAAGTTTCATTTGTAAATAACTAAAAGAATAAGGCTCATCAACAGCTGTAGTTCTTCTTTAAAATCTTGAGCATTTTGAAAGTTATGAAAACAGATGAACAAATTATCACCACCTAACAGCATATATGAGACAAAACAGGCAATATACTTTAAATCTGCTCAATTCAACTCACATCTTTGCTAAGCTCCCTACTGTGTGCATGCGTGTAGCCCTGTCCTGCTGCCTCATAGACATAACGTTTGAAAGACATGCATAGAGCTTGCATACATAACAAAAACAGTAAAATGAATTCAAATTTCATGTTTACTAGCATATCGAGTGTGTCACATGTTTGTGTGTACTTACACTTTGGGGAACGGAATGGGCAGCAGCATTCCTGAGAGCGAGGGGAGCCAGTCATCATAATCAGCCCTGAAAAGCAATCAAATTTAATTGAACATATTTAAAACAAATGTTTTTTTAATCAGTGGGCACCTTGGGGGTATCGAGCCATCGGCGAACATGTGAATAAGTATCAAACGAGCATCAAGCAAATCAAGCTGATCTTTCGTTCAGCTCGGACTCTTGTTCTCTGGAGGTCCTACACCCTCTCAAGTCGAAAAATGATTCTGCAATCAATCATTTAGTTATGATAGATCCACCTCAGCTACGATCATTACCAATTGCAAGTTGCATTCCATGTTGGATGTACATTCATTGAGATACAGGGGTTTATGATCGATATCAATCATATGATTGATTGATCATGTGTATGACTGATTTATCTATTATACGATCCATCATAGCTTTTTGTGATACAGGCTCCTGGACCTACACATATTCCTTGAATGAAATGTGTACCAAATGCATTTTGAGAGCATTTTTGTCTTCATAGACGATGTAATCAACCTCAATTCTACCTAGGGGGAAATATTCTTCTCATAATGCACCACACAGAGACATCTAGGTGCTGGTTTTTTTGCAATCACGTACACTTCCTATCTCATACACTGGTCCAGAAAAAAAAAAATTGAGGTGGGTCACCGTGGGTAACTTTCAAACTTTCCGCATAATTTCTATAGGGAGAATTCAATTCACTAACATGATAAATAAGAGATAAAAAAAGAAGGAAGGGCGCCCTCTTACGTGAGTTGTAGGATCTTAACGAAGGAGGTCATGACATCCAGGTCGTGTAGCACCGTCTCATCCCCAGTGGAGCTCACGCTATCCTCGCACTGAATCTCACGCAACCGGCACCTGTTGTCAAGGAAACGTAGACAGCATGAGGAAGGCAGCCAAAAGATAATTATGTAATATCATGATTGTGGTGGCAATCCTATTAAGAATAGTAATTGTAATGATATTGATTGATAAAAATAAATTAGCAATGATGATTATTGGGATAATGATGCAGGAAAGAATTATAATACTGGTTAATAACTACCATCACTCATATCAAATCATACACTTACAATAAAAATGATATCAGAAAAACTGATGTTGAAATAATGATAGCAATATGATATATAAAATAGGAAAAATATGTTACTTATGACAATAGTTAAAATACAAATTGTAATATTATAAAATATATAATAATGAAATAAATTTAAATGATTAAAAAGTGGCATTACAATTACAAAAATTACAAATGATTGAAAAAATAATGATCATACACTCTCATTACAAGCATTGAAATATTATTGCAGCATTCAGAAGTTACACACACAGAAAGAAACACTTTCCAAAAAACAAAGCACAAAAATGATATTCTAATATTGTTCCATTGTAGCAACAAAAAAAAAACAATTGGGGTTCTGATAGAGTGATAGTTGACTTCTCTGCAGCATGCACATTAATACCTCATACCCAAAGCGTAGCAGGTGAGTGGGTGTACAGTTAAGGTAAACATTTTTTACACTCCGTCCACCATTGTCATGCACTGACGTCAGGAGACATTATCTGTCCGTAAGCCTCAACGTCACACTCCACCACAATCCGTACTGAATCAACATTGCATACCATTTGTATGTACTTGTATGTTTGACATTCCATTCAGATAGCAGTATGTACACAAATTTATTCTCTTTGACCTCATTGTGTACTTCTATGAAAGATAACAGCATTTACTCTTCAAATTATGTATACAGTGAAGAAAAGTGAAACAATTACAATGCCAAACAGCGCCCCTGTCAAAAAAAAAAAAATCTTCATAGCGTATAATGCATTACATGGTTGAACATGTCACTTTTATAATCAGGCCTTGTTGCATAAAATGTACCATAGATGGTAACTTTGCTACCAATGTCAACTGCTATGGAAACCTTGAATTTGATTGGCTGTCGAGTGGAGTTACCATGGTAGTTATCATTGATGGCAGAGTAACCATTAATAGTAAGTTTTATGCAATGTGGCCCATGCTTGAGAAGTACACTACAGCTCAAAGGAATTGGCATAGGGAAAGCGAAAGTTCAGCATGAAACATGATGCTTTTTAGGCTAAAGCATCGTGTTTCATGCTGAACTGGACAAAATATACCGCGGTTTAAAACAACGGCCCCTTCCCTTTCTTCCCTTTCTTCCCTTTCCCTATGCCAATTCCTTTGAGCTGGAGTATATATGTAGCCCCTGCAATTTAGATTTGTAATCTTTTCCCTGGTGCATAAACTCCCAAGCATAAATATGTAAAGGGGAAACCGGACTGCAAGTGCTACAAATATTTCACGTGATAGATATAATGTTAAGAGTTGCACGTTTTAACCCAAATGTGCATAATGTTCACCATTAATCCACACAAATCCAATAGACAGCATTTCCCTTATAGAAAAATCTGCAAGCTTGCTGCAAGCTTGCAGAGTGAGCTTGCCGCAAGCTAGTTGCAAGCTTGCCGCAAGCTTGCCGCTAGCTTGCATGGTTCCAAAAATGCAAATGAGATAACTTATTAGCCAATCAGGGCAAAGAATATAGCGCGTAACCTGCAACCTTACTGCAAGCTAGTAAGCTTGCAACCTGCAACCTTGCTGCAAGCGAGCTTGTAACCTGCAACCTTGCTGCAAGCTTGCCGCAAGCTTGCCGCAAGCTTGCCGCAAGCTTACCAGTAGAAACTAGTAGAATACCTACTGGAGCCATCAGGAGACCAATATGAATCAAAATTAAAAATATTGATGAATTATCGATTTAAATTTAGTATATGATAATCTGAATTATGGCATATTTCCTTATCGTTTTAACCTAATCCTATCCTATCCTATATTTATTCCTATTCTATCCTATACCTATCCTAATTCCTGGTCTTTCCTTCACAGACTTTCATATATATAGCAGTACGGTTATAAGGTTCATAAGATATTGGTTACTACAACTTACATTTAAGAAGATCATTTTTGTTGTTATTATCATTATTGTCTTCACTTAAGTAGGTGACATTCACTATTTTATGTTTAAACTTGAAATCATTACTTGGTAAAATTCCTTTTATCTGGTTAGGGGGAGGTTATCTATTTAAAAGTACAAAATTAGGACACGTAAATACATGCATGAATATTCATGAGCATCTCTATTTCTATTGGTTTCTATTGGTTTCTTCTGGTCTCCATTACCAGTAGAATTCACTGGTCTCTAATGGTTTCTACTGGTTTGACTTTGTATTTTTCACACTCCTTTTCAAACCATTAGATCTCACTGGTTTCTATTGGTTTCTACTGGTTTGACTTTGTATTTTTCATACTCCTTTTCAAAACATTATATCTCACTAGTTTCTATTGGTTTCTACTGATCTCCAATACCAGGAGAATTCACTGGTCTCTAATGGTTTCTACTGGTTTGACTTTGTATTTTTCACACTCCTTTTCAAACCATTAGATCTCACTGGTTTCTATTGGTTTCTACTGGTTTGACTTTGTATTTTTCATACTCCTTTTCAAAACATTATATCTCACTAGTTTCTATTGGTTTCTACTGATCTCCAATACCAGGAGAATTCACTGGTCTCTAATGGTTTCTACTGGTTTGACTTTGTATTTTTCACACTCCTTTTCAAACCATTAGATCTCACTGGTTTCTATTGGTTTCTACTGGTTTGACTTTGTATTTTTCATACTCCTTTTCAAAACATTATATCTCACTAGTTTCTATTGGTTTCTACTGATCTCCAATACCAGGAGAATTCACTGGTCTCTAATGGTTTCTACTGGTTTGACTTTGTATTTTTCATACTCCTTTTCAAACCATTAGATCTCACTGGTTTCTATTGGTTTCTACTGGTTTGACTTTGAATTTTTGACACTCCTTTTCAAACCATTAGGTCTTACTGGTTTCTATTGGTTTATACTGGTCTCCACCAGTAGAATTCACTGGTCTCTAATGGTTTCTACTGGTTTGACTTTGTATTTTTCACACTCCTTTTCAAACCATTAGATCTCACTGGTTTCTATTGGTTTCTACTGGTTTGACTTTGTATTTTTCATACTCCTTTTCAAAACATTATATCTCACTAGTTTCTATTGGTTTCTACTGATCTCCAATACCAGGAGAATTCACTGGTCTCTAATGGTTTCTACTGGTTTGACTTTGTATTTTTCACACTCCTTTTCAAACCATTAGATCTCACTGGTTTCTATTGGTTTCTACTGGTTTGACTTTGTATTTTTCATACTCCTTTTCAAAACATTATATCTCACTAGTTTCTATTGGTTTCTACTGATCTCCAATACCAGGAGAATTCACTGGTCTCTAATGGTTTCTACTGGTTTGACTTTGTATTTTTCACACTCCTTTTCAAACCATTAGATCTCACTGGTTTCTATTGGTTTCTACTGGTTTGACTTTGTATTTTTCATACTCCTTTTCAAAACATTATATCTCACTAGTTTCTATTGGTTTCTACTGATCTCCAATACCAGGAGAATTCACTGGTCTCTAATGGTTTCTACTGGTTTGACTTTGTATTTTTCATACTCCTTTTCAAACCATTAGATCTCACTGGTTTCTATTGGTTTCTACTGGTTTGACTTTGAATTTTTGACACTCCTTTTCAAACCATTAGGTCTTACTGGTTTCTATT
The DNA here is from genome assembly GCA_963669155.1 of Arbacia lixula. Lineage (NCBI taxonomy): Eukaryota > Metazoa > Echinodermata > Echinoidea > Arbacioida > Arbaciidae > Arbacia > Arbacia lixula. The sequence continues at coordinate 21,741,666 of OZ022581.1, forward strand.
GGTTTATACTGGTCTCCACCAGTAGAATTCACTGGTCTCTAATGGTTTCTACTGGTTTGACTCTGTATTTTTCACACTCCTTTTCAAACCATTAAGTTTCACTGGTCTCTAATGGTTTCTCCTGGTTTGACTTTGAATTTTTCACACTCCTTTTCAAACCATTAGATCTCACTGGTTTCTATTGGTTTCTACTGGTTTGACTTTGTATTTTTCATACTCCTTTTCAAAACATTATATCTCACTAGTTTCTATTGGTTTCTACTGATCTCCAATACCAGGAGAATTCACTGGTCTCTAATGGTTTCTACTGGTTTGACTTTGTATTTTTCACACTCCTTTTCAAACCATTAGATCTCACTGGTTTCTATTGGTTTCTACTGGTTTGACTTTGTATTTTTCATACTTCTTTTCAAAACATTATATCTCACTAGTTTCTATTGGTTTCTACTGATCTCCAATACCAGGAGAATTCACTGGTCTCTAATGGTTTCTACTGGTTTGACTTTGTATTTTTCACACTCCTTTTCAAACCATTAGATCTCACTGGTTTCTATTGGTTTCTACTGGTTTGACTTTGTATTTTTCATACTCCTTTTCAAAACATTATATCTCACTAGTTTCTATTGGTTTCTACTGATCTCCAATACCAGGAGAATTCACTGGTCTCTAATGGTTTCTACTGGTTTGACTTTGTATTTTTCACACTCCTTTTCAAACCATTAGATCTCACTGGTTTCTATTGGTTTCTACTGGTTTGACCTTGTATTTTTCATACTCCTTTTCAAAACATTATATCTCACTAGTTTCTATTGGTTTCTACTGATCTCCAATACCAGGAGAATTCACTGGTCTCTAATGGTTTCTACTGGTTTGACTTTGTATTTTTCACACTCCTTTTCAAACCATTAGATCTCACTGGTTTCTATTGGTTTGACTTTGAATTTTTGACACTCCTTTTCAAACCATTAGGTCTTACTGGTTTCTATTGGTTTATACTGGTCTCCACCAGTAGAATTCACTGGTCTCTAATGGTTTCTACTGGTTTGACTCTGTATTTTTCACACTCCTTTTCAAACCATTAAGTTTCACTGGTCTCTAATGGTTTCTCCTGGTTTGACTTTGAATTTTTCAAACTCCTTTCCAAAACATTATATCTCACTAGTTTCTATTAGTGTGAAAAAAACAAAGTTAAACCAGTTGAAACCATTAGAGACCAGTGGATTCTAATGGTATTGAAGACCAGTAGACTCTACTGGACCAGTAGAAACCAGTAGACGGTCTCTACTGGTTTCTACTGGTTTCTATGGGAATTTCGACCTGGGTGGCCACAACAAAGTACAATAATGGATCTTGATTTGGACCACAATGGTAATGTACACTGAAATGTAAACTGAATACAGGCAAAAATATATCAACATTATCTTTAATGCAATAATTGTTTACCTTTTGGTCTTGGTCGCCATCTAGGCATGCATTCGTCATATATTAATGTTAAGTTCCATGTCACTTACATGTGACCTCTATCTAAATGAAGATAATTAGAATATTTTCAAAACTGCATATCTATGGCAAGGGATGGATATCAGATGAATATCTGTTTTAACTCAGCTATATAGGTGATGTTGAGTTCTGGCAAGGGTCAGAACAATAAGTTGTTAGTGTCTGTATATTGTCTAGTTTCATTATTAAAACACTAAAGATTTGGTGAAGATTTAAAGAGAAAGGGGCTTGAAATGATTAAATATGATTTGACACTTTTGGGGCGTATGCATGAATTAGTGTCATGTGCTAATATTTATCAAGTAATGTACTGTGTTAATTTACAGGGTGCAATTGTGGTGCTTATGGGCCTTATATTTACATAAATATTTACAAGCGTACATGTGTAACCATGTTTATGTCCAGCAAGCTTAGAGGAATAAGGTTACTAGTACAGAACACGTGTCCTGCAAGTCTGCAAGTTTGCAGGACCTAAGATTGAGTCCTGCCAACTTGCAGGTCCCGAGGTTGCACCCTGCAAGCTTGCGGAACATGAGGCCTGCAAGCTCGCAGCAAGTTTGCAGGATATGACGTCCAATCTTGCAAGCTTGCTGCAAGCTTGCAGGGTGCAACTTCGGATCCCGCAAGCTTGCTGCCAGCTTGCAGGTTGCAACCTCGGGCCCTGCAAACTCGCTGTAAGCTTGCAGGGTGCAACCTCGGGCCCTGCAAGCTCGCTGCAAGCTTGCGGTTAGCTTGCAGCAAGATTGCAAGCAAGGTCTGCAATCTTAAATTTGTGAACGCACGCTTATTAAGATTGCTGCAAGCTCACCGCAAGCTTGTTGCAAGCTTGTTGCAAGCTTGGATTTCTGTAAGGGTTTGTCTGGCATAGGAAGGATTCCTTCATATTAATAAGGTGGGATACTATGTCACACAGGCAGCCAACCTTGCAGAGACATTGGCTCACATCTTGATGCAATAAAAATGTGTTAGGTTCTCCAGCTACAGTGCAATATCATGTGTTTATTTATTTCTGACATCGTAGCTACCATCACAAAAGAGGCACTCTGCACTCTGCTTCATTCTCACTTTGCTCTCTGACATTAATAAACCAAGCAGTGTTTTTTTTTCACTTAAACCCCTCTGCCACCTCATGGCGGAGGCAAAAAAAATTCCACATCATATCTTGAAAGATATGAAAATGCCGAAGAAAATATATTTATAATCACTCTTGCAGTGATTGTACCCTTAGGAGTACAATAAACACTAAGGACAAGAACAAAGATGATATTTAGATTTATAAGAAATGAATTGTATTTTGTCCAGAAATGTAGTATCATCATATTTTATCCATTTATATCTCATTAAATCTGACGGTATCATGCTGCTTGGCAGCTGTGCACTCACCGATTTGAGTCTTGGTAGAAAGTGGCGATGGATGCAAGGCAGATGGCGACCAGGTTGGGCAGGACTCGGGGATGCGGGCACTCAATGCTCGGCCCATGCATGCTGGGAGAAAAAGGAAGCATGGAGAAGATTTCAACATATCGTCACTGACTCTTGCAATTTGGTTAGTACAACACTGAACATGAATTAGTACAGTAATATACCAACCATTTCCATGCTTCCGATGTCTCAATTTTACACTCTGCCCACAATCAGATAACAATAAATTTGGTGTAGTTTACAGCAAGATCACTTCCCTTTATTTCTACTAGAATGCAGTCATAGAAATTACACGCCTGGTCAATTGATCATGTGATAAATTTCCAAAATTATAAGGTCAGTCACAATGACCAACACTCAGAGAAATCTTTTGGCCAGAAGAGCACAGTTTAATATTCATGTTTTCACGTGCAACCATCAACACTTGCAAAAAATTGGGATGTTGTCAAACACGCTTAAAAATCATCCTCTTGAGCAGTTTGCAATTAACTACCGGGGGTAGGTTTTTACTGAGCCTACATATTATTTCCACTCAGAAAGAAAGCAGCGCGATTCCTGCATAATCTGCTGTACGGACAATAAAAAGCAGGCTATGAATAAACTGCAAATTCCATATTGGGTACAATTAAGCCACACCCCCTTGGTTACTGCACTTAAATGGCAAATTTTGACATCTTAGCTGGATTAGGGTTCACAAAGCCAGAAAATCTTACCGGGAGCAATGGGTAAATCTTTTGGGCTGTGTTTGGGGAGTACTTGCCGAGCACCTTTTACTTTTTACTGGCAATTTTGTGCATAATGTTCACCATTAATCCACACAAATCCAATAGACAGCATTTTGTCTGGCATAGGAAGGATTCCTTCATATTTATAAGGTGGGATACTATGTCATACAGGCAGCCAACCTTGCAGAGACATTGGCTCACATCTTGATGCAATAAAAATGCGTTAGGTTCTCCAGCTACGGTGCAATATCATGTGTTTATTTTTTTCTGGCAATTTTTTTACTGGCAATTTCGTGCATAATGTTCAACATTAATACACACAAATTTTGTGCTGTCCGTATAAACAACCCTAACAAATCAAAATCAAAATGACAAATTAAAAAAAAAAAAAGAGTTAAAATATAGTGGGTGAGATGAAGACTGAGAAAGATAACAGTTGCCAGTGAGAAAGGACACACAATGGCGCCCCAGCAGGTTAAATAACACAAGTGAAAATGGCTTCTTCTTCTTGTCATTTTCTGACGCAGCTGGTTTCCGCGAGAGTGATTTGGCATTTCGCTCTATTACTGCATTTAAAGGGGGAATCCTTTGATTCTCTCTGACGTCTGCATGTTCTTCTTTGTTGGAGAAGGCACACGCCCAAACTGTATGCACAAAGGGCTTCGTCTACATGAACACGACATCACAGATAGACAGACACGCCTAGAAAGATGGCTTCCAATACTCATCAGGCAGAAAGAGAGATACCCTTTTAAGCGTCTTTACTCTCTCAGTGATTCATAGAAGTGATAAACTTGGTATTCCACTGTCACGCGTGTTTGGCAATGCATTCTGCCCATATCATATACAGGTAGAGCACTGTATTGCGTAGCTTCAAATATCTCCTTGATATCAATTGAGTATCATAGTTTTGGAGAGAGTGAACTCAAATCAAACAAATATGGGGCAATACCCAACTGTTATACGAAGAGGCAAAAAGCAACACCAAGAAATAAACTAATCATGGCAAATATCCAAACCTGATTTCCCTTTCCCTATGCCAATTCCTTTGAGCTGCAGTATAGTTCACAGACCCTTGGAAAAGGCATTTTGCTTAATATGTTGATTGATTTCAACCCAGTTAAGATACATGTAAATTGCTACCATGCAGAAATAAACAACCACGACCTTCACGTAATCAAAGCACTTCATCTACCTCTTTTAACTCCTAGTGCTGCATAAGACTGCTAGGCTACTAACAGCCAGGGTAGTGATCCATCATTTGGAGTGGTACTTCATATTAGTAAAAGCACTTTAATATATCTCATTAAGTGCAGGCTATCACGCGAAACAATACTGATGCATACACTGAGAAAAAAAACCCTCTCTATTTTGACTTGGTTGTACATGTAAAATATCTAATGTTTCTCCGCTTAGAATCTATCATTTGAATTAGTAACGGCACTTTAATACATCTCATTATCATAAGGGCAGACTTTCACAAAAAACTAAAAGGATGCATACACTGAGAGGAAATAACCTTCAGATTTTGACTTGGTTGTGCATACATGTAATATCTTTGTGCTTACAATTCATGATTAGACAAAAACATTTCCTGGCATACCGGGTAATGGGATTTTTAGAGTTGTTATCAATTAGTCATTCTGACATCCCACCTGGTTCTTTTTAGTCACATACATGTACGTAACTATGTATATTTGTTTTGTACTTGTGGTGCAATTGTGAATGGCAGGAACTTGACGTACTAACAAATAACTATTGATAACTCCAACATACACTCGAACAAAAGTCCTGAACGGGCCAATCATGGTTCGATGTGACCCAGAATTTCACAACAGAGTTTGGAATATCATCCTATTCATCCCTCCAATCTTGTTCTTGTAATAGCTACATGTGTTTGATGTTGTTGGCATGGGCTAGCATCATGTCAACATATATGCCACACTACAGTGGCTCAGGTGGGGGAGTACATGTAAGTACTCTCAGTTTCCATCTGGTACGAACCCACTTCCACTTCCTGTATCGCATAGAAGCATCCGGGAAGCCGCGTCACTCTCTCGCAGTCAACAACTCGCTGGGTTTAACCCTCTCAGTGCAAACCAAACATAGTCCCATCTTAATTACAGCACAGTTTATTGCATATAGGACTGAGAGGGTACAACTTTAAAGGGAGTATACAAAAAGGCCTTCAAAAGGTGATCATGAGCAATCTTCTTGCCAATGATCTTAAATTCATGTATTGCCCATTTTAGAAAGCTATTTGCCCTAAAATTATCCACCTTTGGAGAAATTCGTGATTAAATCACAAATCCTCAAATTGTTTGGGCCAGACGTTTCAAGGATTTTGTGATTTAATCACTTCTTACTCCAAATGTGGATCATATGAGGGCAAATAACTTTCAGCAAGTTTCTAAAATGGACAATACATGAATTTAAAACCATTGCTCACGATCACTTTTTGAAGGCCTTTTTGCCTTCCCAGTACAGCATATACTCCCTTTAAAGATAAGTGTATCCCTTCTGCAGACAAAATAAAACTGCATGTATGTAAAAACATTGCATGAACCACAAGCACAGCACTACATGTCCCGTTTGTGAAATATAAATCTTCAACAACCATGCATCCAATGTCTAGATTTTACAATCCACCCACAATCAGACTACGATAAATTTGGTGTAGTTTACTTCAAGATCACTTCTCATCATTTCTACTAGAATGCAGTTGTAGAAATCGCATGCCTGGCCAGTTGATCATGTGATAAATTTCCAAAAGTTTAAGGTCGGTCACAACGGCCAACACTCAGAGAAATATTTTGGCCAGAAGAGCACAGTTTAATATTCACGTTTTCACGTGCAACCATTAACACTAGCAAAAATTGGGCTGTTTTAAAACATGCTTAAAAATCATCCTCTTGAGCAGTTTGCAATTAACAATTAACAGTTTGTGAAGAACAAATCTTCAACAACCATGATATAGATTTAAAATACAGCATGCAACACTGTAGTTTGTGCCTCAGGCTAAGGTTAAATGCAAATTGCTATTTTTCAAAGTCATAATCTTTTATCACAAGACACTGACCTGATTGAGTCACTTAGATTTTTAAAGTTTAAATGAAAAAAAGTAATAAATTCAGGATCTGCAGGTACCATAGTTGTACTTTGAAATGACTCAAGCCCAATGGAATGTAAAGGTCAATATACACCTATGAAAAGCCTTTGACTTTCTATAGTCTGAGGGAAAGTCCTTAAAACAGGCTAGCCCATTTGCAACAATAACGTGAATGAAATCTCACAATCGTACATGTAGCTTCACAAACCTTATCAGGAAGTATGAAAAACCATCCTTGTTTATATTTGAAATACCCCATTCCATAGCGACCATAGTCTACATTTATATACCACGAATGAATATAATTTGCAGCTGATCCTGATTGACACTGAATGTAAACCATACCACGCCAACTATGTATAAAGCAGAACACTCTTTTCAAATCCCACTAATAAAAGATAATAATAATAATAGTCCATTCTTATATAGCGCAGTTTTACAGTTAAGTCTCAATGCGCATAAAAGAGAAATAGAGAAAGAAGTAGAACCTTATTTAAGCAAAGATAAAGTGATTGAAATCTACAAGATGGAAAGACTAAGAGCTACTTACGCATTGACAAACTCCTTGAAGGCAAACTCATGGTCATCTTTGTAGTGCATGGCTAGGATGAAATCGCGGACAAAAGCTTGTAGCCGGGGATTCTTGCCAAAATCCTGGAGGCAAACAGAGATATGATCGGAACCTATCATTCTTACTGCTCTTATTGTTACTACTGTATTAACATCTTCATTATGAATGATTACATGTATATCCCTCATGAAAATAATCATGTCCTTTGGTCAGGGGTACTGCATGTGACCAAAGATAGTTCTACTATCTCTGGAAAAACAACTATCCACTCTCCGAACCCTCTGATGTCACACAGATGGTACTTTTAGGCCCTCCAAAAAGGGTGGATAGTGCTTTTCAAGAGGCGCCGATCTCCACAGGTCCCTGTTCTTTTAAGCACAACACACATAATGTACACCATCATTTTTTTCAGATGCTTTTTTGCACTATAGCAGGCAGCAGGATTGGGCACTCGTGGAGGTCTCGCGGTGTTGCCGGTAAGGTGCAACATGAATTCCTATTGTTTTACAAGCCGCAGAAAAAAAATGAGTGACCTCTCTGTATTGACAACTAACATAAGAGGGATCTTTGGGAATTGCTATATTTTACTTCCTGCTTGGCCAATCATAAAGTCTGGATGAGGGATATAAAACAAATATAAACCGCCTTCAGTTTGAGACACCAGTGAAATCTCTAGAGGCTGTGCATATTTTTATTCTTTTGATATTATTGATATCTATTTTTATTCTGCATATTTTAAGTATCATCATTAGCACTATTACAACCAGTACACTATGCTCATGAGTCACTGTATTATTCTCCTCTTTTCTATTAATAGCAGGAGAGGAACTTGTTTAGTCTACAGCAGGCAGACCCCTTTATCGAATAAAGGCTGAATAATTTTTGTCAAGCCAATTAGCTCTTAATTTCAGTCCGTTTTCCAATCTATTGAACTATGAAATACTGATCGTGCACATAATATATCACAGCACTTTGTAAAACTAAACTTTCGAAATTTTTTACATGTTACCTTTATTTGCCCATTTTGTACAATGCAGTGCAATTTTTATACTGGAAATAAAGTTTATCTTGAAACTTGAATTGGATAGTTGGACCGCTGCGACTGTGACGTACCATGTTGTGCTTAAGGATGCGGTGGATGACCGGTGTGAACATCTCGATGACCACCTTGGAGCGGGGCGAGTTCCTGCAGTGCTTGCTGAAGAAGGAGCAGATCTCGGGGGACGGCTGGTTGTTCTCCAGCAGGGGGGCCACGGCCATGATGATGCTCTCGTGGGCTACCGAGTTGATCATGTCTGCGTTCTAGAGACAAAAAGGGGGGTGGGGTAGGATGGGGGAGAAGCAATGATGTAATCATTAAAGGTATGGTACCTCATTTACAAAGAGTCATAACATTGAGCATGGATCAGCAGTATACCAAACGATAACACCTATGAAACCTCACAGTCATAGCCTCACAAACATTTTCAGAAAAAGCGAGAATCTATCCTTGTTCACATGTGATATGCCAGAGGGAAGGGGGACGGGGGGGGGGGGGGGGGTGGGGGGTGGGGGGGCAATGATCTTATTATTAAAGGTACGGTACCACATTTACAAAAAGTAATGTACATGTATGAAACTAGCCATGAATCAGCACTATACCAAAACAAATCTCATGGTCATAGCTTCACAAACATTTTTTGAGAAGCTATCCTTGTTTGCCTTCTTGCCTCACTGCAGGGTAAAGCGCCGTGAGGTGCGCTGTTGCAGTCCAACTCTCTAGGCTACAGGAACCACTGAATGTTGCACAACTCTCTTAAAACCAGACTCAAAACTGGAAAATCAATATAATTCCAGCATAAGTCAATTTCCAGTTCTAATGTTGTGAGGGAATCTCTAATACAGTATTTTCTTTTTACCAGTATGTGATATTTATACAGTTTTAATTTTTTGATCTGCAAAAGGGCTACCCTCCCTTAACATCAATGAAAGTTATTTCATTACAGAATATTTTCGCATTTATTGATCGCTCAAAATACAAAATACAAATTACAAAATTGATAAATGGATGGATTGCTTCACACCACCCAGATGATGCCTGTACATCAATAGGTTGCCACTGCCTATGGGCAAGACAGTGTAAAATGAGAAACATTTATTAAATGTGTGTTTAATGATCTTTCACACATAGCCCTTTCAACTGGAAATTTGGCTCCTTCACAGATACTTTACTCACTATTCTTATTGAAATAGCTATCTGGCAACATCTTTATAGATTAGTTTTCAGATGAAACACTCAACCAGAAGACATATTAAATGAGAGTTATATTTATATTTTGTTTCTTGGAACCAGCAATTTCTTTTCACCACAGAACAAAACTAGATTAGGGATGTTACAGTGTGTATGTTTAAAGTGCACAAAACTAAAGAAAAGGATGGCGGATATCATCTGTCCACCTCAGGAAATGAAAAGAACCATGTTTTCACTCGATGCAAACATTTCCCTTCGCATTATATCCTTCTTCTTCCTCCTCCTCCTATCCCATACTTATTTACCTCTTCACCCATCTCCTCCTCTTCCCCTCCTCCATATTTTCCTTCTATTTCCTCTTCTCTATCTTTATCTTCTACTCTTTCTTTCTCTTTCCCTCCATGGTTTTGGTGTTTTTCTCCCCATCTCTATCTCTCTCCCATATAAAGAAAGGGAACTTTAACTGGCTTTCCTCTAAAAGCATCTTTGCGTTGGTTTCCATGGCTATTTCAAAGGATTTTTTTTCTTCCTTCCCCCCCCCCCATTCTTTTTCTCTTCCTTCTTTCTTCTCCTTTCTTCTCTTTCTTTCTTCTTCCTTTTCCTCCTCCCCTCCTCATTCTTCATCTTCTCATTCTTTCCTCATTACCTTTCTCTCTCCTTCTCTTTCTCTGTTTCTCTCCATTTCTTTCCCTACCCCCTATCTTTCCCTCTCTCTCTCTCTCTCTCTCTCTCTCTCTCTCTCTCTCTCTCCCTCTCCCTCCCCCCCCCTCTCTCTCTCTCTCTCTCTCTCTCTCTCTGTCTCTCTCTGTCTCTCTCTCTCTGTCTGTCTGTCTGTCTCTCTCTCTCTCTCTCTCTCTCTCTCTCTCTCTCTCTCTCTCTTTCTCTCATTAAATATCAGGAACTTCCACCTCTTGAACTCCGGTTCCTCCGGAGGCAGCGCTATATAAACAATCCCTGGCTCATATTTTCATATTTTACACAGACACTTTACAACATATGTAACTATACACATCCGCATCACTGCAGTCATGTAACAGGAACACACCAGGGTTTGTTTTTTCTTCTGCTGACCCGGTTACCATAACATCCTCCCATCTATCCAGCTTGCCCTACAATCAGTTTTCATTATTACTCTTTGTGTGTTGCCACATTGCAGATGGGACATCCAATTTGATTCTAATGACCAGTTTTGCTCTCCATATAATAAAACTTAAAGGGGCGTGTGCAACACTCAAAATATGTTGAACTGAATAAAAAATAGTGTAGAACCATCTCAGAAAAGGCCTGTAAGATGTATACAAAAAATTAAATTCAATGTATATTAACGGATGATTTGTATTTAAAATTTAAAACTTCTCATCCATGTAAACTTGCTCTCTAAATTCAAAGCATGCAATGATACTATGGGTATTGTAGTGTTTATGCATGATATGCAAGAACAATACATTGTACATAGTATGTACAGTAGGCCATTGCAGACCAAATGGAGTTGCCCATGAAGGTAGATACAGTAATAAGGATTTAGTGCAATTAAGCATGATTTTGGAACAAAAAAAACAAAAAGATCCAAGTTTGTCTGTATGTACTTTTGTGAATTCATTTCTTAGATTTTTCTACTTTGAATACATCTCATGTTTTATCAGGATTGGTTTATCTAACTCTATGTGATTCAAGTATTGAATACTAATATGGCAGAACAAGACATTAAATATCATGTTGACTTTAGAGCTTGCTATCCGGTTGCATTACTTTCATTGGCAATGAACCAAGTAATACAGGAAAAGTCCTGTCCAACATTCAGCTGTGATTTCAATTTCTCAAAGACTTTTCCTGTGTTTTAACAAACAAACAATTCCTAAGAATGATAAAAACCTTTCATGCATTATCTTAATGAGATGTGGACAAAACATTTTTTTTTAAGTAGCCCTAAAAAAAATTGAAGTATTATTCAGGTACTCAAATACATTACATAAAATTTGACAGAATTTACAATGTTGCAATATTTGGTGTGACGGATCCTCATTACATGTCAATTACAGAAAATATTTACATTTAGCATAAAGACAAAGCATAATTTATATCATAGAAATACTTGAGAGATATTAATCCGATACGCGTCACACACTTGATTAATGACCATCACCCAAGAATTGAATACTAAACATGTACCAGCATATTAAAGCTCACTTCAGGTTTGATTTCATTACAGGATATTTCTGGACTTTGCGGATTATAACAGATTGGCCGCTATTTAGATGCATGACGCTGAATTAGATATTGTGAGAATCATTTTGAGGATTGTGAGGAGCATTTTGTCTTGTCAGTTTGAGACCTGATTGCATACGCATGGTAGTTATGATTTGCAATATTTAATACCCTGGGACCCAGGCATATGTGTACATGCATGTATAAAGACACTCCAATCACTCAATTTGAGCAGTCTTAGATACATGGATTATGTAATGAATGAAGGCCACTTTCCTATCTCCCAAGTGTGACAAACAGCTTTCTTAACCCTCTGCATGTTAGTCAAATTGGAGCTCTAAAGGGTTTGTGTGTATCTTGTGAGAATAGATACATATTCAGCACACAAAGAGCTTAAGAGAGAGTCCAGCCTCAAGTTAAATCGCTTTTATTTTATAGCAAAAATGTTAAAACAAAATATATGGGGGAAGGTTTGATGAAAATCTGTCAAGGGATAAGAAAATAATGACTTTTTTAAGAGTCCAGCCTAAAGTTAAATTGTTTTGGGGGGTTTTTTATAGCAGAAAATTTAAAACAACATATTGGTGAAGGTTTGATGAAAATCTGTCAAAGGGATAAGAACATTATGGACTTTTTAAAGCTCTGATTTTGTGATGCAATTTTGAGGAATAAATCTTTTTCATAGAGGAATGAGTGCAAAAACATGAGTTTCATGATATATTAAATGCACAGGTAAAATTGTATACATCCTTTTGAGAAAATTGACATTTTCAAAAATATTAGTACACAATATATGGCAGAGCAACTTGCATGTGACGCCACAAAATTAAAACTGTAAAAAATCATAACTTTCTTAGCCTTTAACAAATTAACAGATTCAGCATGAAACATGATGCTTTAGCCTAAAAAGCATCATGTTTCATGCTGAACTGGACAAAATATACTGCGGTTTAAAACTGCGGCTCCTTCGCTTTCTCCCCTTTCCCCTTTCCCTATGCCGATTCCTTTGAGCTGGAGAGAGGTTCTGGTGCATATTCCAACCAGCACTGCATATCTTCCTTTGTTTATTAATGAAACCATACTGCATATAAGTTAACAAACAAGTTGAGAATAGAACTAACTGATCATTTTCTAGCCTAGGGTACAGACTGCAGGATGTTTATCTTATCTACATTGCAATAAAACAACAAGGGATTGACCCCAAGACTAGCTAGCTTTCCCCTTCTCTGCCCCTGTTAACCCTATCAGTGCTAGGCAAATGCAACTTAATGGGATTAGTGGGTACTATAGATGGTGAATAAATTCATATGTGGCACATAAAGAGTTAATATAGAGGAGAAAAATGATGAAAGGGTGGCAAGCCTATGGGTTAAGACCTTATTACAACAGCACTACATCTTTGTGTTTACACAACGCAATCTATGCAGACACTCCACAGCCTAGTACCTAGGCTTACATTGCGCCTCTGCTCAATATAAATATCAACCTCGTTTTCAATATAAATGATATTAACCTATTGTTCAATATAAACAATATCAACCTCTTGTTCAATATATATGATATCAACCTCTTGTTCAACATAAATAATATCGACCTCTTGTTCAATATATGTAATATCAACTTCTTGTTCAATATAAATATCAACCTCTTGTTCAATATAAATAATATCAACCACAATCATATCATAGCCAATCAAAATAAGCTTGCAGGCTTTCATACTACTCCATGTACTCAGAACCGCTCCATCATGCATACATTTAAAGCCACAACTAAAATGTCAGCATGTCACCATTGTCATCTTTCCTAGAAACAGCAAGTGGAGTATCACAACTCCTTGAGGGCAAAAAGTGGCACCATATGCCAGCTTATGCAAGATAGAAACCCCCCTCTCCCTCGATTCTGAGTAGTTTACATTATGGGCTCTTGAGTTGCATCCTTCAGACATTGAAGTTTATCAAACCAAGCACATTTCTTTTCCTCCGTTATGACATTGAGATTGCAAATTAATGAGTACAACACACTTCCTGGTTTGTTTGATAAATAACCTCCCTCTGTCATATATTAATATTTTTCCCATTATTAAGAGAATGCTAATTACATGTACAATGGAAGTAGTCTGGCTTTGACTCTATTTTAAGTAGTAATCAACAGCTATTCCAGGTACATCCTCTAAATGGCAAGGGCAACAGACACAATCAGATGATCTCACAGAACACAATATGGGCTAAACCTGTGGAAAAAGACAATATCAATATTGAAATATTGGTAGAATTTTGAAATCCAGGGGTGTGCAATCCCACTGCCATTGATACGCCCGGAGTAGGGGGGACTCAATTCTTTGCGTCCATTCATGCACATGCGATTGCAGAGACAGCCCGCTTCAAAATATTTCACCCATTTCTAAGCTAAGCGAAGCTGGGCTTCTATAGGCAGTGTGATAGTATGGCTTCCGGTCTGTTGGAGATTTCTGATCCAAACGGACAAATAGAGTCTAGTACTCTAAGACTAGTCACTGTATCATTCTCCTCTCTTTTCTCTGGCTGAGCAGAAGAAGAAATTGAGAATTGTTAGTCTTCTGTAGCCAGACCCCTTCATTGAAATGAATATATTGGTTTAGAAATGCTTAAGAGCCTGGAAGCTACAGACTAGGCAATGAAGTGTAGTTGTTGTTTTTTTTTTGTCTCTCATGCACTGCTGTAATCACAAATAGGTCTTGAGACATAGACTAAACATTGCTTCTTTTTTACATAGGTTAGAGAGAATGAAGGACAGTCTTGTGTGTTCACAATCTAGATTACTTGTGATTGCAGTGGATAAGATCTGAGCGGTCCACAAGCCTAGACCTATATGAGCTATTTTGCTGATCCGGGGAACTAGCCTGAAGTTGCAATCGCGTCTTCATTAGCTTGAAACTTGGGATACGTAAGCTCGAGCTTGGGTTGCATAAATTATCCCGAGTTTCGCACATACAAGCAGTGTGCGTCGGGAATAGGCCACGGCCGCATGGCTTCGGTTGTGAGCTTGCATTCACGCACATGTAAAAACCTATTACGTAATCAATGCATCGTGGGCGCTGATGCATGCCGGGATCGAGAAATTTTCAGGATAATGAAGACGTTCCGAGCTAGTTCCATCTAGCCCAAGATTTCTTGAGAAATTTTCTCGACCAAATAGCGAGCTCTTTTGCCTGATCTGGCTAATGAAGAGGCAAATAGCTAGCTATTTCTTGATCTGGCTAGCTAACCCGATCAGAACAAGCTTGCTATTTTGCCCATATTGGGCTAATGAAGACGCCCCTTATGTTTCTGTGCGGTTACCACAGAAACATTAGACGTTGTAACTCTGGGTGTACGTTACCTGGGAGAGAATGTCCGAGACGATTTCCAGGGGTACTTGACAGATGTCCTGGTCTTGCACACATGTTGTCAACGTAAGCTCAATCATCGACTGTACCGCCCAGAAATAAAAGAAAAATCATTATCTCTTACGACATTACCTCACAACATTAAGTTCTCCTCTTCCTAGTGGCTATAGCCATTTGATCTACTCAAGTATCAACTAATACAGAAATAAACTGTCATATAAGACAGTGACCCACACAAATATTTTGTTTTTATGTTTAGTCTACTCAAGTTTTATTTACTCCCTATTAGTTTCTTTTTATACATGGTTTTAGCCATTCATCTTCTCTAGTTTAATCTAATTTCATTTTAACCCTTTGAGTGTCAGATACAATGCTGCCCTATGGGAGTTGTATGTATTCCTTGGGCAAAAATGCCTCAATGGGTGCACTTAGAGTTAAGTCTGCTAGGAGCACAACCTTCAAACTATTCTCTCGAGGTAACAGATACTGGATAGAAGTGGTCGAAATGATGGTAGTTTCTGTTTGCCATTATCATTGCGTAACATTAAACATGCTAGTATATATGCAAATCAGTCCAATAGATGAATAATATTTATTTAAATCTCTGTATTGAGCTTCCATGCTGGCATGCATGCTGAATATTGCACCACAATTCCTTTCTTACTGCTGTATGGTATCTTTAAATAGAACATTACACATGGGCCCCGGTCTCATTTACCTACACCAGTAATATCACACTGAGGTGATTTCTAAGGCCAGTGAAAATGCCTAGATAATCACAATTTAACCCAATGTGATTTTTTTTCATTGTTGTCCCTCTCCAAATCAAGAACAAATCCAAAATGTTCATAATTTTCATTTTACTGCAAATTAGAATGCATTATGGGAAAATGTATTGAATTAGGAGATTCTTTAATTCTTTTTATAATTTAGTGATTTGGGCTTACCGATATCTCTTGCATAAAGACCTCAGGCTTTGTGGTGTTACATATTCGCTTCTTGAATCTATGTATGGCTCGCTTCCACAGGAGTGAGTGCAACCACTGGTCACGCACATAAACATTGCTGGCCTGTACCAGAGGAAGAAGAACGAGAACATTTTATGAAGTACTAGAATATACTGAGTGAATACATGTAAGTTGATCTGCATCTAAATTGGTAGATACAACGTCCAAAACATGCACCCCTTTCCCATCTGTTTCACTACTCCGTTTCAATCTCTATTTATCTCTCTCTTCTTCTTTATATATAGGCCTATTATGTCTCATCTATTTCTATGAGAGAAAGAAGAAAAGGAACATTTCATGAAGTACTACAATATACTGAATGAATAGGTTGATCGACAGTTGCAGAGGTAAATATACTATACACTGTCCAAAACATGCACCCCTTTCCCATCTATTTCACGATGTTTCAATCTCTCTCATCATTTACATGTACAGGTATCAGCTTCTTTCTTTCAATTTTTTCTTGATTCAGTTTTGTTTTATCTTCTCTCTTCCTCTCTTCTCCCTCTCTTTCTCTCTCTATCATCTGTCTCTGTCTCCCTCTCTTTCTCTCTTTTCCTCTCTTCAAACTACCTTCATCTCTCTCTCTATATATTGTCTTTCTCTTTCTCTCTCCCTCTACCCCTCTCCCATTTCTCTGTATTTATATTGACTCTCCCTGTCTCTCCATCTCCCTCACTCTCTTTTCTCTCTCTCTCTTTTCTCTCTCTCCTTTATATCTCTCTCTATTTATATCATCTCTCTGTCGCTGTTTCACTATCTCCCTCTCCCTCTCCCTCTGCTTGTCCAACTCCCCCACCCCCCCCTCTCTCTCTCTCTCTCTCTCTCTCTCTCTCTCTCTCTCTCTCTCTCCCTCTCTCTCTCTCTCTTTCTCTCTCTATTCATATATTGTCTCTCAGTCTATGTCTTGCTATGTGAATCTCCCTCCCCATCTGCCTGTCTACATCTCCCCCCCCCCCCCTACCCTCAATCCTTCTCTACCCTTTCTCTCGGTCTTTGTCTGTTTCTCTCGGTCTCTATCTCTGTCTCTCTCTGTCTCTCTCTCTCTGTCTCTTTGTCTGTCTGTCTGTCTGTCTGTCTGTCTGTCTCTCTGTCTCTTTGTCTCTCTGTCTGTCTGTCTGTCTGTCTGTCTGTCTGTCTCTGTCTGTCTGTCTGTCTCTCTGTCTCTCTGTCTGTCTCTCTCTCTCTCTCTCTCTCTCTCTCTCTCTCTGTCTCTCTCTCTCTTCTCTCCATCCCTCAGTGTGACCTCCATTCCCGTCCTCATGTGCCTCATTCCCCACTTGATATCACCGTTCTTCACATTACCAAATTGTGTTGCCAGGCTTTCCAGAGTACCCTGATTAAAGCCACCGTTTTCTCAGAATCTAATCAGGCAATTTTCATTCCTCCACAAGACAAGGATGAAAGAGGATGCAGTCAACACTATCTCTCTAACTAAGGTCTCTCTCCCACCTTACCAAATAGGTGAACACACTTCGTTCCTAGAACCAACACCTCCTGCACATACCTCGTACTCGCACCCAAACATATGGACAAAGATCTTTTTCATTTATTGCTCCAACCCTCTGGAACAACCTCCCACTGCACATCCGGAAAGCACCGTCATTATCTTCTTTTAAAGCCGTACTTAAGACCTACTTATTCACTAATTA
Organism: Arbacia lixula; assembly: GCA_963669155.1. Taxonomy (NCBI): domain Eukaryota; kingdom Metazoa; phylum Echinodermata; class Echinoidea; order Arbacioida; family Arbaciidae; genus Arbacia; species Arbacia lixula. Next base: position 21,759,451 of record OZ022581.1, read on the forward strand.
CTTTTGTGTTTTTCTTAATGTAATACTATTAATACAAGAATATAAGATATATACCTTTTGTAAATTCTGTTAATATTAATGTAAAGCGCATAGAGAACCGTTATTGTTATAATGCGCTATATAAGCTTTACGTATTATTACTATTATTAAGTCCAGATGGCCTCAGAGAAGGCCACACACACTAAAAACACATGTACAACTCAGTACATGTGTAGGTATATTTGTATACACCCATACTACACTCATCATCAAAAAAAAAAGTGGACACTGAATAAAGGGATTTTTCTACTAAACCTTAAGGGGAACCAATTAGGGGGAATTTACTCTTCTACCAATATCAAATGAGATTAAAATGTGAGCATTCATGCATGACTGAGCACATTCATTTAAGAATAACAATGTCTATAAAAGAAATTTGCACAATTTCCAGCATCTAGCCATTGAAATGTTGATGTGCATGTCCACCCTGCATATTAAACAATTAAAGCAATTGAACGATCACAGGGAGGCACAAATCAATTCAGCCCATCGTTCTTTTCAAGTACAATTATGCAATATTATTGCACCTGAATGATTGTTCATCATTCTTGAATGGAAAATGAGTTAAGGTCAGACATGCTCATTAAGATTTGAATAGCTGGATGCTCCATTTTGGCATTCTTTGAAACTTTCACACAATATATGCTCGCTCACGCAAAATAATCGTATCTAAATTATGTTGGTTGAGGAGAAAGTGACCCTTGATTAGACCACCTTCATTATGTATGCAAATTTCATGCATGTTGTCCAAATTAATTTTTACTAATGATAACCCCTACTTGTCTGAGTAGCAACAACTAATAGTCAGAGTGGATTCCACCCACTGAAACTGAATGTCACAGGTGAATGTCACAACGCATTACCACGCAGTTAGAGATCAAGTTGTGAATAAATTTTAAAAACAGCTTGATTGATACAGTACATTTTAGATCATATTGTCTATCACGTCCTCTTTTCATTCTTTTGTTGTTGTGCACAGTAGTTTGAAGCCATACAGTTGGGCCTGAGATCAACGTCACAGCTGATTGCAATCATTTGCAGTCAGACTGCAGTAAATGTATGGAGCTGATTGCATTTGATTGCAATCAGCTGTGACGTTGATCTCAGGCTCTACTGTATATTCAATGTCAGTCAATCAATCAGTACGTCGTATGTGGACATGTGGTGCGCGTGCATCTTGTCGGTCTCTGCCAAAAAACGCTGATCTATTCCTTAGTTGTCTTCTTCAAACATCATCTTCTGTGCAGTATGTACGCCATTGAATAAAAAATACACTTCCTCATTTGAAGAACAGCTACATATGAAATTCTATATGTCTATCAAATATTTCATCTGTGCAGTACATGTATGTCATTGAATAAAAAGTACACTTCGCCATTTGAAGAAAGGCTACACAGTATAAAACATGAAATATAAGATTCTATAGGTCTGTTAAATATTTTTTTGTTTATTGTCTCACCAGCAGATCCACTCTATTGTTGAATAAAAAGCTACAAATTGAATTACAGCTTGACTATTATTTACATGTTTACATGAATATACAGTACAAATTTGTCTGATAAAATATGACATATAAGATTGTACATGTCTGTTGTTATTCTTGCGCAGTCTGCTCACCCACACCAATTGGTACTGCCTCAAATAGATGGTCTTAAGATAGATGGCCTTTAAATAGATGGTCTTTAAATACATGGTGCAAAACTAGTATTCTCTTTCAATACTATGTATCATGAGTTTATTAGTACACCATATAAAATATGGAATATGAGAATTGAGATGTCTGTTCCGATTCCTTTGTTGTCTCCCCACAAACGTCTACCCGTATTGCACTGAGTATCAAGTATCCTGTTTCATAGCGACTATAAACAATGTAAAATATGGAGTCCATTAACCTCAAACTAGCTTTAAGGTTACCATTTGTAATGCAATGGTTGAAAGAGATGCATTAAATTGGCACACACACAAAACATGGTAAATTAGGGATAAAGTTATAAAAATGGCTTATTGGGTCTGCGCTGACAGACTAGCTGTGCATGCAGAATGGATGACACAATGGCTCGTCGCTGTTTGTCATACCTGCAGCAATACTGATCCAGTGCTCAGGACGATTCTAAGGCAGGAGTTCTGGCCGGCCTCCCACCGGGATAGCGCGTGGATGTCGTGTATAATGCCGTACGGCACCGGACACTCCATGTAGCCTTGCGGCTGCAAAGAAAAGAAGAAGAAGAAAAAATCAAAGTTGTGAATCGTAAACAAAACATAAGTGGGCGTTGTGTGATAATATATTCCCTTCTCTGTGGCACCGGAAATGAATAATCATTATTCTAAGATCATGACGTATTACATGTACGTAAGAGTCTCTGTCATATTACTAAAATAGCAATTAATTTTCTGTTAATGTGAGGGGATGAGATTTATTCAAACATTTAGCATTACACTCATGGTTATTTTAAGACTGTGACGTATTACATGTTCACGGGAGACGTGGGAATCTCCATCATATTACTGAAATAGCAATTAATTTTTATGGAATATGGGGGAAATCCCTCGGTGTGACGGCAAGGACGTGCATCCAAAGTACCTTCACTGTTTCTCAAGGGGGATGTGAGGATAACAACACCAACAGTGAGACAAATCATCATCATATCATTATAAAAGAACGACCCAAATGAAATACAGCAAATGTACCGTAATCTGGCTGTACATTGACATTTACTGTACTGATAATGAATTTGTCTAAAATGCAAATTATCTCAATACCTTTTGCATTACGAGAGGTAGGGAGATCGAGAGACAGAGATCTCAAAGATCAAGTAACTAGAAAGATGGGGTTACATTTAAAGGGCATATACTGTACTGGGAAGACAAAAAAGCCTTCAAAAGGGTGTTCGTGAGCAATCTTCTTGCCAATGGTCTTAAATTCATGTATTGTTCTTTTTAGAAACTCGCTGAAAGTTATTTTCCCTCACATGATCCACATTTGGAGTAATTAAAGATTAAAGATTAAATAACAAAATGTTCCGTCCAAACATTTTGAGGATTTGTGATTTGATCACTACTTTTTTGTCTTCCCAGTACAGTATCTTTAAATGAGTACAGTGCACATTTTCAATATTCAATAAAAATGGGTCTGAGTGCAGCAGACTTATATCAATTCAATTCTTTCTCTGGCTTGCCCAAACAGGGAGATAGAGGAGAATGAACAGTGACTAGTCTTCATATATGTGTAAGTTTGAAATAAGTCATGTCTAAAACCTTGGAAACAAGGCAAAGCATACCAGGGCTAACAATCACAAACCTTTTGTATGTGTATAATACATGTATACTACAGTATACCCACCCTCTCAATTCATCTTGAGTTTGTCAAAGGCAAGTATTGACAATGAACTTCAACCAGTAAGTGCTTTCGTCAAACTGTGGGTTTTTTTCCCCGTCATTTTTTTTTGCAAAAATGGTTGGAATGCCTAAAGGGTGTTCTATGCATGTAGGAGACGGGTTCTGACGTAAAACCATGGTAATATTTTTCATGGATTCATGTTTTGCACAGCTTACAAGCTTACCAGCACCAAATTTGGCAATCCATGTGGAAAGCTGGCATATAATCAAAGCCCAATGTGAACTACATGTACATGTAAATACAACATCATAATATGCACTAGCCATGTACAGTATGGTCTACAGACATGTACTGCACATACTGTACATCTGTACTTTGAGAGTATCTCAAAATACAGTGTGTCCCATAAAAAAAGGAAACCCGTTTTTCGAGGTCGATAACGTAATCATAAAATATCACATTATTATAAAAATAACAGCAATATTGAGAGTAAAGTATCTTCTTTTGTTTGGTCCCAAATTCACGATGAATTGTTCACGCATGACTGATTTCAAGCAGTTACAAGTGCTCGATGTCATAAACGTTTTGCGCAGAATAATGAATGTTGTTTGCACTACGTCGATGCTTCCTTACAAATTTTGACCATTTGTCCTGCGTAAATTGATTTTGACAATTATTTTTTAAGCACCTGTTGCTCCTCAACGCATGACTCTTATCTATCATGTGAGGTGTCAAATGAAAGAAGAAACACCGTGCTTTCTAATGATGTGTATAATATTCCATGATTTTTTTTCAGTCAACTAGAGAAATAACACAAATCTTGGTTTCCTTTTTTCTGGGACACACTGTATATCATTAACCCGATTACATTTTGGGTCTTCGTGAACTCTGGTCCTCTTTAGGACGTCAACGTTTGCAATGTAACTGCAGTTTAGAACCAAAAGGGGACGTGCCATACATGTAATTGCGCTCTACAAGGAATTTTAAGTTTATTCATACAGTAGCCTACATGTACAATTATCTATTGTCCTCACAACAGATTATGTGAGAGTCACGCTGCACAGTAGCTGAGTGGAGAGCAGCCAGAATGCAAATACATGGGCTCAGTAAAGAACAGGTTAATGGTACGATTAATCTGATGACACATTGGACAGAGGCACCCCCAATAACAACAACAATAACAATCAGCTCTCTTTTCTTCATTCTTCTCTGACTCAACTTCTTTCTAAAAATATGTTTTTATTTTAAGTACAATCGAGCCATTAACAAAGGATGTTTATTAAAAGATGGATATCCATCCATTTGAGATGATATTTGATGCTGCCACTCAATACTTATGACAGGCAGCTGCTCTGAACGATACAACACATGTGCAATTTTATGTCATGTTCATACACGTACACCTGGAAGGACCAGAACCTGTAGCCAAATTCCAAATAATGCAACGTATTTTAAACTAAAGGGTTTATCATTTACTGCTTGGAATGTCTACCATACTTCTGGGGGACAAGCAAACAATAATTGTGGTGCATTTCCATAGCAAAAAACACGGGATCACAGAAAAAAAATCCATGTAAAGCTTTCTTTAATGACTTTGTGTGAAGAAAATGGAGTGATGTGCATCCATGATAGAGTACAGGAGCTGATGGTAATCTGTGTACTTAAACAAGAAATGTATGCATCTTCCAATAATTTTGTAATTACTGGTGTACATCATGTTGATGTAATGGACAAATGAATAAACTGAAATGGACATCTTGTTTGAGCTATAAAGTCAGTTTTATACAAGTTTGTACATATACCTGAAAAAGATAAATGCACGATACATGTGAATCTATATTGTATTACAGGGCTTGATTTTGAAAATGCCAGATAAGATCGTGCTCTTTGTGGATGAGTGCACAAACAATGAGGATAATTGATCACATTATGTTGCCTCACATTGTGTTGGCCTTGCTGCACAATCCACATGTGTAACCATGACAACCGTAATACGTATACTATGAAGCTGTCTTTGTGTTTCATGTATGTCAGTAAACTTGGATGAAATCAGTTATGAGGAAACGTTCTTTACATATTTTTTAATAACGTATAATTGTGCACAATTTGATTTGTAGACTAAAATCAAATGCAAAAAATGACATTGAAATAATACAAAAAATTAACATAGATTAATATTGTGCAAAACATAAAATAATGCCATGTACATGTACTTTCTGTACAACATTAGATTTTATCAGATGGGTATCAATTAAAGATGGAATGATTGGAAGCCAATGGGGAATTAAGAGATGGTGGTAGAAAATATAGAATTATCCTAAAATCTGTCATGCAGCACAGGGATTATTACCGGTATACTAGTGTTTGCAGCATGTCAACTATGCATTTTAATATGCGTGTATTCAATGGTGAACACATGTTATAATTTATATTCGGCACAGCACGCACTGGCATAATGACATTACAGAGTAAACATGTTCATTACATGAGGCATAGAAATGAACAGTCGGGGCAGCAGGCCCGACTAGCTCCCAATTAATTAGGAATACACATCACTATGTGCGACGGCAACAAGCGAGCGTAACTCGCTGGGATATGTGTGGATCGACCGTAGACATGGACGTACCCTACAAATATCAGGGCTACATATTGGGTGTACTGTACAGCAAAACACCATTCCTGCTTCGCAATAATGCTGCGTGAGTGTGAGTGTGTGTGTGTGTGTGTGTGTCTCTGTGTATGTGCGTTATATGTGTGTGTCTATATTGAGTGCAATTTGTGTGTAGAATGTCTCTGTGTATGTGTGTGTGTGTGTCTGCGAGTGCGTAGGTGTATGTGTGTGTACTAGTATGTGCATGTACATTTATAGGTGTATCAGTCTGAGACCCTCTTTCAGAGGAGACTGCCATGACGAAGGAACGAGTCGTTTGAGTCTATTGTCGGGCGGAGTGTGTGCGCCACTGGGAGCTACGCGATCAGGATTGGGCTGTTTCTGCTCATCTCTGCTCTTCTTCCTTCCCAAATATGTTAATGTGCTCTTTACAAACGACGCCAGAGAGCGACCCAAAAAGAGAAAGTGAAAAAAAAAATTGAGGCGAGGGATTGAATTATATGAGCGCAAAGTCTACCAATTATGACGAGGACATGAATTGCGAAAAAAAGATATCAACCTACGAGATGACTTTCTCCTTTGGTAAAAGATGAGCGGCTGAATTTATGGAGCATTTTGATATCCATGGCATTCATCGTTCTGACGCACAGTAAGAACTATCATAATAAATGGGTGGGGATTATTATCAATCATAAATTTGCAACTAGGAAGAATAATGGCACTTGCCTCATGAATGTTCTATACAAACCATTGATAACAGTACCTCTATAGCCAGGGACTTGCTGACTTGTACTGTAGATGTACACGTACAAGGTGTTAATACGTACAAATTACTTTCCTTTACATCATAGAACCACATCCCTGAAGGGAAACTCTCTTCATTTTGCGAGTAGGCATCTATTAGATGAATTTTTATTGCATTGGATGTGCGAAAGGCAAGCAAACTGTTCAGTAATGAATATATAGACATAAAGTAAAATCTGCACAAATACAGCCAGGAAAATCCATCTTTACACTGTGTCAATATCTTTCGGGAAATATTGCATATTGCATAATGCATATAGGATATGATACAAAACAACACAAACCTTGATGTACTGACCATGTACAATTTCAAACGGTGTATTGTGTGAACTGGCAAGAGAGTATTAGCTGCCGATGATAATCAGGAGAAAACAACCACAGTCTGTCCTCCGCTTTAAAGGTCTTACTTAACCACAGAGCAAAAGCACAAAATCCCATCCCACTAATTCATGGAATTTGTGTGATCAAAACAATATTATTGACAGGATTCTTACGGTAATATGCACATATGACAGAAGGGGGACAGAGGGTGTGGATACTGTATAGTACTGTACTCTACCAATGTAACAGATACATGTAGTTGAACAGAAACGTGTCATGTTTGTCTTCAAGGAAGCCATAAAATGTTCAGGAAATTGTTTCTATTTGAGGATAGGCTTTCAAAGGAGAAGGATGATAAATGAGAACTGTTTTTTTTTCTCACAATGAGCATACATAAATACATTTGGTACATTTAATGGAAAATTTAATGGGAAATAACGAGGAAAATGTTAAGGACAGCCAAATTGTGCAAATACTTCCAGTAATCTGTGAATACATACAGTGTACTCATAGGCACACACACGTTTACATAGTACTGTTCATCAACACTGTACATGATATGTAGCTTCCACATTTCATTGGGAAGAAAATACATGTAGAATGAAAGTTCCAATTAAAAGTCCTTGATTGTTCATAAACTACACTAAATGAAACATTGCCAAACATTGGCTAGGATGTCAACAACAGGAATAGTGAAACCTCAATTTGCATTTTGAATAACCCCACATGTAAATGTGAAACAATATTTTGGAAAGTTAAAAAGCGAATTCTTAAAGGAAGAATAATTGGATTACTACCAAGATTCACATTTCACAAAAAATCCTTACAAATACACAGAGAGCAATGATGAGAACACCGATTCAAATAATGAATTTTACATAAAGCAATAACAGACATTGAATTGTAGTACACATTCAAAGACTTGGAATAAACTACATGTAATTAATACTGATATTACAGGGAATGCATTATGATTACCTGCTACACTGGATAATGGAAACAGTAAAAAAAAAAATAATTTAGACCAAAGGGGTCACTGAATTACATTTGTAAATGTATCTACAATGTACAGTGCATCCTCTTCCACACATGTATGTCAAAAGACTACAGCTACACTGTACTTTAACTTTACATTTTGTGTAATGTGTTAAGTAATAAACCACTACAAGTACACACACAGTATTAATAGTTAATAGAGATGCAGCATTGTTCTCACAGTGTTTTACACAACTTTACCATAAATTGAGTCAGAAATGGATGCAATCAGGCGTGTATGATGACGTCAAGAAGAGCAAACTATATTTCACTCCAGGGCATAAGTTTCTAATTTCCTGCAGTAGATATTAAAAGTATACTTGGTGTATTTTTCCAAACATATCCTTTTGGAATAATTTCTTCCTTTTACAGGCGATACACAAATGATACAGTAGCACTCACTCTTTATCTGTACAGGGTGTACAGTGTACGTGAATGTATTTTCAAGAAAATATGAATTTGAATTGACAGATATTCAGACGACAAAACACTTTATACTACCGAACCACAAGATAGTTTACACAAACATGCTCATTCCTAGACCATATTGTTTTTCAAATAATAATAATGGTTCGATTTTCTCTGGTACAGCATGATCAAATGGCATTGAACATTCACCTTGTCTTCTAAATTTACAAGTCGATCCTATCTTTAGGAGCTTCTAATAAATACAATATTTTTTCCATTTTCCGTGGTATTTACATTTTTAAAAAAATCTTCTTTTTTTTTTAATTTTGTTGTTTTTTTCTTTTCTTTTCTTTTCTTTTCTTTTCTTTCTTTTTTTTTTTTTTTTGGGGGGGGGAAGGGCTGCAATAGGGATACCATCTCTTCAATACTCTCCTACCCCCACAAATACAAATGATGACACCATTGGAATTGATTTGCTCCACAAACTGCCACCAGTGCCACTGCCAGCACTAGACAGAAATTACATGTACTCAAGGGGGGGGGGGGGGGGGGGGTGGAACGACCCATCCAAAACCTACTCAAAATCTAGCCATCGCTAAAAAATTCTGCTGATTTTCCAGTGCTAAGATTGTGAGGGAGCTTCTAATTAATACAATATTTTATCCCATTTTCCGTGGTGTTTACATTTAATTTTTTCTTTAATTTTTTTTTGTTTGTTTTTTAGGGGGGGGGGGGCTGCAATAGGGATGCCCTATCTTCAACACTATCCTACCCCCACAAATACAAATGATGACACCATTGGAATTGATTTGTTCCACAAACTGCCACCAGTGCCACTGCCAGCACTAGACAGAAACGACATGTTAACATACATGTACATGTACATGTACTCAAGGACAACTACTGCCAGTACATGTATGTTGCTTACTGGACTACTGTACTACACAGGGCTGGCCCATTTACGATATGTTCATACATGAAGTATACCATAATCACTGAAGGAAACATCCCTTGAAGGTGAAAATAAAAACATTGCACTGTACTTGCAGAGTCTTTTTATCAAACCTGAGCATGCATATCATGTATTCTACCCATATTTTCATTTTCATAACTTGAGGCTCTTTTGACATTTGCTAGAGATGGGGGGGGGGGGGGGGGGGATGTATTGCCCTGTTCCCAGTATTATACATTTTATGCAGTCATAAACAAACGTCATACCCTGCATATATGTCACAGGAAACAATGCCACAAGGGACAGGGCAAATTTTGCACCAAAAGAATAAAAGCCCTTGTGAAAACCCTTTTTTTCTAACAGGGTACAAAACATGTGTTTCATGAAATCAAGCTTGAAAAAAGCCCTGTAAACTTTTACATGTATTTGTTTCTGAAATGAATTTTCCTCTTCAATTGATAAATACTCAACTCAATGTACACTTTCTTACTACCACGTAAATCTAAGCACTAGAATTTGTAACCACATGTGTTGTTTACTTCACACTGGAATGGTTCACAACACGTTCTGGTTAGCATACACTTCACTGCATGTGACGTTTAGAGCATTAACAAAACCCACAATTTCTATTTTTAAAAGAACTTCTATGCGTACTTAACGTGTATGCTGATGAGAGTAAGCATTAGTAACTGGCATTTACATTGCTTGAATTCTATTCTACTGCATCCATTCTTATTCAACACATTCATTACATCTAGAGTAAAAACAATGCCTTTTTACAATGGATTTACAAGAAACAAACAAATTTGAGGGTTTAGCTAAGTTGATTGAAATGCATCGTGGAAGAGGTACAGTGGATTGCTCTTCTGAAATCTCAATACCACATTGCTGAGGTTAGTGTACAATGCGTCGGTCAGCGAGACGGCAGTCTTCAGCAGTTTCTAGGCTACAGGAACCGGTAGCTGAAAGTCAGTTTCTTGTTCCAACATTGTGGGGGAAGTTCTAATATTTTCTTCCATTCTCCAGACCTGCAAAAGTGAGGGATGTTGTAATATTTTCTCCCATTCTCCATCATACATAATTTCTTTTTTGACCTGCAAAAGTGAGGGATGTTCTAATATTTTCCCCCATTCACCATCATACACAATTTCTTATTTGACCTGCAAAAGTGAGGGATGTTCTAATATTTTCTCCCATTCTCCATCATACACAATTTCTTTTTTGAACTGCAAAAGGGCTATTCTACTTGAACCCTTTCTTTGCCAGACAAAATTTACCTCCATGGGAGTTGTGTGTATTATTTGAGCAAAATGCACCAATGGCACACAAAGGGTTAACTTGCTCTGTACAGTACCTACAAATGGACAGTTCCTACAAAATGCAGTTCATAGGGTTGTGGTGGGGGTGGGGAGGAGGGGGCGTGCGTACATCAGTTTTACGCAGTAGTTGATTATTTGCATTGTTCTATATAACTTCTGTATTTGAACTTGTTTGTCTCTTTTGTTGTGCAGAGGGACTTTTTGTTGATGTATGATTTTGTTTATAATGTTTTGTTCCATGCTTTTGTTAGTATGTCTTGTTTGTATGTTTAAATGCAAGGCTCCCTTGTAAAGCAGCTTTATTCATACCTGAATTGGCCTATCCTGCATTATGTTTTACTTGTAAATAAAGACATAAATACATGTACCTGAAAAAGAGAGATAGTGACCTGGTAGGCACCATTACTTCAATGACTGGCATAATAATAGTGCAGGGCCCTATTGATTCACACTGATGGGGCTACCTTTGGTTACCATAGTTTCCATTATTCACAATGAAAATAAAGTAAAATATATTTCTCAAAAAATGATGGGGGGGGGGGGGGAGTATTCTATGTAAACATTAACTAAAATCATTCTGTACCTCTAATTCAACCAGTACTGCAGTAAGAACATTTTCATCAATACAATTTGCTGACTAAATTTAAACAAAATGGTTTTGCAACATGTTATTCTCATCATGTAAAGATGTAAAAACTCACCCAACAAATCTCAAAATGTTATGCTCTTTTGAGTCTGCACACTAATGTCAATCCATTACTACATGTCCAGTATGTACAGTGTAGGACCAAAGAGTCAACAAAATCGCTTCTTTCTATCATTTTTGGCAAATTCAATGCACAGAGGCAGATTCAACAAACAAATGAAATTTCCCCTTTGTTTTAAAGGAATCTCTGTCTACTACTTTGTAATTTCTCCCTAATGTGGGCGGCAACGGATGCATTAACGACGTGTGGTAGCATAACATAGGATTAAAGGGGATTAATTTCAGTTTCCTGAAAATGAGTGACGAACTGTGTTTACTGGTTACGCGGTGAACAAACAGATGAGGTTTCACAATGTACGTGGACAGTATGCTGGTATAAAGTACATATGACATGATGTACAATGATACAAGGAAAGGGGGGGGGCACATATAATTTGCAAAGGCTACTGTACTTCAAACATGATGTCATATTATGTTTGGTTTGGTTTATTTATTGCTGTAATGATCTCTGGATCAGCACTACATAGTGAGACTACATGCAGGTGAAATTACTTCTAATGATAAACTGGAAGGACTAGTTATGATTACATAGAAATACCACGATAGATTTATAGCATATTGAATGAGCATGAATTTACTACCACATAAAAAAAGTATAGTTAATCGCATGAAACATTTGAGATATAAATTTCCATAACAACAACAATAAACCCCTTGACCTACAGTGTACAGTATGCAAACACAAACACTGACCAGAAAAAAAAAAATAACCAGAAAAAAAAAAAACAGTTCGAGGGCAAAGTCATTAATCATAGCCTTTTCTATTAAATGGGGGAGGGGGGGTGGGGTTGTTTCACCAAACTGTTCTGAAGCTTCAGTAAGAACGACTTCACGTACAACTGGTGACCCTTTCCTGCACTACATAAATGATGGGAATCAAAATCATTGAGAGCCTCATTTAGCACAAGAAAGGGTCACCAGTCATGTGTAGAGTCGTGTGAAACACCCACCTGATTTCAAGAGAACACTGCAAATCATTATTCATTGGGAGCGGTACATCTCAAAGGTAAGGGGTAGTAATATCAATGATTACAAGGCCTAAATGATACCAGAACCATTCTTCTGTCATGACTACATGAAGATGTAGGTTCAGACTTTCATTAATTTCAACGATTACTATTAGTTTCACGTGATTTCTTTGTTGGTGTCCAGAAATCAAACTAGAATGGGACCTGTGGTCATGACAAGAAGGGCACTCAACTCATTACAACAACTTTCACACCAATACCATTTACATATGTACCTTTTAATCGTTTGCGTGAGTCGTGTCAAGAAAACGTGACCAATCTGAACAGCCATAACAATTTGAAACCTACAAATGGGCTATTTATAAGCTACAATGGACAATTCCTATACAATGGAGCGTTTTCATAATGCATTCACAACTTTCCCCCTAACTGCGTAGTAACACGTTATTGCATTCACCTGTATCTACAAGTAGTAATTCAGATTCAATGGATGGAATGCACTTTGAATTTATTAGTTGTTGCTACTCGGACAAATCTCGGTCAAGCTTTGGGGTTCCCATTAGTAATGTCTTGTTTGACCTACTTGAATAAAATTTGCATACATAACGAAAATGGTCTATTGATCAAGCACCGAACAAACATTGCTTTGAAAGCTTACATAATATTACATAATATTGATTGCAATTTAATCATTCATTAGTTAGCACTCATCCTGCATTGCCTACTTTATTTGCATAACTTTCTCTCCAAATTCGGTTATGAATGATGGGACAAAGAAAACTTGTAGACTACACATTACTAAGTCTCCAGAAATAGTGAGTACAGCTACATGTAGTAATTATGACACTGACATCATTAGCATATGACACAGATCTATAAAACTCTCCCTGGAAGGGGAACACACATTCAACGAATGATGGATGTGAAGAATTTAAGGGTGTAAAGTGTGTGGTGTGTGTGTGTTGCGTGTTGAGATGTTATGTGATACACTGACACTGATCACACGCCATTAAACTCAATTTTTAACTTACAAGGAAGCAGGTTTGTACGATAATAAAAGTCATGATAAATTGTATTCCCTTTTCGTTTGTTTATTGATATAATTGGAAACAGACCACGCACGTGCAAGTGCGGTCACATGAATATTGCACAGAGATATGAAATGACGAGAATTGAACATGACTAAATGATGTGTGATAAATGATGCTTACATACAGTCCAATGATAATGAGGGGTGACACGAAGGAAGGGGCTCACGCGATGAATGATGCTGCGGAGACTTAGTGGCGGAAACGCGACTTCGTAAACGTGGCTGAAGAGCCGTGAAGATCGCGATGTCGACGCTGCACGCTTGCGGTGGTGATGGCGGACGAGAAGAGAAGAAGTGAAGTGAAGATGACGAAACGGCGATGCTGGCGTAGTGCAGTGAGTCGCTAGACGCCAGTGATGAGCCGTGAAGTAAAAGCGAACAAAGCGGCGATGCTGGCGTAGTGCAGTGAGTCGCTAGACGCCAATGATGAGCCGTGAAGTAAAAGCGAACAAAGCGGCGATGCTGGCGTAGTGCAGTGAGTCGCTAGACGCCAATGATGAGCCGGGTGATCGCGGACGAGAAGAGACGAGAAGCGAAGCGGCGATGCTGGCGTAGTGCAGTGAGTCGCTAGACGCCAGTAATGAGCCGTGCTTAAAAATCAATGTTCAGGTGAGCTGCAGTGGGTCGAGCTCGGTGTGAGGTGATGCCGAAAGGCGGGACTGGCAGCTCCCAGGGGTTAATCCAGCCGTGTCGGTGTAGATTATATCGTACGACTGGAAGACTGCCAGCCCGCTGGAGACGGCAGGAAAAGAGTCTCCTGTCCGGAGGCGTGTTGTCTCGAACCGGAGCGAAGTTCCGGGAGATGCTGACTCAAACCAAGATGATGTGGGAGTGATCAGATTCGCTGAGCGATGGAGGATATGCGGACCACGTGCGTTGAAGCGCACGTAGGCAATGATACGCGATAGGTTGAAACAACGCACGTGGCCAGAATACATTAACAATAAACAATAGAATTACGTAACGTGGAAAATAACTGGAAGAACACATGGCAAACGTACATGGAAAAATACTGAACATGAAAATAAAGAGTGAAGAGTCACTACAGCTACTCCCCTGCCAGAATCGAAGTTATGGATGAAATCCACAAATGAGAGGCGATAAAAGATAAACATCTTCAAAATATTTAAGTAAGGGAACAATAAAATCGTACACTCAAGCTTCCAAGTTTCGGGGTCACCAATGAAGAATTTAAGGGTGTAAAGTGTGTGGTGTGTGTGTGTTGCGTGTTGAGATGTTATGTGATACACTGACACTGATCACACGCCATTAAACTCAATTTTTAACTTACAAGGAAGCAGGTTTGTACGATAATAAAAGTCATGATAAATTGTATTCCCTTTTCGTTTGTTTATTGATATAATTGGAAACAGACCACGCACGTGCAAGTGCGGTCACATGAATATTGCACAGAGATATGAAATGACGAGAATTGAACATGACTAAATGATGTGTGATAAATGATGCTTACATACAGTCCAATGATAATGAGGGGTGACACGAAGGAAGGGGCTCACGCGATGAATGATGCTGCGGAGACTTAGTGGCGGAAACGCGACTTCATAAACGTGGCTGAAGAGCCGTGAAGATCGCGATGTCGACGCTGCACGCTTGCGGTGGTGATGGCGGACGAGAAGAGAAGAAGTGAAGTGAAGATGACGAAACGGCGATGCTGGCGTAGTGCAGTGAGTCGCTAGACGCCAGTGATGAGCCGTGAAGTAAAAGCGAACAAAGCGGCGATGCTGGCGTAGTGCAGTGAGTCGCTAGACGCCAATGATGAGCCGTGAAGTAAAAGCGAACAAAGCGGCGATGCTGGCGTACAACGTTGCCAGAACTGGCATAATTATGCTTTCTGGCATAATTTGGACACTTTCAGCATAATTCATTATGCCGGCATAATTTTGGCATAATTCAGCTTTTTTAAGCAAATAATCTGGAATAATACGAGCTTCTTTAGCATAATTTTGATAGAAAAATATATCATTTTTTCACATTTTGTTTTACATTTTTCACATTTCTACTAATTAATAAACGGCGCCAGCACCGACAGAAGTGCGGGAAATCGTTCAACATGCACACGGCGGTTATATCAGGTAGTTGGGATCGTATGTATGTTTTGTCCGTGCTTGCAACTCACAGCCTAGTACACACTGAACTAGAAAAGGTTCTTTCTAGTTCAGTGCTAGTACATAGTACCTAGCTAGTGTCGGTGTATAATGTGCGGCCACTGCGTGCGGCGCGCGGGTGGCTGTACTGCATAGAGTTATGGTCCAAAGTTCTCCACTAAATGTATAACATTATGTTATGAAATGCCTAAGGGAGAAGTTGTATATAACAACCAAAGAAAACTCAGGATATATTCTCATATGGGGCTTGTTTTTAAATGTGTGACATATTTTATGCAATTCATATTCGGAAGAAAAAGAATATTGTGACCAAAGAAAATTCTCAGGATGTGTTCTAAGATGGGCCTTCTTTTGTAATGTATGTTTTGTAATAAAACAATACTTGACGTTTATACCAAAATCATTAATTTATGTTTGTTATCTTAAATGTTGTTAAATTGGTTAAGAAATATTATATGCAGTGCCCTAGGAAGAATAAGAAAAGACAACTCAGGATTGTGTTCTCAGTTTGGCCTTAATGTTAGATGTTTTGTACTTGTTTTTGATTACAAAATCACTATGCTACTGATTGGTGTACCTGTATACAAATATTGACTGCTATGAGGGGCACAGTTAAAATTATAAGCCCAAGATGATGTCAAAACCATGACTATGCCCGAAGCGAAGCTGAGGGCATAGTCATGGTTTTGACATCACCGAGGGCCTATGATTTTAACTGTGCCCCGAATATTAAGCAGTCAATATTTGTTTTATAAACCGAATGTATAGATTCTTCTCATCGATTGGTTAAAAGATTTCCTGAACTGACAAGGCCTACAAGATAGCATGTAATAGGCATGTAAATCAACACTCATTGCGCGTACAGGGATTGCGCACACACGAGCGATATCGCGCGGTGTTGAGGTTGTCTTATTATTTTCCGGGCACAGTCGATTGCCATGCCCCTGGCACAGTTAATTTTGACGTCATCTTGTTAAAAACGGGGGCACAGCTATTTCGATGACTCTACTTTCAACCAATCAGATGAGAGGAATCTATGTATGAGGTATATAATAATTTATGGAAATACATCATTGATCTTATTTACATTCTTCAACGCTCGTTACTGAATTTAAAAGACACATATGCGATAACTTCTTTATTTAAATTCCTTACATCGTACAGTATGCAATGCTTTAGGAAGAAGCTGTATAATAACCCGAAACAACTCTGCATGGTTGCGTTCAGATGGGCCTTGTTTTATATTAGCTGCTTGTAATAAAACAATTGCCTTGATTTGGGCCAGAATCCTTGCCTTTTATGCCAAATTCAAAAAAGACAAAACAAAACTTGCCTTTTATTAGTGGTGTGTGTAAGGTGGAAAATTGTTCACTTCTGTCTACAAGCACCAAATTTGGCACAAATTCATATTTGAAACAATATTAGATATAGAAGCATCTCAAAATATTTTCAGGGTTGCGTGGGGGCAGCCCCCAAAGTGCCACAGGGGCCCTAATATGTTATTTTTACTTCTTTTCAAAAACGCATGGCCGGACTTGAAAACAAATTATTAGTAATCAACCTCAGGTAATAAGGACCCTGCCTCGTTTTAAAGTGTGGGTTCACAAGTGGCAATAAGGGGCCTGGGGATGGCTCCCCAAACGCCTCCCCCCCCCCCCCTATCATGGGCAATTTTTTCTTATTTTTTAAAGGCTTGTTCTCAATAATAGATAACTGGATGGGAATCATCCTTAACAGGGAACTTAAGTTGTTGAACTTGGGGTACAACTGTAAGTGGCAAGGGGCCGGGGGGGGGGGGGGGGCGGGTAGCCCCCAAGACTCCCCCAGGGGACATTTCATCAACATTTTTTGTCTGAAAAGTTGTCTTTCTCCGACAGTTACCATAGTAACAGTCAGAGGCTAATGCCTCTTAGCCAATCAAAGCCGAGGATTTCACTGAAATTGTCAGCACTGACTATTTAGTCAGTGCTGACAACTTTCATGAAATGCCCTCCAGGCGGAAACTTTCTCTTATTTTCTAAAAAAAAAAAAGGGTTTTACTCAAGAATAAATAACTGTACTTTAACCACTTGATAGGAATCATCCTTAGGTAATAGGGACCTTAGCTTAATAGCTTAATAGCTTAGCTTAATAGGGGTACACAAATGGCAAGGGGCCGGGAGGGGATACCTCACCCCCCCCCCCCAAAAAAAAAAAAAAAAAAAATGCCTCCAGGGGGGCAAATTTTTTCTGAAGAATAAATACTGATTGGCTTTAAACCAATCCTGATAAATGTGAACTTAAGTTGTTAAAATGGTTGAGTGTGTGCGTGTGTGTGTATTGTGTGTGTGTATTGTGTATGTGTGCGTGTGTGTGTATGTGTGTGTATGTGTGTGTGTGCGTGTGTGTGTGTGTATGTGTGTGTGTGTGTGTGTGTGTGCGTGTGCGTGCGTACGCGCGCGCATGTAAACTTAATGTGAACTTAAGTTGTTAAAATGGTTGAGTGTGTGCGTGTGTGTGCATGTGTGTGTATTGTGGTGGGGTTGGTGTTAGGGGTTGGTGTTAGGGGTGTTAGGGGGTGGCTGTCCAGATGGGGGTTAGGAATGGTTAGGACTAATTTTAGGGGTGTATTATAGGTTGGGGGATTAGTGGACTTGTTTATTTAAAACTTGATTCCGGAAGCTATTCGTTCAGTTTATTTGATTAAACATCGTTACATGATTATAACAATAGAGTAATTATATTTAATATTTTCAGCTATTTTATTGTAATTAATTTGTACTTACAAATGCATATATATATATATAAGTTGCATGATGGTTTTGTTTAATTTTGTGTTAATATATTTGAACTGATTATTTGAATTTAATTTGTATTATTATGGAATCAGAATAAAGATCATTAAAAAAAAAAAAAAAAAAATTGTGTGTGCGTGCGCGCGTGTGTGTGTGTGTGTGTGTGTGTGCGCGCGTGTGTGTGTGTGCGTGTGCGTGTGCGTGCGTACGCGCGCGCGTGTTACGTAACGTGAGGGTCCAAACGGGTTCGGCATAATTTTTGGCCATTTAGCATAATTTCGCTGCTCTCCTGGCATAATTTGATTTTTTTCACTGGTCACACTGCTGGCGTAGTGCAGTGAGTCGCTAGACGCCAATGATGAGCCGGGTGATCGCGGACGAGAAGAGACGAGAAGCGAAGCGGCGATGCTGGCGTAGTGCAGTGAGTCGCTAGACGCCAGTAATGAGCCGTGCTTAAAAATCAATGTTCAGGCGAGCTGCAGTGGGTCGAGCTCGGTGTGAGGTGATGCCGAAAGGCGGGACTGGCAGCTCCCAGGGGTTAATCCAGCCGTGTCGGTGTAGATTATATCGTACGACTGGAAGACTGCCAGCCCGCTGGAGACGGCAGGAAAAGAGTCTCCTGTCCGGAGGCGTGTTGTCTCGAACCGGAGCGAAGTTCCGGGAGATGCTGACTCAAACCAAGATGATGTGGGAGTGATCAGATTCGCTGAGCGATGGAGGATATGCGGACCACGTGCGTTGAAGCGCACGTAGGCAATGATACGCGATAGGTTGAAACAACGCACGTGGCCAGAATACATTAACAATAAACAATAGAATTACGTAACGTGGAAAATAACTGGAAGAACACATGGCAAACGTACATGGAAAAATACTGAACATGAAAATAAAGAGTGAAGAGTCACTACAGATGCATCATAGAATTAATTGTCTTTGTCTTGTTCAGCAAGACCTCATTGAAACAATCACAGCTCCTTCTGTGCCAGGCAAATCAAAAACAAGTGCTCTGGAGTTTGTGCTAGCATTAATAATGGACAAGTGTACCTGTGGGACAAACAGAATCATTGCGATTTCCTTAATGATCACATTCTTGTAAACTAATCTATGACTCGCACTTTAATACATGACGTTCTCTCTCATTAAAAATTGCTTTTGATATTAAAGAACAATTGTACAAGACTCAAGAGACTCTCACAGTACTGTCCGTTTCATACTTTAAATCTAATTGTGACACTTACATCATTCACCATAATGACGTAAACTGGCAAGGCAGGTACAGGTACATGCAGATTATATGAATGATGGATGCATCGTGGAATTCTTGCCTTTGTTTTGTTCTGCAAGACCTCACTTAAAGATTCACAGCTCCTACTAAGCCAGGCAAGAAAATTATGCGCTTTGGGGTTAAATAGCAAGAATTAATGATAAACAAGTGCACCAGTGGGAATATATAGAATTAACACATTTCCCTTTTCATATTCTTGCATGACTAGTACTTAAAGGGATAGGATACCCTTATCAAAAATTGCTTTTGATAAGATTTACATGACAGATACATGTAGGATGTGATTGTGGGCTTCCTTAGAACAATATTTGACAAGTGGAACTTACGGCTATGAAGTTTTGAAACATGGACACTTCTTCAAGACAGGGTATCTCTTTTGAAGGTCAAAAAGAATCAATCTGGTAAAAGTCATAGAACTTAGCACTTCCCTCCTAATAACAGAACTGGAAACTGACTTCAGGCAAAATTACGAGCATCAGTAGATTTTGAGGTTTTGGGCGGGACGTCCGATAGCTACTAGATAGCCTAGAGACCAAAGACCGCTGTGCGCTATGGTCTGCACCCATCCACTCCATGGTATGGTGCATGCGTTCAATGGGAGCAATGCCCACATCACGAGCTGACAGGGACAATACGGTTAAGAATGTAGACTAAGCTCAAGGATTTTTTTCACTTTTCCTAAAAGTGTTCATGAAGCTATGCCTGTGAGATTTATGTGTGTTAATGTCAGAGTATACAACTGCGACGTTTGCAAATAGGACACCGTGTCTTTAAATCGCAAAACATCCTTGCATGTTACACATGGATTCCTTTGTGTTAACAGAGTGGAGTTGAATGACAAGGCTGAAGGAAGCACTCAATTTATGTGTTTTACCATGTACCAAGTATAGATGGATTCTGAACACACAACGTTCCTTGATCCAATCAGTCACCACCACAAAGCAATTAAAAACATGCATTACATGACAACAACAGCGGCTGCAACTATGAAATTGCCAACTTTACATACTGTGTTCATATTGCTATAGCAAAAACAAACATGGATATTTAAGGGTTGTCAGGGTTACAGACAAACCCATATCTGAAATGTATTGCTTATTTCACAGCAGTGAAACAAAATGCTGACGTGGAGCCCATCTTAATCATGAGTTTTGACTGGTCATATCATATTTTCTCTCTCCATACTAGTATTAAAGATAGAGTACCCCATTCCCAAAAGTCGAGAAACTCAACCGGGAATCAGAAGTATACCTTATACTGCTAACTATAACATGTATGAAATCTCACATTCATAGCTTCACAAACCTTTTCAAGTGAAAACATAATCCTTTTTATGCTTGAAACAAAGCAACCAAATATATTCATGCAAGTAAACCGTATTTCAATTTTGTGTCTCAACAGCGGTGCAGGCTTGCCTCAATTCATCAGTGTGTGGTGCGAAGAGCCGTGCGGTCACTGCGGTGCGATGTTTCGTACTGCCACCTCTGGTCTCTAGATCGTTCACGCAGGTGTTGAACGCCCCATTAAAAAATGACCCCAAATCCAGCAAACAATAAAATTCTGCTTAAAGTCAGTTCCCAATTCTATAGTTGGGATTGAAGTTCTTATCCATTATTTTCTTCTATTTTTTGTGTTTTTTACAAACAA
>OZ022581.1:21781132-21824277 GCA_963669155.1 Arbacia lixula
TGAATCTGTTGACAATAATTATGGTAACACAAACCCCTTTCATATGCACCACCTATCCAAGTTCAAGTTCAAGTTTATTTATCTTTCTTCAGATACAATTTTACTGATTAATAACGAGTGACAGTGTACATAAAGAAACAGTAATATGGAACAAGTTTAAATGTTGCATCAGAGAGAAGATAGAAAGACGAGGAGACCTTATGAAAGCATAGCTTGTTAGAGTCAGGTCCCTCATGGCAATAACATGTTAAAAACGACCAGTCTGATTTAATACATGTAGTACAAACATCAATACAATAAATATCTTTTTAGGCAGAACACAAAGACACTTGAGTACTAGAACAAATAACTAAACAACTTTAGATACTAACATGGTTAACTAAATCAATGAAAAGGGTGGGGAGAAGAGGCTTATTTACAAAAGAGGGTGGGGAAAGTGGGGGAAAAACAACATACATGGAGATATAAAAGGGTATAGGGCTGGGTGGGAGAGAGAGAGAGCGAGGATTATTAAAAGCTGGTAAATGACAGAAAAAGATAGGAAGAAGTAAAGGTGAGTTGGCAGGTCCCACATGTATGTACATGTGGATCGTGTTCAACTTTCAAAATAAAACACGGCAGTACACCTGTACCACAACTTTGAACATAGCTTAAGAATCAACTAGATAGTTATTCAATAAGTGTAACTTCAGTTTGCGTTTGAAAACAGAAATACTGACAGAACGACTAATACTTGAGTCAAGAGAGTTCCAGAACCTTGGTCCCGTGCAAATTAAAGTGTTGAGAGTAAACTTAGTCCGTGCATGGGGTGAATGGAATGCAGAAGCATGTCTTGTGGCATAATTGTGAATTTCATTGTTTTTCTTGAACATTTGGGCTAATGCCAGCGGCAGTACACCCGAGTTAAGATCGTACATTAGGGAACCCAATTGCATATAGTAAATGTCTTCTACCTTTAAGATTCTATGATGATGGAACAGAGGATTTGTATGAGCTCGAAAGTCAGCATCACAGATTGTTCGTATTACCCTCTTTTGGACCAAGAAGAGTTTATCTAATTGTGTTTCGAGAGATTTACCCCACGCAAGGACACCATAATTGATATAAGGTAGAATTAAAGTTGAATACAAAATAAATAAAACGCTTTGAGGAAGAGAATATTTTAGCATTCGAATTACACCAGTATTCTTTGACAATGTTTTGCATAGATTATTTATATGAGTTTTCCATGTTATTTTTTCGTCAATATGGAGACCTAGGAATTTAGTTGAAACCACCCTATCTATCACAGCACCATTGAATATGATGTCCCTAGGCAACAGCTTAATTGAATTGCTATACATCATATAGTTAGTTTTTTTTAGATTTAGGGACAGTTTATTGGCCTGAATCCATGCTGTAATATTACATAACTCTGATTTAATTGTTTGCAAAAGGACTTGAACATCTTTGTGTGAAAAAAATATGCTGGAATCATCTGCAAACAGTATAAAAGATAATACATTGGAAGAGTATTGGAAATCATTTATATAAAGAATGAATAAAAGAGGACCAAGAAGAGATCCTTGCGGCACTCCACATCAGGTAACATTTTGTAACTCTGAAGCAAAACCATGAATGAATACAAATTGCTGCCTGTCAGCTAAATAGCTCCTGAACCAGTCCAGCGCTGCACCTCTGATCCCATAGTGCGATAATTTACTTAACAAAATGTTATGATCTACTGTATCAAATGCCTTAGAGTAATCCAAGAATATTTCAATTGTGTGCATATGGTTATCCAGGGCATCAGAAACTTTATTGATGAAGTGCAATATAGCATGGGTGGTAGTATGTTTCTCACGGAAGCCAAATTGAAAGTTGGAAAATTTTTTACTTGCATTGAGAAACTTAACACTTCTCAAGTAAATAAGTTTTTCAAGAATTTTAGAGAACCCTGTTAAGAGAGAGATGGGCCGATAGTTTGTCAACAGCTTGGGGTCGCCCTTCTTAAAAATTGGGACAACCTTTGCAACTTTCATATTCCTGGGTACAATGCCATTTGTCATCGACAAATTAAAAATGTGCACTAACGGCTTTACAATTCCTGGTGCCACACTTTTAATTAGACTGTTTAGATATTATCACATCCAGGGCTTTTCCCAATCTTCAAAGAATTTACCAAACTAAGTACCTCTCCCTCATTCGTAGGCATCATAAACAAACTCTGCTCATTAGGGTGCCTTAAGAAATCACGAAATGATTTATCACAGTTAGGTATGCCCTCCGATAGTTTCGGACCAATATTACAAAAGTAATTATTGGAGTTTTCTACAATAGATTTCTCATCATCTACTAATTCTCCATCAATTTCCATAGATCGAATACTTGATGCTACGTTCTTGCTCTTAAAAACTTGTTTTATTACTTTCCATGTTCCTTTTATGTCTTTAAAGGTTCTCTGAAACTGAGTTGAGTAATAACTTTTCTTTGAAGCACGTAAGATTGTAGTTAGGGTGTTCCGATATCTCGTATAGTTTGACTGTTCTGATTTAGCTGTTTTGTATTTGTAATATAGCTTATTTTTCTTATTTATTGACTTCAACAACGATTTTGTAATCCATGGCATTACAGGGATTTTCTTGCGATTTCCTCTATTCCTTTTACATAAAGGTATATTCAAATCATACAACAATAAGAATTTGCTAAAGAAGCACAATGGCCGCAGAGTGCGGGAATGTACTTACTGCCAGAGACGATTTAACCACCTTTCCCGTCATCTGATAGTGTACCACTCCTCTTTATTAACGGAGCAGAAGATGGATCTGAGGAACGATATCCTCCGGTATGTACAATTAAGGTCATTTAATCATATTACAAAAAAAACATTTGTTTTCTTAGGAATAAACAAGTGCATATGAGCACATTATAACTCATACGAATCACCTCGGGTCAATTGTACCATTGAAGTGAACAAAATGAAAACATAATGAGGTAGTCGACCACGTTTGTACCCATTATCATGCATATAATGACAACAGCTATTCAGCTATCAGAAGGTAGTGAAAGAACATTTCACCATGTGTATCTCCCTTGTATTGTTACGGACACACTCTAAAATACACCCATCATCCACCACAGCTTCAGATTCAAATCCCAGTCTGCAATTTAGTGGCTCGTCCAACTGCGGTGTAACTATACGAAGTGAGGGGTGTTTCACCAAGCTGTTCGTAAGTTTTGAACGACTTTACATACGACTGGTTATCCCGTCTTGTGCTAAATCAGATTCTCAATGAACAAAGTGTGGTATCGCATTTAGCACAAGAAGGGATTACCAGTCGTTCGTAAAGTCGTTCGTAACTTACGAACAGCTTGGTGAAACCAGGGAGGTGTTACGAAGGAGTAGAAACTCGAGCATGATATATTCAAACATCTGTATGGGTTCTAAAGCGTGCTCATGAATGCCAAAAGCATTCCATAATCATGACAATGCTTTGATGTTCCATGTGCCGTGCCGACATTTAGCTGATGTCAACTTGAAAAGAAATTTCTTTAATTTCCCATTTGTCTGTAGACGTTTTGTTTTTGACAAATTTGTTTGCAAACTTTAAGGAAGTTAACGGCAGATAATGACAGATCCTTTACTCTGCTTTTGTTTCGAAAAGTATTGAGGAATCATTAAAAATCGGACATATAAGCTATTTTTATTACTTACAAAATTGGCCAATTTCTTCACTTTCCGACAACTTGTGCATCTGGGGGATTCAACCACTCTCAAAATGATATATTAAGCTGTGTATTATCATTAACGGCGTTTGTGTGTGTTTGCGTGAAACAGAGATATTTCACTTGAAAAACTTGTTTATTTGTGTTTGCTGATACCTGTTATGCTCATGGAAGTATTAACAGAACGGGACAAGCGAAATGAGACTGTACATTTCTTTTGTCCTCTCCGAGAAGCCGTTGCCACACAATCATATTCATAATTGTTCAAACACCTGAACAGCACCTGTTGAGAACACATAACTTTTCAGCGGCTTGTCACATGGGTTCAAAGGAAGAAAGTTGCTTCATATCCTTCCATAACACGTCCCTGGTGAAACACCCCCCTGGCGTACTGTATAGATTCAGTAGTGTGCAAGCTGGTTAGGACAGGTAATGACAATGATAAAGATAAGATACAACCAAACATGACAACACATTTGATATATAACCTTTATATTTCAGAATACTGGTATGCAGCTATCTATCACTTGTGAACTATTTTGTACTTTTTTGTAGGTACTTGCACGTGTTAATAACGACCTGATTGTGCCGAGTAATGAGACCAGTGTGGCAAACTTGGTACAATGATGATGACACAACTTATTGATTAGATTTTGGGTCGTATAGGTCAAATGTCAAAGGTTCAATCCTAAATTATTACTTTTGATGTGAGTACGCGAGAAATATTTTACAAAACTCACCCAACTTTGTGTAATGATAACAAATATATGATCATCTCTTGGGTAAGATATTTTAAAGGTCAAATGAGATAGGTCAAGGTCTAATCATAAATTGTCATTATTGTGTGATAACTTAGGATATAATTGATCAACCTTTAACTTGATACAATGACAATATATCTCAATGCAGTCGTATGCTATAGCAAAATATCAAATTGTCCACGCACTGGACGACAAGGTTCTACTACATGTATTATGTAGATTATGGCAATACGTATGACGGCGGAGGCATGCCAGTCAACTGCGCAAATTTCTCTATATTCTCATAGCATCATATTTTATTTTATAACACAGGTTTCCGATCACCTCAAGAAAGGCAAAAGCGGCAAAGAAACAAGAAGCCGTTGTATGCCGTGTGTGCCGCAGCCTGGTTAAAAGACTGGACAACCACCTTGTAAATGTCCACAAACTAAGACGGAAATCCGAGGATTACTTCACGCTGAAAGCACAAGCCAAAACAGGTATTAAATAATTTCATTTTTGTGCAGCATCAGAATGCTCACATCAAGTGCCGAGGGGGAGGGGGGAGGAGGGGGGGGAGGGGGGAGGAGGGGGGGGGGGGGGGGCTCTTAATCTCACATGGTGGTCATACTGTCGAAATAGGCTAATAATTTATCTGAAAATGTGCACTTCTCATGTTGTATAAATCAGCGATCAATTGATGTAATCGAGGCATAATGTTTAAGTTTATTTGTTTAAGTTTATGTGTGTGTGTGTGTGTGTGTAGACGCATCTCAGAATGCAAAGTAACACACACGTCGGAGAAAAATGTTTTACTGAACATTTCGGTGATAGGCCTTTATCCAGAGTCTTAATAATGGCTTTGATAATACACAGTCGTCCTCAAATTTATTCTTACCCTAATTGATATTTGGGATTTTTCATGTTGGTGATTAATGAATGCATGTTTTCTTCTTTCTCTACTAATGATAATCATTGTGGACGTCGGAGGGGTAATGAACGCCAGCGAAGAAAGAAAATCTCATTCATTTCGCAGTGTCCTTTATGAATGCCATTTAAAGATTGTCCGTCCCTTTTGCAAGCTTAAAATTTGAAATCGTCTATCACGATCGTAAATTTAAGAAAGTGTGATTCAAGACCATTTCTAAGAATATAGCATGTTGAAGCTTTCTGTATATGTAAAAAATTCCAGCCGTTAAATTTCAAACCGACTTTTTTCGTACTACGAAAAAAGTATTAGTCTTTGTTACAGTATCTATGTGGTTATTATGCATGTGTGAAATCCTAATTTTATGAGTAACTACCAAACTTTGGAGATGATTCCTTCCATAGAACAAATTTTTCATAATGCGTTTTTTGATTTAAAAAATAGATTAATCAATAAAGCAGATATTTCAACAAAAACTGCTAAGAGCCTGAGGTAAAGACTATTAAGCAAACGTTGTTTACGTGCATTATTTGAATTTTACACTACGTATCAGTTTCAAATTGTGAATATAGAACTAGCTAACACTTCTCTATATGTTTTGCCAATGTTTCGATGGTTTTGTGGTGATCTGAAAAAGGGACTAGCTGTCTTTAAGTGTCATTTCTTGAGTTTGATTATACCACGTTATCGGTTCAAAGTGGGTAAAGCAGTGGAACTTGGAATTACTTCTTTGCATGATATATATATGTGTCCGTTGTAAACATCATAACATTCATGCAAATTAGTGTTATCGTTCTACAGCGAGTAGGCCTACTCCTACTTATAACGATGGCCAGCTCCTAGAGCGTTTCCAGCGCCATCTTCTCAACTGTGTCGGGTCGGGCTGTATGAAAACAGCAAGGCAGCATACCGAGTACTTAAGAAAGATGGCGTCCTGGGCTGATGCAGGGGTGCAGGGCATATGTTTCGAAAAAAGTGCCATGGAGAAGTAAGTGCTTGCTAGGCTAGAATATGCTTGCATCGGCTGTATGAAACAAGGCAAGGCACTTTGGCAACTGCTAAGTATCCGTCTAAACCCATCAATCTATCTGTGGAGAGTATTGCCTCTTTTATCAAAACATGTTTGGAATAAAGAGACAGGATCGAGCTGCTGTGTATCTGGTCTCGTTTAATGATTTCACTATGAACATAAATGAAACGAAAATAAACGAAATGAAAATAAGGTACGTTCACGTATATGGTGCGCTAAAGGGTGCAGACATTTGATTCATAAGTGTGATAATTAAGAACAAATATATTTGAATATGCAGAAATATAAATGTTTATATACAGTTTCCATGTGATAATGTGTGAACAATCATGATATAATCACGTTTCATGTGCAATATAGGACTATAATTTTAGTGTAAAATTTATCAATTTTCTTGTCTCTCCTTGACATAGGATCATGAAGAACATCGCCAGTCTTGCGCCAAAGACAAAACACAAATATCTCGACACGATAAAAAAAAGCAGGCGAGTTCTTGGAGACAGAACAGGATGAGGGAGGAGAGAGATGGGTCACAGACGACCAAGTGAGACGCACTCTCCTGAGGGTGCGACAATACAGTGGGGGGCTAACGCGGTCCATAAAGGAGCGAGAAATGCCAAATCGTTGCCGAATTCAAGGCAAAGTCATTAATCATTTGATTAGTATTAACTGTACACTATATTATAATCTGTCCAGGGAGTTGTTCCACCCAGCTGTTTGTAAGCTACAAAGGATTTCACGCACGACTGGTGACAATTTCTTGTGCCAGATTAGATACCCCAGTTTGTTCCTGCTTTAAAGTAGCGGGAGTTAATTTCCAACAATCCTCATCAAATTTGTTAAATCATCAACTTTGTATTCAGACACTTGTTAACAACAAAAATTTTGATTTATAAAGAACAGATTTCAACTTTAGCTGATGGGAATCAAACTCATTAAGAATTTAGTTTTGCACAAGAAAGGGTCACCAGTCGTGCGTAAAGTCGTTCTTAGCTTGGTTAAACACCCACGGGTTTCATTGAAAAACTGGCACAATGCCTTATCACATTGAATATTTGAACGTGCGATTACTAATCAAAATCGGATTTCCACTTACTTATAACTACTTTGTGACTAGTTCACAACTCTCAATGAACACCCACCCTCTTCTTCTACCTCCATTTCATCCCATTTATTTTCGGTTTAAAACACACAAAAACATTAAAGCTAAAAATAGTCTTGTGTAAGTTTATGAAATTTACCCCCTTTTTCACTTTGCACTTTCATTTCCTTTCTTCACCCCATAAATGGGTCAATTATCCGAAAGAATACAACCACATGGTGTTACCGAAAGTTCTATTATTTTCTAAATAGTACATGTATTTATTAGTACACTCTCACTATGGAAGCATTCAAAGAACAGTTATACTAGAATTGGTTCCCCATCCAGTCATTTTAAGAATTCTTTCTATAACTTGTCAATGTTTCTATGACTTTGCTGGATCACATGCGGCCGCTGTTTCATGGAAAACTCGCCAGATTAACTCATAAACTTAGAAACATACAAAAAGTTCAGGAGTAATTTGAAAACGTACATGGAGGTGGCTCACCAAGCTGTTCGTAAGCTATGCACGACTGGTTACCTGTTCTTGTGCTTTATGACATACCCCAATGTGTTCCTGTTTCAACATACTTTCGTAATGTTTTAACATATTGAGAGTTAATTTTCAGCAATCGAAATCCCAAATTTGACAAATGATAAACTGTGTACTCAGATGCTTGTTAACGAACAAGAATTTCAATTTACAAAGATTAGATTTTATCTTCAGCTGTGGGGAATCAAAATCATTGAGAATATGATTTAGCACAAGAACAGGTACCTGTCGTGTGTAAAGTCGTTCGCAGTTCATGAATAGCTTTGTGACAGACCCCTGTTTTGTTACTTGTAAATATCACAAGTATGAACCCAGTGCACTACTTTTATTCAATATTTTGTATGTTCTATGAAGCGCCTAAAGACATGCGTAATTATTAGAAATATTATGTATGATTTTCTGAACAGGCAACCTCAACAAGCGTGACGTGGAATCCTTCAGGAGCATGAAGAGACAGAAGGCCACAAAGGCTGCCATCGCTGAGAAGAATTAATACATCTGCCATCGGTGAGAAGAATTGATACATCATATGAACATTATCAACAGCGTGGCCAGCTGCCCCATCCTCCAATTTAATGGCTTCGTGAGAAGTCTGACGTTTCTGTTATGGGAACGAATTAAATGTTTCTGCCGAGAAATACTGACCTTGTACTTTAAAATGATATTGCACTTGCAAAGGGCGTTGTGACGACAATATATGAAGGAGACTGTATCCATTTCAATATATCGTTTTGGCTTCGTTCACTTACATAAATATTTTGTATTGGTTTTTGTATGGACTAATGATCCCGTGGTATCTTGAAAGGGTACATAACCAGTGGCGGATCCATTACCCCCCCCCCCCCCCCCCATTGGGCTCTCAAGTGAGACTCACGCAAGGCTCACGCATTATACACGTCTCACACATTTTTCAATACCACACGAACAGTAATCATCGTCCTTGTTCAATGTTTGAATATCATCGCCTACCCTCACCCCCTTCTACATGTGCTTGCAACCCTTAGATGTGTACATAAATCTCCCATCGAGATAACAGGCATGGTAGGTTTCTTGAGTAAATGGGTGATTTGAAATATATTGTAATATGTACTTTTATATTGTTTGTACAATATATATATATATGTGTATATACCATACGAAATATACATTCATTTCATATCACTGCACGTTTTTCGAACTACCTTAACTGTCTAGAACTTATCTAGACAGTAGAACTTGTCTAGAACTTATCGGTCGCAAAACAATGAACAATGATTAACAGTGTTCTTTATTCATGACCTGTATTTATGACACCAGTATTGCCTTCTTTGGCAATTATACATGTTTCATTTCTGTGTTCAATTTATTTTCGAGATGGCACTTCAATCATACATCATCATATGTTTTCACTTTTTTTTTTTATATAAGCTTTAATTTGCCTCTGACATACCCGACAAGAGATCAATCCATGTTTACAACATAATAATTTCTTACTTGTTTTCACTTGTATTTCCTTGACGAAAGGTGGCTGATCACAAGACTGCAGCCACGTAGCCATTCCTGTCGGAGGAGGGGAGTACTATCCTCCCCAAATACGTGGGTGTCCGGGGGTATGCGGCGGGCGTGTCTACTGACCCGCTGTTCCTGGCAATGAGCGGGGGGGGGGGGGGGGGGGGGCGATGACGAATGTCGGGGTAACCTTACACAAGCGTTGGAGAGAATGCGACATGTCTGGCCGCTTCCTTCCAACGCGTGTCCGGAAGACGGGAGCCACGTGGGTAAGTGAACACCATGCATTCTGATTTATAAACAACACACACATCAATACCAAATCTTGCAATGTGTTAGCATAATCTTTCATGTTTATGTTTGACTACGTACGTTTTTAATTTCCATTCGTACTACAAATGCCAATCCAATGGAAATATATCTGAATGTTCATAAAATCTAGTATGCGTGCAATATTTCAGTAAAAATTGACATGAGGCAAAAAGTAACGAAATGCAGATTCATCTTCAACAACATTGTACAGGCTCGTATTTTGGCCGTTACATGGTATTTCAATTACGTGCATTAAACAATGATACATGTTTAACCCTAGTCGAAGAGGGACCTGTCTCCCAGAAAGGCAGCCCAGGTGGCTCTGGCAGTTCATCCATCCTTTTATGGGGGACATTAATCTTGTGAATAAATTATCTCTCGAGTCATATGAGTTTTACAAGTACTTTGCATTGCTTTCTAAATCCAGGTGCGAGGGAATGATAACTCCGAAAGGGATGCCCCAGCCGTCGACCCCCACGTTCCAAGAAAAGGGTTAGTGGATTGCCATTACATCATACACCATTCATACGCAGAATATGACACCAGTCATGGGCTATCAAGAAGTAAAGTCTTATATGAGTCTTACGAGTTTTCTATACTTCTGTCCATCTGTTCATCTCATCTATCTATCCTTCTGTCCATCTACTGTATTTATCCCTATGTTCATCCACGATACCCATTTGTCCTTCTGTTCATCCATCCCTTCCATCTATTGTTCTGTTCATCCATTCCTTCTATCTATCCCTCTGTTCAGCCATCCATTCTATTCTTTCCGTAGTTGAGGACGACTGTACAACCACCTCCCAAAGGTTCAAAACCTATAATAACCTACCATTTCAGAGTTCTCCCCCCCCCCCCCCCCCGCACCCCATCCAAGGCTCAAATCAGCTGCACACAATTTTGCAGAGCCAATTCAGGCAAACGTACACATTCATAGGCCTTTCATTAATTTAGCCAGTATGAATGAAAGGCAACCAGGGAGACGAATTTTATACCTAAAGTAATTATTATTATGATACGAAATAATCATACGTATAATTTGTTTCATTAGAGATCCAGAGAAAAAAGTGAATAACGACACATTAATTGTACTCAAATTTCTCCCACAGCTATTCACACCCACAGATACCCGTGACATCGAGCACCGTGTCACCCTGGCCTGCTCGTGAAACAGCCCCAAGGGAACCGGATCGTTGGGTATTCCCGGCTGGTGAGTCAAACTGCATTCATATTATATTACGACCTTACCTCTCACCAGGACCGGGCTCTGATAAAGGGAGTTTTAACATCTCAAAATATCTGAAATTTCATATTTGAAATCAGTCATATTAGGAAACGAAAGGAGAGATTAAAACTAAATAACTAATGAGAGTGTGAACATAAAACCACCACATGTAAGACTTGGGGGGGGGGGGGGGGCAGTTGGCATCTGGTTCCTCAAGCATGTCAAATGGGACAGATGGGAAATAAGGTTACAAATGAATGAAGCCTTGTATTCAAATACACTTTATGAGTGAGTTATGCAATACATTTAATATTTATATTGAAAGAAGAAATGAAAGAAGGCAGAGGGCAATGCAGAAAAATAGTTTCGCGCGACAAAGGTAACCTCATATACGTCGAACCTACACGAAACGATAAATGTACTGGTGGATAGAAACGTCTGTCAAAAACTATATGTAAATTAATGGACAAACGATATTTCCAGTTATAATTTGAAAAGATACGCTAAAAATCTGCAAATTGTATCACGTTGAAAGGTATTTGGATAAAAGATAGCATAATGTAATATGCCGTATCTTTTGCCCATTATTTCTTTGATAGATGGGTCAGGTGTACGAAGCCATGCAGACTGGGGAAAGGATCACGAAATGGCAATTCATGGACAGGTGCCGCCATGAAAAATACAAAGAAAAATATTTTTTAGGTTGGTGTTTTTTCGAGTGTGCATACACCGTAACTCCTGCGTCCTTGGGTGTTTTTGTATTTTCTTTACCACGCTGTATATTGGAATCTATCATCACAGATCGCCGTGATATTCCAATTGCTCTGACGTTAAAAATGAGATGAAAGTGCGACATATAAACTATGCAACAGGTAACATATGCTAATATTATTAGTTCTGTAATGTGTCAACAAAAAGAAGTGCAGCTAGATGTAGTTTAACTACTGCTCTTTACAATACACCTTTACAACGTACTTCACTGCATTAAAACCATGTCCTTTCCAGGATACATTAATAGCTAATTGTTTACGCATCAAGGGCACGATTTTTTGAAGTGTTCTAACTATCACTCATTTATCAGTTACTACTTCTTGATTGATATACCAATAATCACAGGAACTTGTGTTTGAACTTCTCAAAGAACGCAATTCAATGTTGAAGCCATTATTAAGGGGAATGTTTTGTCTACGTATAATGACCACTGTTAAAAATAGATTTGAATGTTTAAATATTCCTTGAAGAAGCAGATATGAGAGGGGTGCTTCAACAAGGGAAAGATAACTTGAAACTTCTCAAAGAACGCAAGTAAATGTTGAAGCCATTATTAAAATTAATGTTTTGTCTACGTATAATTACCACTGTTAAAACTAGATTTGAATGTTCACATATTCCTTGAAGATGCACGTATGAGAGGGGTGCTCCGATAAAGGAAAGATAACTTAAAACACCTCAAAGAACGCAATTAAATGTTGAAGCCATTATTAAGGGGAATGTTTTGTCTACGTATAATAACCACTGTTAAAACTAGATTTGAATGTTGACATTTTCCTAAAAGAAGCAGTTATGAGAGTGGTGCTCCGACAAGGGAAAGATAACTTCTGAAACATCTGAAAGAAACATCTGAAAGAACGCAAGTAAATGTTGAAGCCATTATTAAGGGGAATGTTTTGTCTACGTACATGTATTGATCATGGCTTGTGTACTGCACGGATCTATACATGTAGTAACTATCTGATTGATTGCAAAATTACACATACCTGCTTGGCTGGGACTTCTAGTACATATCAATGAATGGTGAAGGTTTGTGCTTGCTGATTATTGCAACTCTCTCTTTGGGCTACAAGTATCATGATTGATCGCAAGTTTATACATACCTGTTAGGCTACGATTTGTGGTAGATATTAGTCAATGGTGATAGTTTGTGATTACATTTGAAAGCATGCTCAATCCCGGTGAATAAATGAATAGCTAGGTAATTTGGAACTTCACCTGACTGTTGAAAGTTTACATTTGTTGTTTGTTGCGTTGTGCCAAGGACTACAATTAATCTACCCTCTCTTTTATTAATTGCGACCTACTTGTTGATACAAGACTCCCCCCCCCCCCCAAAAAAAAAAAAAAAAAAAAGATCTCTGATACTCTCACAGACTCTCATAATATCATTAGCAGTCAGATCAAAAACCCATCTATAAATAATTAAAATAATTTCTCAGTCTGCGCACATATTTATAGACCAGTGACGAAAGCCCAAATAGTGTCTGAAACCCGAGACTACTTTCTCCCTCTTGCCTGCAATGCCATACCACCTTCCCCTCTTTCTTCCCTGGTCATGCTTGAGGGTACTCTAGTTTCTTGCAAGGCTGGTAAAGTACACCAAGGATGTTAAAGCACATGGAGTACCATCCAGTGAACTAAAATAACCATCATACGGTTAATTACTTACAGATTCATTGTACTCTCCTTCTGATCACACAAGAATGCGTAACAAAGATTTTTTCTCTGATGTCATATGTTCAATGCTGCCGATTCTCGGGATGATTTTTGCCTGGACTTGACGTATGCCTATAAACAAAATCGGATGCGCAGAAGAATTTGGGGAAATATCCTCACCCCGGGATTTTCACCCCATATGCTTTCGCAGTTGTGACATGTAATACCTACGATGCATCTATAAAGATTCAATCGATGACTACTGTCACAATATGGCGAAAAGGCTTTAAACGTAATATCAAGTTGCAGTACAAAAGTCTCAGTTTCACACTCTTCCGCATCGTATTCCACAGAAAATGCTGGAAACGTTACATCAAGATATTTTCCTTTCAGACAAGTAACATGAAAAACGTGTCCAACTGCGCCCAAGCTAGTACAGTGTACATGTATTAATTTTCATCTCAAAAAGGATCAAACTTCATGTTTGCTTATTCTCATTAACAAGCACTTAGTGGCAAAATTAAAAATTCAGCAGCGATAGCTGAAATGTATGCATGTATAGGAATATATATGACCTAATATAAAATCGAGGTGGACGGGGCGCAATCGCGTATGCATCATATTGTTGAGAGAAGCTGCTAGTCATGAATGCAAAGTGGCGGAATAAAAACTTATTCAAATGGAGGATATCCATGTGCTTAAACATCCTTGAGTAAACTCAGCAGGCTTGTTTAGTACATTGAGCAGTCTAATCACTGTAGTTTCTTGCAAGGCAGGTTCAGTAGCCAGCGGGTTTGCTGGGTTTCCTCATTGGGTCGCAGTATGCCTCAATAGTGCCGTCTGCTTGTCGCTGAATACCGAGCATGATTGAAAAAAGTGTCTTGTAGTACACAGGATTGTGGCCCTTGGCTGCAAGGTCATCCAGTATCAGCTGAGAAAAAAATATAATACATATACTGTACACTCATTTAGAATCAGGGCTTTGTTAATCATAATTTGGCTTCAAAAATTGGCAACATTGAGAATTCATACTTTTATTTCAATAATGGAAGATGCATTGCCTTTTAACTATTTTTTTGTTTAAAAAACAAAACATAGATACAACTCAGAACGATAGTTTTGCTGTTTCAAGAGCGAGAGCATAATGCAATTTTGGTGTGGAAATAATTGTGTACATTTTTTAACTGGTAAAGATATTTTTTATTACTTAAAAGAATACAAATTTATGTGTGATGCAAATTAGATTTGTCCTTACAACGCATGTAAAATAAACATTCATTAAAAGCAAAGAAAGCATCAAAGATGAATGGAGATCTAATTTGGAATTATTATTTGCATCAATTCTCTCAAACTTTCAATGGTCGTTGTGCTGTTTTTCAAATT
Organism: Arbacia lixula; assembly: GCA_963669155.1. Lineage (NCBI taxonomy): Eukaryota > Metazoa > Echinodermata > Echinoidea > Arbacioida > Arbaciidae > Arbacia > Arbacia lixula. Next base: position 21,796,008 of record OZ022581.1, read on the forward strand.
CACTCGGGTGCTGTTCCCCAGGAAGAAAAACTTACGCATTACACACACGTACCTGTGGAAAACCATCCTCCAAGTCTACGAATGCTTCTGGTTTAAGTTCACTGTGAAATCTTTTCTGATCAATGGCTTGAGGCAGAGACAGACCGCCATAATAGATACTCAAAATGATCTGCATATAGACGGACAAAAGGAAAGTTTCACTATTTTCTAGATAGTATCTATTTGTACACTCTCGCCATGGAAACATGCAAAGAACATTTGACAGCTTTGCAATGTTTATAAATACAGAGTAATTTGCATTACTTCTTTTGAGCTATAGTATCAATTTACATCTGGGTTAAAATTAGCGGGCGTCTGTGGGGTACGTACCCCCGACACTCAGAAATGTAGTCATCGTTTATTTAGTTTTCTGACCATTTTCCACTTGGTGTACCCACAGTACCTTCCCAAGTAGGCTCCCAGTCTGTATTGAGACTCAAGGGTCAGTGACGCTCCTCAGGTTAAACCCTCCTGCTCCCCCTTAAAGATTGTCCGTCCCTTTTGCAAGCTTAAAATTTGAAATCGTCTATCACGATCGTAAATAGAAGAAAGTGTGATTCAAGACCATTTCTAAGAAGCTTTCTGCATATGTAAAAAATTTCAGCCGTTAAATTTCGAACCGACTTTTTTCGTACCACGAAAAAAGTATTAGTCTTTGTTACAGTATCTATGTGTTTATTATGCGTGTGTGAAATCCTAATTTTATGAGTAACCACCAAACTTTGGAGATGATTCCTTCCATAGAACATTTTTTTTCATAATGTGTTTTATAATTTGATAAAAAGATTAATGAATAAAGCAGATATTTCAACACAAACTGCTAAGAGCCTGGGGTAAAGACTATTAATCAGACGTTGTTTACGTTCATTATTTGAATTTTACACTACGTATCAGTTTCAAATTGTGAATATAGAGCTTGCTAACACTTCCCTATATGTTTTGCCAATGTTTCGATGGTTTTGTGGTGATCTGAAAAAGGGACTGGCTGTCTTTAATCCGCATTGAGCCAAAGATCATATATCGTGGCTCTCCGTGTCCGAACGCGCATGTCCCCGGCCATGACACGAGGAAACCATCTTGGTACTCCCTAAACCACTTTAGCCCTATCCATGATAGCATGAAACCATCTTGGTACTCCCTGACCCAATATAGCCCCATGCATGAAAGCATGACGCCATCTTGGAACTACCTGCCCCACTATACCCACATCCATGATAGCATGAAACCATCTTGCTCCTCCATGACCCAATATAGCCCAATCCATGAAAGCATAACGCCATCTTGGTACTCCCTGCCTCACTATACCCACATCCATGCTAGCATAAAACCATCTTGGTACTCCCTACCCTACTTTATCCACCCGTGACATGTAGGAAATCATCTTGGTACTCCATTCCCTGTGATACTCACCCATGCCAAGCCGGAAACTATCTTGGTAGCGCCTGCTCCTCCAATCAGTAGTTTGATTTCCCCGGCCTCGTCCGTGATGATCGTAGGACACATGCTTGTAAGAGGGCGACGCATAGGAATGACGTAATTGGGCGATGTTGGCAGTGTGCTGAAGTCTACCATAGAGCAGTTGTACACAAGCCCAGTTATTGATGAGCGTACTTTGCATCCGAATCTGAAGTGAAGATAAATAAAGTATTCATTTTGTATCGAAAGGATTAGCCACGCAGTCGTATAATGAACATGAGACATGACAAATGTAAAAACAAAGCTTCACAATAGATTCACGAGTAAGCTACCTGGATAGCAAAATATCTGGGGCCCATATGGGCTAGATATGGGTTGATCTGGCCCTGGATATGTGCCCCATATGGGCTGCCCATATGTGTAGCATGTGGCATATATGGCCCAATTTGGCCCAACTGGGCATTCGTGAGCACACTTTAGAATCCATAAAGATCTTTGAATGTACTATGCTCGAGTTTCTTCTCCTTCCTAACACCTCCCTGGTCAAAGCTACGAATGTACCTCTCATGTATGGTGGAGGTGGCAGCCACTCCGCTACCCTCGCCTGCCAGCACATTAACGTGACTCGTTCCTCCGAGCTTCACTTGAATGTCTGGGGCGGGGTTGTAGAGACTTGTGTCGTCATGGGTGATGCGGTCGTTGCAAATGCCCATTGCGATGTCGCTGGCATGGGCTTCGGATGACAAAGCCTCCAGAACCTATCACCCAACCACAGATCATGAGTAAGAAAAACAATAAACATCTTTAAAAATGAGATACACAGGGTTGAATAATAATGTTATGATAGGTTGTTTCATTTGACAGTTCCAAGACAGTGCATGGTCATATCGATGCACTGTACAAAGTAGCCTGACAAATGAATGGCATAATTCCATATAAAGGAACATGTGACACAAATAAATGTATGACAGAACGTTACAAAACAGGGGCCCGTATCTCAAAGAGGTAAGATTGATTGTATGATCACTAGATCAATCGCACGACCGATCTATTAATCGTATGATTGATATCGATTGCAAATCTGTATCTTTTTTTTTAAAGAGGTTTATTGATTTTTTCTCAAATCATAATTCATTCCATACAGTTCACAGAGTACAGATTCTTATATATTTTACACATCATGTACTTTTCAAAGACATTGTATCGTAACTGATGAAGTATCACAAAAATCTACGATCGATATTGATCATAGCTTGTGTGGATAGATCATAACTATAAGATTGATTGGCAAAATCATTCATAGACTTGGAATTGCAATAGGTAACAGGGACAATTTGTAATACGGTAAGTTGCAATAGGTAGCAACTTTACAATCGATTGCAAATAAATAGCAACTCAACCTTTGTGACACCGGACCCTGAAGTGAAAAAAAACAATAAAACAAAATCACCTAGGTACTTAGGGTGACTTGCTGAACGATAGACTGATTCTGTATATATTGCCATGGGTAAGTTTGTCCTTAATTAAAAAACACAGAGAATATGGCATGAAATTCATCATGGTTTTTTTTTCTTACTTCTTGGACACTGGTGGTGTGTTCATCACCGAGGTGACTTTGCATTGCAAACGCAAACTTGCACACCTCTGCAAGCCGATGATAAGTCTGTGCTAGGCCAGGAGTTGTGGCAAAGTCGTTGCGTGTCAGGCCGAACGCTGGGATGAATGATATTGAATGAACCAGATACGATGAATTTGAAAGATTGAAAGTCTGGAACTGTCTAGACTCTCAGAAAGCACATTCACCTATTGTACATTTACAGACTATTAACTTCATCCAGCAAGATTTCACCTGCATGATGTAGAAGCTTTGGTGGATACATTCAGAATAGGTGTAACGTGATAACATTTCTTTAAAATAACAATTATGATTTTAATGCTTCTGCTGTTGTCCAATTTGAACTATGTTTAACTGTAGTCTGTATAACCCCATTCATATACACCGCCTATCCGCGAAAAAGGCGCAACATTTGCGGCAATTATGCCGATGCATTACCGATAGCTGCGTATATGAACGGGAATCGCTCAAATAATGCGGTATTTGCTTCCTCCTTTTTTGCGCTTATTTTGCGGCTTTTTCGCGGATCGAGACCTAGTAATAATACCGCAATATTGCGGTAAGCGAATCTTATAAACTGCGTCCGCAAAATAGGCGTAAATGTTGCGCCTTTAGCATCGCGCTCTGGCCTGTTGGTCGCTAATCCTACCGCTCGTATGGCTGAGCGGAGCATGTCACCATTGGTTTGGAGAGAGTCCAGCTGTCCAAAACACCGCAACATTACGGCTTTTGGGGTGTATATGAACGGTGCTTTTGCGGCTCGCTGGAAACTTGCTTACCGATGTGCATCGGTAATAATAGCGGTATATGGTATATGGACGGGGCTTATGATAACCTCTTAAGATACGATTGTACAATGCATCAAAAGTGGAGATTTGCATACCTAAAAAAAAGCAGGATTATCCTCTCTTTTAATGATTTCTCTATTTTATGCCTGTGCTAGCTGAGTGGGTTCAAAATGCCTCGCCTAGAAAAACGATGTGCATGCACTGTTGTGTATGGGTTGGTGTTGAGCAGGATCGACTATAATAAAGTCTGTAATTGCTTAATTCTGAGGAGGACTCGTGGACTCGAGGTACTTTACGTGTACATTCTGCGATGAATCAATCTGATGAATCCCAAACTCTGAATCTGTCTGCATCTGATTAATTTCCTAATATAACTGCCTTGAACTTTTTGAGCTCTTTAAATCATACTCTTTCTGTCTTAAGTAAACAGTTATAGTGAAATTCAAAGAGAAGGTCAGTTTCTTGTTTAGGCCCTAATGATCTCACAGAAAATGGACCTTACCTACATCATCCTAAATTCCAGTTAATGTCATCCAGGACTGACCCCATAAACTCGAGGGTCAGTTACAACCTTAATTGAGGGTAATTCGGCGTCTGGAAAGTGGTCATAAAGGGGAAACATGATTTGGACAGCGGACTGAGCAAATGACTTCTATCACATAACAGTACCTAGTCCAGATACTGGCCGTATTTTATCGTCCGCCTCTCCTCCCACACACATGCATTACGCCACTGATTCACATGTAGTACACACACCGCGCCAGACCACTGATTGCGCGACTCCACGAATTTTTTTTGTATGTGATGCGCCACCAACGTTCGTTGTCGGCGGATTGCTAAATACATGTACAGTCCGGGGTGGACTAAACAGTACCTTGCATGGCTTGGAGGATGAAAGTCAACGTTGGGCCGCCAGCAGGTAGCGAGGGAGCTACTACAGTGTAGTTGGTGTGGGTGATGGGTGATTCCACAACTTCCCCCCATCTTGCACTGTAGCTGGCCAGGTCTTCTGCTGTGACAAAACCTCCTACAGTGACAGAAGGAGAAGGGAGGAAGGGGGTTGGGTGGAGGTGGGGGGGGGGGGGGGGGGGGGTAGACAGACAGATGAAAATGGGTCAAATCAGTTTTTTACTCAATAGAATATTACACTTCAAAGAAACGCTTGTCTTTGTTTTAATTGAATCCGAATATACAAATGAGTTTTAGGTTATTCAAACCAGAGAGGTGTAAGGAATGGAGTCAGCACGAAGTGTAATTTATTCCGACAGCAGTCGCGTGCATTGATATCACAATGGAATATTTGACGCGTTTGGCTTTTTGATCGAGGGAGATCCGCCGCCAAACAAGCATGAAAACTGTAGGATGCATTTTAAGGAATATATATTCTGTATGCGCAGAAGATTTCAGAACCACTTCATGAACTGAAGTGCATGTGCAGTAGTATTACATGTTATAAAGATACGATTGTGTGAATTTCAGATTGTATTGTTTCTTCGTTTTTGTGATAAAAGGAGAATACTGTAGAAAACATACCAGAGAAATGCCTCCATATCGCACATTTCCGAATCATATTTCCTTAAAAATATCTTGTAAATCGTTTATTGAATGTTTCATCTTTCATGGAAACAACCTCAATTTCGTGTGCGGAGGTGTCCGAAAAAGTAACAGATCAAATTCTTTCTACAATTTTTTCAAAATTTCCCTTCGCTCACCCCAAAACTAATTCACAGTGCGTGATGTAAAAAGATCAGCTACGAGCTCCCAGCGAAGGCTGAACGGTTGACGTACTTCTCAAAACAGATTTTCTTTTGTTATTCAGAGAAGGCACTACCTAATTAGAAATACAGCTAATTGTTTAAAACACCTGAATGTCTTGAATTTTTATGAGGCGGCGGACCTCATAGATCAAAGCAAGTCTATCCGAGCGCAGTCCATCCATGATAGGTCCATGTTCAAACCAAATGTAAGATAATAATGACATTAAACGGAGCAGTAAAAGACAATTAGAATGAAATCTTTCCATTTCCCGTCATAATCATATTTTTGCAGACAAATTATATAAATGCCCCATGCATATCATTAGTCTGATAGAACCATAAAGAGTGTGATTCTCAAAATTTGAGCGGTAGACTGAAGTGAGCCCTCACCTCAGTGCTGCATATGCATGAAAACCTGCATTCAGGATGAAACATAGCATTACCTACACTAAAAAAAAATCATATTAAACTCTATTTGTCAATATCTTTACACGCGCCTGTTTGTCGTACCGTACGTCTGCATGTCCTCCACAATACCAGCTGCGGTTTTCCCGGTCACAAACTCTTGAATGCCATTTTCAGCGAATGCGCGCAGGGTCCGCGCCAGTTCAGGGTTTCGCACAGTGTCGCCCTGTCTCTTTGGACTACCATCTTCTCGCAAGTAAAGACCCCTGCAAAATATGGGGGAAATGTGGGGCGACAGATATAGAGTATATGATAGGCGAATAAACAAATAGAATTTAATTTACAAATACAAGTGAGTACTGATTGCTTTATGGTATAAGTTCACCCTTAAACTATTTTTGTTTCAAGAAAACAAACACATGAAAGAAATGTGTTACTGAAGGTTTGACGAAAGTCGGTCAAAGGAAAAGAAAGTTTTGATGTATTGACCCATTCATTTAATTTGATATTCCGTATGTAGTTTGTATTGAAAAATAATTCCCAACAACCTGAGAGCTAGGTTAATGTAACTCAAGGGAAGTCGTCATAAGCACTCTAGGGCCCCGTTGCATAAAATGTACCATTAATGGTAACTCTACAATCAATAGTAACTGCCATGGTGACACAGCTTGACAGCCAATCAAATTCAAGGTTTCCATAGAAATTGCTATTGGTAGCAAAGTTACCATCAATGGTAAGTGTTATGCAACGGGGCCTTGGTGGGACTTAAACGAAGAAAAGTGCTGTATAAGAGCTGATTATTATCTTAACCACTTTCAACTTACCAAGAACCCTCATACTCTTCCAGCGGCTGGACTTTGACCATATTCTGAAGCGTGTCGTCCAGGTGTGGTGTCACTGTGTAGCCATCCTCGGCAAGCTTGACCGCTGGCTTGACCACGTCTGCCCAGGGGAGCTTGCCGAAGCGCTGGTGGGCCTCCCACAGGCCGTGTGCCTCAGAGGGAACCGTGGAAAAGTACAGACCTGCATGGGGAATGAGAAGACACCCAGCAAACAAAGAACGTTTTCAGAACGTTTTCAAAACGTTTTTGTTACATCCTGCATGTCTTCATCCTAAATAAACGTTTATGTAACGTTAAAGTTTGGACTTCAAATTTACGTTTTTTAGAACGTTTAAAAAACATTTTTGAACGTTACAAAATCAAACGTTTTGCATAGAACGTTTACAGAATTGTTGGTATAGGACGTTTACAGAACGTTTCATATAGGACGTTGCCAAAACGTTTTGGTTAGGTCCTGTACGTCTTCCTGTACATGGCCATAATATGACGTAATATATTCACGTCAATATGGCGTATTTAAAAGACTAATCTCATCCCATCTCAATCTAATCCTAAGCATAACCTGAATTTATACCGATACAGTTGTAGTTGATTACTTTCACTTCAAGCAATTACTGTTCACCCAAATGGCACAGAATGTTATCTACTTGAAAAACATATTGATAACTGAGGTGGTCGTGAATATTCATGCCTGCATTAGGCCTATTGACTTGTGTCATGCTTTTGCACATGTTGATAGATATAACCGGCTTAAGTTTTGAAATTTAGACATTAAAACAATAAATGGCATTTAAATGAATGCAGACAACAATAATTACAACAAAATTTTTATCTTCGCTTGTAGGAAGCAATATTTTGTGGAGCATATTACAACCGGCGTACGTTTTGAAATTTAGACATTAAAACAATAAATGCCTCCTAATTGAATGCACAGAACAATAATTGCAACAAAATAATATATCTTTAGTTGTACTAACCAATATTTTGTAGAGCATATTACCGTAGTACTATACACTGTATTTATATGAGTGTCAGTGTACAACAAGTATGTTAATTAATAGTAAGATATGGTAAGATAGGAGTAGGATAACGGTAGAATCTGGGTTGTGTGTGCGTATGAATTCATGCATGATTAGTTACGTGAGGCAATGGCAATCTATTTTAAACCTTTTCTTATCATATTGGTCATAAACATAACGTCAACACATAATTAACTTCCAAACGTTCTCTAAACGTTAAGGTTTTTTAAGGTTTTCTGCACGTTCTAGCATGGCCCACAATGCATTTAAAACATTTTTAAAAGGTTTTTGGACCGTCTCGGGTGTCCGAAAAGTTTTCAAAGGTTTTAGGGGGTCCTGTACTAGCCTATATATACATCTTATGAAATTAACAAACACAAATACTTATGTAACAGTGTCGAACACTGGGGGGGGGGGGGGGGCGGGAGGGGGGGGGGGTGTCTGAGCAAAACAAAATAACTGCAAGGTGATTTTAGTAAACATATTAATATATTATGCAAATAGGCAGCACAAAACTTAACCACAGTCTTTGGTATTATTATTGATTATATTTTCAAATGACATGAATCAATATTATGGTATTCGTAGGTGTGTATTGCATAGTTGCTATGACACCAGCATGATGTAATATATAAAGTAGATGTGCAAAGCATACGAGGTACACATAAATCCTATCGCTATTCCGGTTCACTATTTTATCCCGTTTTCTTTCTAATATCCATCAGATAACAAAATGCGTATGTTGCCCCCCCCCCCCCCAAACCGATAGTTGACGTTAGTGTGAGGCCATTGTCATGGCAACTCATCAGTCAAATGCGAGATGTCATAAAATGGCATATTTGTAATTTCACCCTGTCAAAACTATATGAAAGTGCTTAGTCACATAATGAGGTGATTGACATAAAAATCCAAGTCATTTAAGGTCATCACATGTCACACTATTTTGTAATCAGTGTGAAGTACTTGGTTGTTGGCTTGGCAATGTATCAATTAAATACTTCCATTTCACCCAATTTAATACCAAAAGACACACTAAAAGTGCTTAGAAATATGAATTTCAAGCTTTCCAGATGAATGCCTTCAAGATTTTTGCCCAGCATGCTCCTGGTCATGACAAATATTGTTGCTTTAGCAATACATTTATCAAAAATTAAAAAAAAAAAATGTGAGAACTCAACCTAGGAAACACCATAAAATATATTTAAAGTTACAAAGTACATGTATATGCTATGCTATGCTATGCTGTGCTATTAATTGTACATGCGATCCGGAAATTGAAGGTTGTGAAGTAAATACATGATTAGCAGTTACAATGTCAATACCATGGTGGAAAGAATGAAATGTATCATACCAGAATATGACGTATTGTGCTACATGTATGCTATGAAATACATATATGTAGGTTTATAAACATTGTACCTTACAAGTAAATTGTGATTGTCACCTTCATCACAGTCATCATCCAAAGACTCTTCCTGCACATTGTGAAACACGTATCAGGTAGATATCTTAGTATGCTGGACATCCTCATCCTGAGCATGCAACATACAAGTATAAAAAAAATAAATTAATAAATAAATAGATTCACAGAGATAAAACTTTTATCCCCCTAAGATGAAATGTCCCTAAAATATCTTTGGTATCTTTGGTATTCCTAAAATTATCTTAGGAAGAAAGAGCGCATGCCCCGTGCTCTTTTCCCAGAGGCAGCCATGTCTTTATGTCTTTTGCATCCATTAACACCATGCAGCTGATCAAGCTCTGGTGTGCGTTGGTACGCTCTATTAAGCTCTGTTACGCATTGGAAAATGTCGAGATCGCCGATTGTATGCCGCTTTTGATCCAGAGCCGATAGAAAGTAGAAAGTAGATACACAAAACTGAAAGTTAAGAAATAATTTTGTTGAAATCGTTTTTTTTTATATAAAAGAAAAAGAATACACATTAATGTATTCATCAAACTAGTATAACAGAAGTACAAATGTATGTATCTAAACCATGCCTATTGTATGCAAAAGTGTTAATTATGTTCTCTGGAACCAGCATGGCTTCATCTTCTGCCAGCGGTACACTGGTGTTGTAGACCTCGGCCTTTCTGCTACCTGGCCTCTGCCTGCCCCTCTCTGGTTCTTCTTTGCTGCACCTCGACCTGTCTTGGGCCCCACGCTTGTGTTTTTTTTAGTAGTTTTTCAAGTTCAGGACACTTCTTCTTCGTTTGGAAACAATGCAATGAGTGGTACTCAAGTCGCAGCGCTATTTATAGGAATGGAGATAGAGCGTAGGTATCCTAGTGAGCGCGTGATAGAGCATGAGAGGGCGTGAGGAAGTTGTCAAGCGTAACAAAGCCTAACAAAGCGTGTCATTCCTTGATCACGCGTCTCAATTCGTGGGAAACCGTAAGAGTCCTTCATGAAATTGTAACAAATCGTGTCAGATCTTGACGAAAGCGTCTGGCCTCGTGTCAGATCTTCATGCCAGATCGTAGCAAATCTCATGACATCTTAACGGAGCGGGTCAAGTTGTGACAGGCCGTTAAGACTGGGGTCCCAGCTTTGAACCAAGCTCTGTTTAGCTTTTCTCCGCTTTGAGTCAAGCTTTACTGTGCTTTGTTACACCTTGTTAAGCTTTGATACGCTTTGGCGCTTTAATCAATTCGTGACAGAGCGCCCCAAATTTCTAAACAGTTTAAATTTTTTTGGCGCTCTATCTTGCCGAATGTCCCCCTTTATTCCAAGCTTTTCCACGATCTATTTCGACCCTGACGCTTTAATCAAGCTTTGTTACGCTTTGAAGCTGCTTTGTATGCCGCTTTAAGCGACATCAAAGCGCCGTTGGTGTGAACGGTGTATAAACAGTTTAATTTTTTTGCGCTCTTGCCGAATGTCCCGTTTTACTCCAAGCTTTTCCACGATCTATTTCGACCCTGACGCTACAATCAATCTTTGTTACGCTTTGGTGCCGCTTTGCACTCCGCTTTAAAGCGCCATTAAAGCACCGTTGGTGTGAACGGTGTAAAAGTACGTTTTCGGACCCCCCCCCCCCCCCCCCCCCCAGGTTACGTTTGACCTACCATATGAAGGGGTGGTTGCTTTTGCTAGTCTCCTGACCAGACCCTCGTCCATCTGCCGTGGGGCTACATCCCGCGCGTCCAGGTGGTAGAAGGTTGCTGTGGGCTTGTCGTAGATGAGCATGACACACCCACCAGCCAGCCCACAGCTCTGGGCGGTGACCACCCCCGTGGCTAGCAGGGTGGCAATGGCCGCATCCACGGCAGACCCTCCTTGTAAAAGGATGTCTCTGTGAGGGAGGAAGCGAGGGTGGAGGGGATGGAGAAGGAGAAGGGGGACAGACGTAAACAGAAAGGGAGGAAAGGAGGGTGAAAGAGATAGAGGGAGAGGGGGCGAGGGGGAGGGGGGAGAGAGAGAGAGAGAGAGAGAGAGAGAGAGAGGAGGGGGAGAAAGGGAGAGGGGGGGCGGGGCGGAGAGAGAGCAATATAGGGGGAGGGGAGGAAAGAGGAGGGAGAGATAGAGAGAGGGGTGAAGGAGAGAGAGGGGGAAAAAAGAGAGAGAGGGGGGTGGGGTGGGGGAGAGAAAGAGTGATAGAGTGGGGGGATGGATGAGAAGGAAAAAGGTATGGATGGTGGAAATTGGGTAGAGAGGTGGAGAGAGAGGCAAGGGAGAAAGATAGAGAGGAAAAAAGAGGGAGGGATGATGGGCAAGGAGCAAGGTAGGAAAAACGATTGATGATTGGAAAGGGGTAGAAAGGGGGTTGAGAAGAAGAAAGCACAAAACATTTTACAACCTCGTGAAATTTAGGGTGAAACTTCTAAAGCAGAGGGGAGATAGAATAGTTTTTTTTTTTTTCCAGTAGCACTCCAGTCATTCACAGCGTTGGCAAGACCAAGGATGTTTCACTAATGAATATCCAGCTGCCATTTAATTAATGCAGATTCTTTGTACTCTCTTTCTAGTCACAAAAGAACGCTTTACAAATATTTTCTCTTTGATCCCCCATGTTCGATGCCGCCGATTCTCTGGATGATTTTGCCTGGAATTGACGTATGAATAAAATCGGATGCGCAGAAGAATTTATCCTCGCCACATATGCTTGCGCAGTTGTGGCATGTAATACCAACGATGCATTCATAAAGATTCAATCGAGGAATAGTGATACAATATGGGGAAAAAGATCTAAACGTGATATCAAGTTGCAGTATAAGAGTCTCCATTTCACAATGTTCCGAATCATAGCTGCTTAAAAAAAATTGCATGAAACATTACTTTCAGATATTTTCCTTTCAGACAAGTGACATGAAAAACGTGCCCAGCCGCGCCCAAGCGAGTATTTCCATCTCAAAATGTATCAAATTTCATATTCGCTTGTCCTTATTAACAACACAACAAGCACTTAGTGACAAAATTTAAAGTTCAGCAGCGAAAGCTGAAATGTATGCATGCATAGGAATGCGTATGACCATTTATAGAACCCAGGTGAACGTGACGCAAGATTCGCGTATATGCATCATATTGTTGAGAGCAGCTGCTAGTCATGAATACTAAGTGGCGGCATCAAACCTTGTTCAAAGCGATGTATATCCATGTGCTTAAATGCACAACTTAAATAATTAACTCGGCATGCAGCACAAAGGCATCATTTACATTACACAACTAATATGCTCGATTCATATCAAACAGTTTTTCGCCCAGCAAATATGAAAGGGTAGAGAACGTACTGACCTTCCCACGAGAGATGCCACTTCGGAGTCTGCTGTTACAGCAGCTGTGTGAAAAGTGTAGCTCTGGTTGCTTGCTGCCATAACTATTGTGAGCAATGACTGATCTATTGGATTAAACTGTTCCGACCACTCGACCACTTGTCACATGTGAGTGCAGTACAGTCGTTTCGGTTGACCAGGGTTTGGAGAGCAGGGAGATTGACAACACACCTCTGTGTATCTTTCAAGCAAGCCAGTTAAGAGCTTTTAACTCTCCACAAATCACTGACCAAGAATTGAAACTGTTGTGCAGAACGTAGCCACTGAATTCAACACTTTGCGTAGGATCAAGACCCTGCAAGCAGGTGCTGATAATTGCAACAAAAGCCCATTTCCCTCATGAATTTAAGTATTGTTCACCAGTGCTCTTTGCAAATAAATGAAGCGTCAAGCGGTGTATGACGGTTTACAGGCTTTCAAGTATTTCAGAGCTGACTGGCCACAGAAACAGTTCATATTCTGCTCTCCTTGACCCTTTCGCGCCTTTCTACAAAATCCTTTTGAGTATGTGCACTGGTGTTTGAAATGGCATGTTATATACATTGTGATATATAATATTGTATATTACATGATGTATTGTATATCTGGTGGAATCGTGGTTCAGGTCTCCAGCTCGACCATGCAGCGTGACTAGTGACAAAATCAAATTCAAGATTCTCAACGAATTCAATATACAGCTTCTCCCTGAGGCATTAGATAACATATGTCATACACTTAGTGAAGAGCATTAAGAACATTGTTCATGATTTACGTTCATTATTATATGTAGATTAAAGAGCCTCAGGCGTTTTGAACTTTGGACCAATAGCAGCGCCAGCTAGTATATCGGTGCAGCCATTCTTCGCTCCGCACGCGGCGACCGCACAGTCCATACACCGACCCTTAGCCATATGCTAGCCGAGATCACTGAACTATACGTAGTGGTATAGTTCAGTGGCCGAGATAGTAGGCTGCGAGTTGCACGGATCAGGGATATGTGTTATGGAAGGATATGGAGCAACTTTCTTTCTTTGAACCCATGTGCCACACCGCTGAAAAGTTATGTGTTCTCAACGGATGCTGTTCAGGTGCTTGAACAATTATGAACATGACTGTATGGAATATTTCGCTTGTTCCGTTCTGTTAATGGCATTAATACTTCCATGAGCACAACATGTATCAGATGAACGCAAATAAACAAGTTCTTCGGGCATGTCGGGTGAAATAACTCTGCTGCACGCAAACGCACATAAACAACGTTAATGATAATACACAGCTTAAAAATATAATTTTGAGAATGATTGAATCCCCAAAATGCACAAGATATTGGAAAGTGAAGATATTAGTCAATTTGGTCAGTACATGTAATATAGTACAAACATCTTATATGTGCGATTTTTTTTATGATTCCTCATTACTTTTCGAGACAAAAACATCGTAAAGGGTCTGTCATAATCTGCCCTTAAAGGGCCCCTGTCATCAAAATATATGTTGACTTCTGTTTATGCAACTACGTATATAGCAAAATCACTAACTGTTCAATGGAAGTATGTGTCCTATATTTTAAAATAATTGTTCATTATTTTTTCTCAGCACTGATAAGCCCCGCCTCCAAAATATCCTCAAACTCAAGATTCCCCCTTTGACATCATCAAATTACATTAGCAGGATAATAGACATAATTTATGGACAAACTAAACATTGCAATGACTACCTGCAAGTGCTTATAATAACATCACATAGCTAGCACATTTCTGACATAAGGAAACGATTGTTCCCACATGAAAGGTTGTTAGATGGTATTGTGTGAGGACGTGATGATTTTGTGAACGGGTGGAGGTAGTCATTGCAATGTTTAGTTTGTGCATAAATTCTGCTTATTATCCTGCTAATTTCTACCTTTGATGATGTCACAGGCGGGATCTTGAGTTGGAGGATATTTTGGAGGTGGGGATTATCAGTGCTGAGAAAAAATAAAGAAAAATTATTTTAAAATATAGGACACATGTTTCCATTGAACAGTTAATGATGTTCTTTTGTACATAATGTGTTTCATCAACATAAGTCGACATACATTTTGATGACAGGAGATCTTTAACTTCCTCATAGTTTGCAAAGAAATTTGTCAAAAACAAAGCTTCTAGAGGCAATTGGCAATTAAAGAAAATTATTTTCAAGTTGACAACAGCTGAATGTCGGCCCGGCACATATAATAGCATTGGGAACAGTACACTGAATTATCATTTTTGTCTAATTAAAAGAGAGCTACTTGGGCAGCTATTTTGAGCCAATACGCTTTTGAAAGATCACTGGATATGTCGAATCCCCCTTCTTACTGGCTTCTACAGGTTTCTACTGGTTTAAACTTTGAATTTTCACACTCCTTTTCAAAACATTAGGTCTCACTGGTTTCTACTAGTCTCTAATACCAGCAGAATTCACTGGTCTCTAATGGTTTCTACTGGTTTGACTTTGTATTTTTCACACTCCCTTTCAAACCATTAGGTCTTACTGGTTTCTATTGGTTTCTAATACCAGCAGAATTCACTGGTCTCTAATGGTTTCTACTGGTTTGACTTTGTATTTTTCACACTCCCTTTCAAACCATTAGGTCTCACTGGTTTCTATTGGTTTCTACTGGTATCTAATACGAGTAGAATTCACTGGTCTCTAATAATTTCTACTGGTTTGACTTTATATTTTTCACACTCTTTTCAAACCATTAGATCTCATTGGTTTCTTTTGGTTTTGTTTCTACTGGTCTCCAATGCATGAGATTTCACATGGTCTCTCATGTTTTCTACTGGTTTCTACTGATTTGATTTTGCAGTTCCTCTTCAGATCAGTAGATATTCCACTGGTTTATGAAAAACCAGTAGAAACCAGTATAGACGCTCTCTCCTGGTTTCTTTGGAATTTCGACCTGGGGAGGTACTACCTGATTAGAAATACAGCGTATTGTTTAAAACACCTGAATGTCTTGAACTTTGATGAGGCGGCGGTCATCATAGATCAAAGGAAGTCTATTCGACCGCAGTCCATATCCATGATAGGTCCATGGTATTGCTACGAAGCGCTCGTGTGTAAATTTCTATATTTTAACATGCATTATCTGCATTGAAAAATGTCACCGTCAACTGTTCATAGCCCCTACGTAAATGTCCTCGCTCCCTACCCGATAAAAGTTGACACCATGTATATACATGTATAGCCAGGAATACATGGGATCTTGCCCAAGCTAGAATGTCATGCACACGTTCGATACCAAACCGTATTGATCGAGCGTAACTTTCACCACCTGTGAGAAGATACATTTCTGCATACCTTTCATATTCCATCTTTACACTGGGCGAAAGCTCTGAACAATTGATAACGTGCAATTTACAACGAGACAAACAACGTTTGCCTGCTAAGTAGCAGCCACAACGCGGGCGAATAATAGTGAGTACCATCACAGAGGCACGGAACAGAATGGGTCATGCACGGGTACCCCCTCATAAACTTTGCCCCCGTGAAGGCCCAATAAGCACACCCACGCACTCCCACTTCAATCAAACCCCCATTGTACCGTGTGTTGGGCGCATACAACTTATGTATAGTGTACTATAGCGCATGTTGTGTGCAGGGAAGGTTACCGTTGACAGTTTTGAAAGTTTTGTGCTTATGCACGCCCGTCCGCGAGAGGCACCAACGCCCAACACCATTATTATACACCAACGACAGGCGACGGGAGCATTTTATCAATCGTAGTGTTCATTTCATCAAACAGGTGTTGGCTGTCAAGCTAAAGACAACGGGGAAATGTGAACTATTTACAAGATTGGTATGTCTAGACTCCGTAGTATGCCGTGGCATGCTGTGCACCCGCTGTGTGAGTAGGTTTGAGTGTCATATTTCAGCCCCATGAACATTTCTTTACCGTGAGCTCATTCACTCGGGGTTGAACTTGTTTGCTACATTCCGATCGTGAATTGATTTCGCTTTATTTTGTTTTGGCGTGTGCAGTGAAGAGTTAAACCTTCAAGATGACGTACGTGGAATACAAATGTTCCTTAAAAACAGAGAGGAAGAGATTGCTGATGACAGCTTTTATGGGCGCCTTGTTGTATTTTATTCCAGTCGTTTCAGCCCAGAATACGACTACTGAACCGATAGTGGGCGATGCAAGTGTGACTGCGTTCACTCCTGGAACACAGGCTATGAATGAGACAACAACTGGTCACGTGGTATCGTCTGCTGTGGATTGTGTGCTGACCGTCCCTGAGGAGGATATCAACAAAACGATCTCGGATTTACACGACGCGTTTAAGGTTTCACAGGCGTCCTTGATATACTTCAAACTCGATTTTATCGGCTTGGCGAATGGCGTCTACGGGTCGAGGTCTGCTGCGATCACCCCATCAACGTGGGTGTGGGCTATCGAAGGGCGCGGGGAGCTTCTTCTGACGTATCCGTTTGACTTCCAGGAGTTGTCTCTGGGAACCCTGAGCCGCGGTGTGGTCGACATCGAGGTGCCGGTGATGTTACCTTCTGATGGCTGTTTCCAGCAAGCTAGAGACGCGGACAAGCAGCGAATACTAGCCAAATTTACCAGCGGCCTTGTCCAATCTGCCAACCGCACGCTGAAGTTTAGTAGCATGGATCTGTACTCTGACAAACGGGCGTTCGTTTGTCTGGAGAGGCAGCTCGGGCCGAACGAGATCAATTTGGTCGGGATCTACGGAATTCCTCTGTGCACATATTACGTGGTGCAAGGAAGTACTGTTCATCGATGTTGGCCAGTGGATGAGGACCCATTCGAAACGGACGCGTTTCGCATCGAGAAACACGGCTGGCTGGGGGCAATTTTTGCCGTAGGCCTCATTTTAGCGATTTTCTCGCCGTTGGCTGCGGGTTTCTTCGTCCGTAATAACCCACCGATCGTGCTGCAGCCTAATTCGAAAAAGCAGTACCTGGCCCTTAATTCGGATCTCCCGCTGGGACTGAAATACTTCCTTTTTTTTAGTTGTGAAGATTGTAAAGCCGTGGTGGCCGTGAGATGGTTCCTGTACGTTGTGGGGTTCATGCTGGTACCCTTCATTCCTTTTATGGTATCCTACAATTATCAGGATTCCCTCATTGACCGCTTCGATTCCGTCTTCGACCTCCTCCTCGTTAGAAGCGTTGTTATCTTTTGGTTTGTCGCTGTCAACCTCGTCTTCCTCTGCATCGCGCTGTGCTTCATGTGCCTCTATCTAATTGATGGGGACTGGGTGTCGAGAACCCTTGAGGTAAACGACAATGACTGGGACGAATTCGGCTTCATCGTTGAGATGGATAGTAATCGGCTGCAGCTGCCCAGGCGAACCGGGGCGAAGTTCTCGGTCTTCATGTACACTATGCTGCAGCGGACTCGCATGGCCGTCAACCCGGATGTCTGGGGCTTCTGGTTTGGGTTCGCGTGGGAGAAGATCCACGGGCTGTGTGGAGGGAAATGGAGCGAGGAGGGGTGCAAGAATTGCTGCCAGCTGAGTCTCAGCGTCTCCCTTTACGCCATCGCCTTCCCCTTCCTCTTCGTTTCCTTCTGTTTCCTGCTGCTTTTCAATTCAGTGCCACTTTTCTACGTTGTGATCTGGCTCGTGTACAAGAGTTTGAGCAAAAGACTGAAAGCAGGCGAAATCGTTATTGCAATCATGATCGCCTTGCTGTGGTTCGCCGTGCTCTTCGTCTTTGTCGCCGCCTTCGTCTACGTCGCCGAGCTCTTAGGCTATACCTTCATCGGGTTTGTGCTTAACTCCGAGTACGCCGGTCCCATCGTCGTGGCGTTCCTGACCGTGGTGGGCTACCTGACGAAAGCGGTAACCGACTTCTATGACAGCTATTGCAGTCTCCTGAAGAGACTGATCGGAGCGGCAGAGAAGGTCGACGAGGAGATGGAGAAGGCAGGGCGCCACAGTACGTCCCACCCGACGCCGACTGTGACTACGGGGATGGTGGTCCAAGAACTTATCAAGTACAAGGATAAAGTTCCCGTGATCTCTCGCAATCTCTTCCAACTCGTGGTGAGGAAGTACCAGCCGATGTACCTGGCAATTACGGGTATCTGCATCGAGTTCATCGTCATCATCATTCTCGTCGCGTTTGGCCTCCAAACAATCTTTTTTATCGACAGCATTGAAGACTTGCCCGCCGTGATCGAATTCTTCGCGACTGTGGTCGTAGCTGGAGTTGTACCTGCTGTTGTGCTGATCCTGAAGTCACCTGCGAAGCAGTTGAACGACGACGAGGCGAAAGAGTACCAACTTAAGGCCGACTTAGAATATTACGCGGAACATAGCAAGTTTGAAACCATGACTGTGAGCTAGCGCAAAAAAGTCGTTTTAACCAGACTTCCCTACTAGTAAACTAAGAAGTATGTTCGAGATCTTCAGTTACACCCTCTTCATTGCGTCTCCACTGTAAAATATTACTTGTGCATTACAAATCAACATCACTCCAGCTCAAAGGAATTGGCATAGGGAAAGGGAAAGGGAAGAAAGGGAAGGAGCCGCAGTTTAAAACAGCGGTATATAACTATATTTTGTCCAGTTCAACATGAAATACGATGCATTAGCCTAAAAGCATCACGTTTCATGCTGAACTGGACAAAATATACCGCGGTTTAAAACTCCGGCCCCTTCCCTTTCTTCCCTTTCCCTTTCCCTATGCCAATTCCTTTGAGTTGTAGTGAATGATTGGGGGCAACTGTCAACATTTGTTTTGTATCTTAATTTCCCAATGAGATAAACAGTCTCTATGGTCTGGGCGTTGACATGGTTATGGTTCCATGTTACCATGGCAGTTATATGCAGGGTCAAAGAGCAAGTGATAATAGTCGATACAATCGTATTCAAATTAGCTTTGAGGTATTATATTCATCACAGTACTCCGTATGTTTACACTTTCACCTCCAATACGTCCAGTTTGTACGCCTCCGCCGCGGCGTTGCTAGATAGCATTATGATTCCGGTTTGCCCACCCGTCCGTCCGTAGTTCAAGAAATATGACCCCAGAATTTCACCAAACCCAGTCCGATGGTGATATATGACAAAACAATTCTGTCTATCAAGCAATTTTGTGTTAGATCTGTCAAAGGAAAAATGTCATAGATGAAGGTCAACTCCAAAAAAAGTCACTTGTTGCATCATTGGTCAAGAAAACATTTATTGAACTTCATCAAACTGTGTATAATGACAGGAAAATTGAATTATTAGATTTCATGTTGGCCAAAGGTCATTCCTGAAGGTCAAAAATGAAAATGTCACTTCGTACATGATAACTCAATAATGAAGATATTGAAATTGAGAAACTCGGTACACTAAAATCATATGACAGGACAACACGGTGACTAGAATTTGGGTCATATCGATCAACGGACATACGTCAAGGTGAGAGGTCACAGGTCAAGTTTATACATGTATTGCTGATTATGTGATATATTGTGAACTACAGTGTATTGATCCATGTATCATTTAACGTCGTACAATGATGAAATGTGACTCGTCTTTCGATGTAAGTTGGAGGTCATATCCAAATACTGTAGCAAGTTTTTCAGGCATTAGATGGTAGAGATTTCTAGAGATTCTGTTTGTACATAAATTAACTTCAAAAGACTACAATAAACAAATCGTAAACATAGATAATAGATGGTGGATATGTAGCCAGATATTATGAATGGGCTAGTATCTTAACTGCACCTCCTTCTCTACATTTTTTAGAATAACACCCATGGCTACAACTTAGTCCAGATTTATGTGTATTATATATGATCATTTCATTACATTTGTTTTTTTATTTCACGTCTTTGTTTTTCATATTCTTTAGTACGGGCTTAGATGGCTTATATGGTTTTACTTTTAGTGGTCTTTTCTGATGAAAGTACAATATACACTGTATTGGATTATGTCACACGTATGACATAAAGAAATAGTTACACCGGGTATTAACTGGCTGAAACATAATATTAGTGTTCTATTTTGATAAAATGTGTGTTTTTCTTTTCAGTCTTTTTGTTTCTAAGTTTTTAAACTTTTTACACAAATGAAGTTTATCCTTTGCCTTCCATGCATGTATCCTTTGTCAATAGATAGTGAATGAATTTAGTTGAATTGACACCGTCTTATGGGTGCTTGGAATTAATGCTAAGGTACCCTTCTCCTCATGTAGACATGTGCACAAATTTGTACATGTCCATTTCTTTAAAAAAAAAAAGCCCACCCCAAAGATGAGTTGGTTTTGATAAAAGCAGAAACATGATAGAAGTATTTTAAGGACAAATTGAGAAAATCCGCCAAAGGATTGGAAATTAAATATTTGTTAAAGTTGTCAATCTGGGACGTCACGTGCGAGATTCTCTTTCGTATGTTGCGTACCTTTTTAATGTCAATTTGCTCGATAGGATTATGCATCATTTTACATGTACCATAAGACACACATTAAATTACACTATTCTCTCTGAAAAAAAAAAATTATTCCTTCATCAAAAACAGAAGAAGACAAATTTATGGAACCATACAGCACACAGCAAATGAGGGAGCACCTCGCACGTGGCGTTCCAAAATATCAATTGTAAAAGATCATAACCTTATCATTTGACGGATATTTCTCAAACCGTAACTAACATGTTTCGTCCTTGATTTACACTCTATCACGTGCCAACCTGTTGGCCAAGGTATATGGTATGACGTATTGTGACGTCACTGCTCAATAAAATTACGGATGCAACTTCAGCTACACGTCTCTTTGATTTTAACAATTTAGACAGGTAAGTTTCGAGGATATAAGGAACTTTGATCACAACATCAAAAAACGTGTGTGTGTGTCGGGGATAGTTTCGTGGCGTGTGTGTGCGTGTGTGTGTGTGTGTGTGTGTGTGTGTGTAGATGTGTGTTTGTGTGTGCATATGTGTGTGTGTGTGTGTGTGTAAGTGTGTGTACTTGTGTGTGTGTATGTGTGTACTTGCATGTGTGTGTTAGTGTGTATATGTGTGTGTGCATGTGTGTGTGTGTGGGGGGTGGGTGTGTGCGTGTGTGAATGTATATGTGTGTGTGCGTGTGCTTTTAATACGAGGCCTGACCTTAGCTCTGTTTTATTTGTTTTTCCCGTGCCCACGCGCTCGTGCCATGCGGTCCAACCCGGTTTGGGTCATATTTCACGCGGCAGTCTGTATGCGCTGCTCACATTTGATGTGGGTTAACACCGCATGAATGGACCCAATGTGAATAGGGTTAGCTCGAGACTAAACCCTATACAGTGTATAGATTACCCGCGGGTCACCGCCTTCGGTTAATTTCCCATCAAAATTTGTTCCTCAATGTGAATGGGGTATTAGTTGTGTGTGTGGGTTGACAAGCTCTTTTCCCTTAATTGATTTCCTATCACATTTTCTTTTCTTAATGCCACCCTTTCTCTGAAAAGGCCACCGAGCCGACACGATTTTACCCCCAAGCTTAGGCCTGCGACAGGAAGCGTGACGTCACCCACTTGCAAAAATCCCACGACCGGGTCCTGAGATTCAGCCAGTCGCACACTCGTCATGCTCGTGTAAACTAATTGGATCGTGTCATGTGAGGTGGCCTTACGGTTACTGTAACAAACGGACAGTTAGAGCATATGTTACAAAATAAGTTGCATCTCCTCAATCACGACTGCACCAACAATGGCTGGACCTCGGAGGAGCTAGAGGGTAGAGCTCGTTCTGGTAGGAGCGACGTCCCGTCCCTTGGCCTTCCTGTAGAGCGGTGAAACTTCTCCAAGCAGTGCCCATACGCTGCCGGAAGCGAGACGAGACAAGCAGCCGACAGAGATATAAGAAGGCGTCATCACATGACCCTGTGACGTCATAGATTCTACCTAGAAGAACGAGGAAAATTAAATCGTTTTCTCACATTTCACGAACATAACTATATGAGTCTCCAACTTATCTGGCGCATATAGAATATGATTGCACGACTAAATATTCAATCAAAATTTCACCATTCAGTATGTTTGCTTGTTAAAAATACTATTATTATTATCTGTTTAGTCATAGATTCTACCTAGAAGAACAAGGAAAATGTAATAGTTTTTTTCACATTTCACGAACATAACTAATTAACTATATGAGTCTTCAACTTATCTGGCACACGTACATAACATATGATTGCACGACTAAATATTCGATCGAAGTTCATAAAATTACTCAGTATGGTTGTTCGTTAAAATATTATTATTGTTATTATTATTATCTGCTTAGAGAGTGTTTCGTGTACATAGGCTGCCATCTCCGACAAAGGGAATACAACCGTATATGAAGTGGTGTAGCATTTCTCTCAATTTTTCTACAAGGAATGACCTGAAAACCATATGTGTCATTTGTAATGGAGTTTCGGCTTGAAACTTTTCCATATAATTATACTATTTTCTAGCTATACCGGACTTTAATGTATCAACTCTCAGCGACAAGATTCTGGCATTAGGACGAATCGCGTTTTAAAACGCAAATTACACTGCGAAGTCTAGGAAAGAGCAGCTAAACGCACTATACACAGCGGATGTACACACAAAGATGTCCATGTTCTCTTGCTCCATCAGACCAGAAGTTTACCTGATATGACACTACCCACAGGCTTGCCAACTCCCTGGCACAGAAACGAATACGACATCGCCACAGCCACCGCGTCCTCGACCACGTAGCTCCTAGGGATGTAGTTCCCCATCACCGGGAAAGCGCCCATCGCTAGTCCGTTGACCAGCGACAGCCCCACTAGGGAGGCGAAAGAGGTCGTAGATCGATTCAGCACAAATCCCGTGCAGGACATGATGTGCAGTAGGCTAAAGAGCACGGCATCTGATGTCAGCTGCAACTTGGAGACGAAGCCGATGCCCAGACGACCTACTATGGTAACAGCGCCCCCACTGGTTGCTAAAAGGACAGCTTGGCGAAGCGAGTGACCTTTGGAGACGGCGTTCGGCACGACGAAGACCGTCCATGAAATAAAGGTGCCGGGGCTGTTAGGAAACTGGACATCAGGTACATCGGGGAGGATGGATGCAGCCGGAAGATGTGATTGCGAGCATATCGCATAGCCGCCTCGCAAAGCTGATGGAAGAAAGTCGAGCGTAGCTAGACGTCCCATCCTGTCTATCTTCAGATGCAAACTCATTCTCCTCGACACGAAAGGGATGTGGATTCCAATTCTTTATAGTTGTCTCCGTTTGAGTTATGACTGCAGCCAGCCTCTGCAGAAGCAGTGGATATACCCTCTGCCGTGGAGAAGAACTGTTCGTCCATGTCTAGTGTTCGGCCACGGTCCTCGCCCTATGATTACGAAGGTTTGGATGCTTCAGAAGTTACTCCAAAAGTAATTCCTAATAAAACTATACAGTCCGTTCTTACAATAAGCAGATAAAGGAGTTTAAGCAGTTTATTTCATTTTCGAACTAGTAAACCGTATTTCATGGAATTCACAAACCCTCTTTCATTTTTTTTTTTTGGTTTAACGGACCTTCGGAATATCGAAGCTCCGGATTAATGTAACAAATTTAACAAATAAACGAAAAAAAAAACATTCATTTTCGGAATAACGAGTACCAGTTATACCAAACGCGTGTGTTCGGATTAACGAACCTTCGTGATAATGCACATCACCTTTTAACCCTTAACGTGTAACGTGTGCATTATTTCACCACTAATACACACGCGTCCCATAGAGCAGCAGTTGGTGTGTAAAAGAAATGGTTAAAATTTCGCGTGCTACTTGTGAATTATTTTACTAACACACACAAATCCCGTAGACAATGATAGAGTAGCAGTTGTATGACACACATAGTGGCCCTGTTGCATAAAACTTACCATTGATAAACTCTGCTACCAATGGCAACTTTTATGAAAATCTTGCATTTGATTGGCTGTTGAGTGCATGTTACCATGGAAGCTGCCATTGAAGGCAGAGTTACCATTAATGGTAAGTTTTATGCAACGGGGCTATGGTTAATAACTTGCGTGCTCCATGTGAATTATTTCACCATTGAAATACATAAATCACATAGTGTAGCAGTTTTTCTGGCTTACTAAGGGTTAACACGTGCATTTATACATCAATCTTGTCAATTAACTCTCTCCGAGTCCGAGTGAGAGGTCGTAAGAGAGCCCGATAGCGAGCCCGATCACGAAGGTGGGGGACTGAAGAGAGTAGGTGATGACGTCGATGAGGATCCCGTGGGACTCGAGGATGCTTAGGTCGAGGAAGTTGGTGAGGCAGAGGCCGCCCATCAGGGCTAGCCAGCGATGGGCCTGTGGCAGGCTACTGGTCCCTGCATCGCGGCCGTCTCCCATCGACATCGTAGACCTAAAGGTGTGCTGCCGAGGAGGGAGGGGTGGAGAGGGTGGTCATGAAGGAGGGGCACAGGGAGGAAGGAGGAGGAGGAGGAGGAGGAGGAGGAGGAGGAGGAGGAGGAGGAGGAGGAGGAGGAGGAGAAGGAGGAGGAGGGAGTGGTAAATGGAGAAAGAAGGAGAAAGGAGGGGGAAAGAGAGAAAAAGGGGGGGGGGGGAGGTAGGGAGGAGGAGAAGAGAGGGGTAAATGGAGAACAGAGGAGGGGGTGGGGGACAGGGAGAAAGGAGGAGAAGACAGGGGTAAATAGGTAAAGGAGGTGTACGTCCCACCCATTTAATAACTCTTGATTATCGAGATCCCATCATCCGGACAGATAACCGAGCGTGTACTGAGTGCTGTCCACCGACTGCTGGTAAGGAATTTGGTTGGGGTCACCGTTGTTGCCGTTGGCGGCGCTCTTCAATCAATCAATTGGTATTATTTGCGTTATTGTTTGAAACGTTTACGTTTTAGTAAATCGGGCTTGGAAACTGAGGTACATAACAAAATAAAAAGTTTTTATACTTTCGAATTGCTTTTCATGTCTTTCTGTGAGCAATCCATGAAACGTTGGGTACATAGTTAATCAAGTACAAGTATAAACATAAATACACAGCTACGAGATGAAATCGTTAGGTTTTTGTATTTTCGATCTGTGCATGAGTCACAGTTGCAACTGTTTGATTACTTCTGCAAGCAAATGACAATGATTCTTTGGTGAAATATCTATATATACTACTATCTCCCATTAAGAAGTTCTTTTTAAAAATGACCTGCATTCATATTTGTTGTACATTGTCCTATATTATATCTCACATTATGTACGATGTACAACTATTTAGTTTCAATCATCATTTTAGTTACCAATTTGCAATTGGCAATGAGGTTCGCTTTTGTGATGCATGTAGAAGCATTCGGTCCTTCTTCTTTCGTTATGTTTCACATCAGTTGATCTGTGTTGTATTTTGGTTTACAGCTTTGTCATAAGCATTTGTTTGTCGAATTCATGTAGGCCTACATGTTATTATGTATTGTTGCGTTATTTGTACACAGGAGCTCCAGGGAGATACAGTGCAAACTCACTGATGGGGCTACCATTGCATAAACCAGACTTAATAAAGAATAAATCAATATCAAATAGAGAAATAGGCGTATTCATATGAACTTAATTTGAACCAGACACTGAAAAAATGAAAAATAAAAAAAATAAAATTTCAACTCTGCTCTCTGAGAAATCGTGATACAAGTTGACGGTACATTGAAGGGTGAGCTCATCCTGAAATTGTTTTTGTTTCAATAAAAGCAGACACATGAAAGAAAAAAATTCTTGAAGGTTTAATGAAAATCTTGCAAAATGCGAGTTGCCCTCCCATATGGTATGTACAATTTTCTTCTCTCAGAAAAAGGGGAATTTTCTCGGAAAATATGCATCCTTGTAACTGTGCATTTTATACATCAGCAAAAATACGTTTTTACACACATACCTGTATGAACAAGAAAACAATCATTCCGTTGTCAAAAACATAAAAAAAGAGCAATTCATACAATCATATTGTACACAGCACATGGGAGAGCAGCTCGCACGTGCTGTCAACGTCTGAAATTTCAAAATCTTCTAATTGCCTTTCCTTTGACCGATTTTTGTAAAATCTTCACTGGTATGATTTTTGAATAAACCAAGTTATTTTCACTGTGGACTATCCCTTTATTAATAAACATTATCCTGCCATCGCAAATATGGCAAATCAAAAGCAGTAATAGTGAGTTATTCAGACGAACAATGATCCACCTCGTGTCGTTATCTGGCCCAGTGCAGAGTGTAGTGTAGTGTTTGATATTTTATACGAGTCGCTGACATCATCACCCCTGTATTAATAAATCACAGGTTAGTGATCAGACTCGTCGTCGGATGGTATTGATAATAATAATAATAATAATAATAATAATAATAATAATAATAATAATAATAATAATAATAATAATAATAATAATGAAGAGTGCTTGTATTGCGCCATGACTCTAGTGACCACTATTCTAAGTCGCAAGAAAAGTAGAACAGTAAGGAAAGGAGAGGAAAATCGAAATCCAATTCCTAATCAAATGCTACTTTTAATAAAAAAAAAATGCCTTCATACCTGTTTGTTAAACGAATCAAGTGAAGTTCTATATGTAACGTAAACTGGCAAAGAATTTCATGATATTACACTTGAACTGTTCACAATATTATCTATCTTTCTCTCAGAGTTGGAGTCTTTAAGATACATTATTTCAAATAACCACAGGGTTTGATTATTTCACGCTTTTTATTTGCACGTGTGTTTTGCCCGATGCTGTTGCGTCACTTCACCAGTCGGCAGCTGGTCATGACCGGAAGTAAAGTTGTGGGCTTCACTGGGCTCTCTCGCATATTCCGGCAATCATATCCTCCTGTCCCTGATTTTAACAGGTATTGCATAATCCTTCAAATGTTGTAGAGCTAATCTTCCACTGATCTTAAGGGCGTCAATCCTTTATCAACTTCAAGGACTGATTTGTAATTATAGGTCGTTATTTAGCTGAAGTGCACTACTGCGTTTGTTCGTAGACCTCGAGTTGAGTTGAGAGAGCGATCCTTCATTTCCTTTAAAGGGGTAGTTCACCAGTAAATGATTTTGGTTTCGATAAAAGGAGACACATGATAAAAACAAATTAGTGTGGAGGTGTGACGGAAACCGGTCAAATGAAAAGAAAATCATTTGATTATTGGTCCGATTTTCAAACGTTATGAAACTCGGCATGACTCATCAATAAACACTAATGGAACAATCAAAGTGTTGGCACAGTGTGTAATTAGTTAAACTATGTGTTCACAGTGTTGTCACAGTGTGGCAACACTGTGTTCTTTCCACATGTTCCATAAGGGAACCCGAACAATAACGTGTATGATATCTCACAGTCATAGATCCACGAACATTTTCAGGAGAGCATAGTTAATTTCCTTCATAATCGTATTGTCCCTCTCAGCACACCATGCGGTCGTTACTCCATTGAACGCAGGCACCACGCTGAGGACCGGTACGGACCATAGCGCACAGGCGTGTCCGGTCTCTCCGCTACAGGTTTCGGACGACCCGCCCTGAACCTCCTCAAAATGTACTGATCGCTACAATTTCGCTTAAAGACAGTTTCCAGTTGTATAATTGGGAGGGAAGTTGTAATTCAGTATCTTCTTATATTTGCCGTGAATGTTACAAAATTGTATTTTTTGGACGTGCAAATCTTTAAAG